>JAOQML010000195.1:8476644-8486720 GCA_027568935.1 Erythroxylum urbanii | reverse complement strand
ATAAAATTAAATTATTTGAAATTCATTATTAGCTATTTGTATTAAATCATTGTTATCTATTAAATTGTGGATTAAATGTTTTTTCTGAAATTTTTGTTCTTGATTGATTTATTCTATTGTCTATGCTTATTTTACGATCCCATTATGCATTTTTCCCGGGGTCAACACTTATTGAATTTTCTTATGATTGACCTCTAAATTTTATTCGGAGGTAAGTTAAATGAGTTATTTATTTTAAGTTTGACCTAGTGGAGAATTCCTCCCTCGTGAGACACGAGCCCAGATGTCACGTATGACGTCGGGCCCGTGACCCGCCCGGAGAGGAGTTCCAGCATAAGATCAACTAAAAAGATATTATCTTCTACACCTTCATCGAAAAGGTGATAGAAGTATCTTTGTCATCTTCTTTGATGTCATTTTCGCCACGAGCACCTCTTTGCTTCATCTTTTATGCAAAAAGCTTAATCTAAGTCTCTCACTTTATGTTTCTTACCAACTTAAAAAGATCCTTTTCTCTATCTTTAGCTTCCAATCACTAGTATAATTTTATGTAAGCTCTGCTTTTAGCTTTTGAAACTATCTTCTTTCCCTCTTCCTTTGCCAGTTTGTAACTTTTTATGTTGACTAACCTCTTTATCTCTGTGGTGCTATCCAATATAGCTTTATAGACAACCTTTTTTATCTTAACATTTTATTGCACATCTTCATTCTACCAGTAAGACTCTATCTTTTTACCTTTAGGCCCTTTAGAACACTAAAGATCTCTTTGCCACTTTCTTTAAAATAGTTACTACTCTCGCTCACATCTGGTTAGCATCTCCTTCCAATATTTATTCTTCTCCATATAATACTCCATCCCTAAGTTACTCCACCATATCCCCTTTTAGTTCCATCATCTAACTCTTGTACAACTCCTAGGACTTCTTCTTCTTCTAATCTTTAATTAAAGATCCATAAACAACAATTTATGATGAGTTGATAAGCAAGTGTTAGGTACCACCTTGTAATCCTTACAACTACGTTGATCGCTATGCCTTATGAGAAAGTATTCAATTTGAATTTTTGTAGTTCTACTCTAAAAAGCCACCAAGTGTTCCTCTTTTTTTTTTTAAAAATGAGTTGGTGATCACTGACTCAAATGCTACCGTAAAATCTAAAAAAACAATCTCATTATCATTCCTATCAACATTGCTAAAACCCCTATGAATTCATACCCGTCTGAGGTTACCCCTATATGGCTATTAAAATATCCTCCTAGAATAGCTCTCTTATCAGAAAACACCTGTTGAATCATCTCATCTAGTTCTTCCTAAAATTGGCTCTTAAGTTGTTTGTACAATCCTACTTGGGGTACATAAGCGTACATCTCATTGAAAACGACACCTTTCACCATAATCTTTAAGGGCATAATCATATTATTAGTCCTCTTTATCCCTACGACATAATGTATTTCTTGACAACTAAGATACCTATCCCATTCCTTTCCCTTGAACACCTTGAATACCAAAGTTTAAACTCATTAATCTTTTCGCTTTAGGCCCCATCCATGTTGTCTCCTAGATGCACGTTATATGGAATGTGTTATAAATTGTGTTAGTGACATGCTTACAAAAGGGTGTTGATCCAGATTCAACTCACACTTGGTCTAATGATGTTTCGCAACGAAAAGGGCATATAATGGTGGACAGGTTACCGATCTTAGAAACTTGAATAATTTCATTACATCATGCTACAGTAATGGGAGGCCATTTGAGGTTTATAGGTACATATAAAAAATGGTTTTAAAATAGTTTCTCTACCAGTTAAAGATAAGACTTTGTACTACTAAACTTCCCTTAATCCTACATTTCAACATAACTTTTAATTAGGTTGTTGACGTTGTACGTAAGTATAAAAAAGGTTCAAATGTACTTCTAGCAAAAAATGCAACATTATGCCTAAGAATTTATCTAATGCTCTGAAGTCTACCATCGTAATAAAAATGAGACGATTGATTCACCCGAGTTGTTGCAACTTTTATTAGTGCCAAATCATGGTCTACTGAATTTCAATGTTGGATTTAGTCCAACGAGTAGGAAATATATATATATATATATAGTATATTATGAGCTATTATAAGGTTAAGCCCAATTAAAGTGATATATTAAGGTCGAAGGCTTTGGGCTATAAGACATCTAATAAAGTATGAGTTTTAATATGTAGAGACTCAATAGTCTGATTTCTATTTTATAATAGACCAAAATAGAAATAAGAAAAAATATAGAAAAAATTAAGGTTATGGTCCCAAGTTAAACGTGCGATTATCTTTTTTGATATCTCATAAGTTAGAAAAGTGAATGTTCTTGAGAAAAAATAGACGTAGATATTGACATAAAAGATGAATAACCAAAAGACTCAAGAATCACATTGTTCTCATGGATTCAAGTATGTTTCTGCAATAGATCTAAATATTCTTGACAATTTGACATAATTATTTATATGATTGGTGATGGTTTTCACCGTAAGGAATTTTTTTTAACTCTATCATGGAATGGGTATCTTATTAACTTATACGTTGATCATTTGAGCGAATATGCTCAGTTCGTACATTTGAGTCACCTCTATTCCAATATTAAGGTTGCCAGAGCTTTTATGATTATGTGTATAAATTACATGATATGCCAGAAACAATAACTAGAAATCGTGATACCATTTATCAATAAATGTTGGCAAGAATAGTTTTGTATGCAAAGGATGTTCTTACACTTGTCCGCAACATTTTATCCCTAAATGAATAGGTACACAAAAGTTTTTAACTTATTTTCAATTAGATGGCTTTTGAGTATCCTTCTCAATGGAGCCATTGGCAGAATCATTCTAACATTTTCATAACAACATTCAAAGCTGTATACGATATGCACCTCCTTTACATGTTCCGTATTTAGCCGATGACTCCAAAGTCTTTTATGTTGATGAAGTTATGAAAGATCGCCAGGCTATTCACACTGAGCGCATGTTTGCAGTCAGGAATTGGGTCTCTGTCAAGCTTCGTTCGTATCGTCAAATCAAATAGTGTGCAAGAGTGACGCTCAAAAACTCTCCATCTTATTTGGTCCTTTTCCGCCAAAATGAGCAAGGCTGCATACCGTGTGATGTTAATTGGACGATGTATGCATTCACCCCACCTCACAACTTTCCGAATTGAGGAAGCATTTGTGTCAGCACCAGCCTTTCAACTTCAGTTTCAATTTCAATCCTCATCAGAGATCGTCGGTTGGTTAACGTCGGTTAGTTAAGTGGTTGGTATATAATATTTCTAAGCACTATCCTGATATCAATTTGGTGGACAAATTGTCGTCAGCAATTTGACGTTTATAATCTACATGCTTTGCAACATTAAGCTATGAACTCATTGCGGTGACGTTTATCTTCATGCCCCTTTTCGAAGCATACTTTTGATATTAAACTCGACTCTTACAATGGGAGTGTGAGCACTAAAAGTGTTGATGGCAGTAACAATTATACAGAGACAGACACTAGACTCCTACATCCTACTGGCTAGGGATAGTTTGAGGCTGAATACTTTTACTGCCACAGGTCACTCTCTGGTACGCAAACAGGCTTCACTCAGAAATCAGACGGCATGTACCTCACGATCATTTCCGATGAGACCAACACACCTTGAAACAATGCTATTGCTCTTCAACAGGCTACGGGTGCCACATTTGGGTTTAGTAGTACTGTTTTGCTTTGCTATAGCATTTTTCTGTGCAGACTGCCGATCTTCAATTGCCTGTGATTCTGCAGTGTTATGTGTGGATGCACGAGATAGAGACACTGCATTTCGCTTTACACCATTCTGAGATTCATCTAATGTGCAGACTCTCTCCCTGTGAATATTTATAGGCAGAATGAATTGGAAAAGGCGTACTTAAAAGTATACTTGAGGAGATCAAAAGAAACCAATGAAGATTCTCCAGGCCATTACCTAGGCAACGAGGTGGCATGCTTCCTCTGGAAAGGACTATTTCTTTCACTTTTCCCATCAAATTCCTCAAGATGAGCAAACTGTTCCTTAAATCGGTCAATACCGCTGAAAGAGATTATTCGAACAAAGTTATCCACAAGAACTCAGAGAAAATAAAACAAGAAGAGAGTGGGCAAGCACTCAACTAATGCAATCGGCTTAAAATTGTAACAATCATTCTTCTTCTAAAAGTGAAACACTAAGATATGAATAATCAAAAATTGATGCTAGCCAGGGATTGCAAAACGAATTCTCTCTGAAACAATAATTTGCCATATGGAAACACTATACCCAGACTAAAATTACTTGGGGATAGTAATGGACTAACTCGGCCCAAGCCTGCTCAAGCTACACCAAATGATGTCATTTTGGTATAACTAACCAAAACAACATTGTTTTGGTCTATAGGTTTAGATATACCAAAACGACATTCTTGTTTTGGTCTATAGGTTTAGATATACCAAAACGACATCAGCATGGCAATCTGGGTCAGGTCATTCATGTCAGCCCCCTAGGCCTGACCCCAGCCTGAAGTCCGGTCAACTTGAACCTTGCCCTTTAACTTTAGGTCGACCAAGCTGGGCCAATATTGTCAAGCCTGTTCTGACCTCTTCAAGAATAATCATCATAGAAAATTGTCAGGTTTTGTTACTTTGAAGGGAATTTTGATTTCTATAACCTTCTTCCAATAGTCATGATTCGATCAAAGTGGGAAGGCAGCAATCCAATTGACCACGGTCAAAAAAGGAAAGGAGATTGGAACAACAAAAATAAATTAAGATGACCTTCCCACCATCATGACCTTCTCAAAGACGGAAGTGTAAGACGACCTACTGCATTCCAAAGAAGGAAATTCAATCCAATTGAACAGTACTAACTGTGTTCTAATATCCACAGCCAATCAAGTGATTGTTTCATGATTCTCTCTTCGCCAGTTTCACTTAACAGCCACAAAATTTTAACAGCTATTTTGATCAAAGACTGACCTTGGATACATAAAGTGAGTCTGGTCAGTGCCCTGGAGGTACTCTTTCAGCATATCAGGATGATACTCCAAAATCTGTATGCTTCAACTATTAGACTAGAAAGGGTGGGGGGTCACCACCAATTCAAGCATAAACTATTACATACTGTTTACTTACCTCTCTGTAAATCAGCTCTCGTACATCATCTCTAGTTAACTTCCTTCTCTCAAATTCAAACTCCAATTTTGAAATAGGTTGCCTTGATGGTTCATTTTCCTTATTTGCCAGACCATCAAAATATGGATCAGCCAATGCCTGGAGAAAGAACAGATGCCAGTGTTAAGAAGGAATAGCTGATGCATTTCAAATTAGTCAATATGATCTTATTGGAAAAGCTATATTTTTTAAACTATTGGTTCTACTAAATCTTATCTCTTCGGCGGATGGCCGATCTTTAGGATCAAATGCCAGTAACCGCTCAAGTAAACGCAGAGCCGATGGGTCTGCTTCTGGAATTCTTTTAATCAATGGAATTCGTTTCTTCTTCCGCATGCTACTCAGGTACTTTCTTGCCTTTTCATTCCCAATCTGCAAGCCAAAAATAGAATCAAATGGTTGAGAAATGAGAGCATAACTGTGGGGACTACCAAATCAAGTCATGAACAATGGCAGTGATTTTCCTCAGTGGCCAAACAAAAGAAGGTGATAATGTAACAAACCCGTGCAATGGTTTCAGGAGAAGGGGTGCCAAGCAAATCAGTTATCAGGTCCAATTGATGCACCACATTTTTTCCAGGAAACAACGGTCTTCCCATCAGTAACTCTGCAAATATACATCCTATGCTCCAAATATCAATGGCAGGAGTGTACTGCAGAAGAATAAAAACAATGACCAAAAAATTAAGTCATGTCCAGATCCGAAATAAGGTTAAACTCATTGATGAAGAAATTAAGCTCTGTACACTGTTAATTAATACTGAAAGGAATCGCTAACTAATGACAGAAAAATGCCCACTACATCTTTTGAGCTAATTCATGTGTCTGAAACAACAGGTACTGCAGCTTCTCCACATACTTAGTGACTTTGAATTATTTGGATGAGCATGAGCTAAATATATAATCTGAAAAGAAAATGAATCGATATTCATCTGAAAGATCATTTCACTGACATCGTGGCATAACTAGAACAATAAGCAATCTAACACTCCCCCAAAAATAGCAATAATCACTGGTATATCTGAAAGTGTGTAACCACACGCGCAACAGCTCTCTGTGGCATAATGTGAATGCATCAGCAGTAGCACTAGGGCAGAATATATCCCAGTTCCACAATGTAAAGAATATATGCCAGCCACAATCATTAAACAAGAGAAGGGAGTGAAGTAGCGATAAGGATGGAGAAATAAGGATAAAGAGAAAAGTAGGCAAGGTACGAGGAGGAAAGAAACAAACAAATGCAAGAATTTATCTATAACGTATCTTTAGACAGTCCATAAATTCATGAAAGTGACTGGGCAATTTACGCCTTGTGTCAACTATAACAGTTAGAACGGTCAACACATGCCATAAGTGAAACCTTGAATTGATGTTAATGCTGCAAAGGAACGATTATAAGCAACGAAATTTTCATGAGATATACATATGCCAAAAAGGAAAAATAAAAAAAACGGCATGCAGAACTAAATTTTCTTATGTTTGCAGAAGCAACCATATTTAAGTGAAGTGATGCAGGACAATATATGACTAAATCGATTTATTAAACCTATGTTTCTTTCTTAATTTGAACTTGCTGCCCTAACCTCTGCCTCTGCCTACATCAATGAGACGTGGATGACTCACTTGTCCAGTTAAAGGTTTCAGAAACAGCCTTGAATCGATAGCTAGTAGGGTGAAGGTAATGAGCAGAACTGATAAAGAAAACGACAACGAGAAGAAGACTGTTACTCCAGGTTAATAAAGTGAGCAGAAAGTTTAAGAAATTAGTGAGGAATTCTTTTGTTTGACAAATCCAATAGCAGAAGACCACTGGTGATTTTTTAATTAAGCAGTCCAAGGTAAGTCTACCAGAAGTGTTCAGGTAATGTCATACGGCCCATAACAAACCACCAGCGAATGGGTCAATTTCCATTAACCACATACAAAGAAGCATGAAGCTTGGATCGATGACAAGTTTATTAAGGCCTGCAATCAAACTGGCATATTTAATGGGATTGTTTTTACCAAGTTACAGGAACCAGATAGAAACAGGTCAGCAAGTGAATGATCAAGAAATGGGTATCGCAGTTGGTCTTTTACACAGTTCAGTCAGTTTATTTCCACAGTTATTGCCGAAGTAGGATTGGAGTTTCTATCTTTCAATTCTCAAGTAGCATTCAACCATACAAACCAAGATTGATAAGCAGAAGAAAACGTGAGCCTATATGCACTAAATAAGAAAACACAATCCTAAAGGAAAAAAGATAAGATGAAAGAAATTCAAACAATTAAAGAGTTACAAGCAAGATATGTAAACTGGCTACCAAAAGCAGAACAGATAGTCAATTTCACAGGGGAAAATCAAAAGTAGCATGTGTACACGTGCCTTGGAGGAAAAAGAACCACAGAGTTCAGGTGCACGGTACCATCGAGTTGCCACATAATCCTAGGCAATTAAGGCGTTAGTCAGCAAATGGTGAGATCTCATTTCGTATAATTTAAACAATAATCAATTTCATAAAACGACCGGAGAAATACAAGCTACACTGCACCACTAAGACACGTACCGTCCAAAAAATAGCAGAAGGGGCATTACTAAATGATACACGAGCAAGCCCAAAATCACATAGTTTCAGTTTGCAGTCAGCGTTAGCAAGAATATTTTTTGGCTTCAAATCACGATGAAAGACATTAGCTGCAGAGAAGTGAAGAAACACACAAATAAAACCAAGCGTCAGCCCCATTTTTTAACATAAAGCTAAGAGAATTCCCACTTTCAAATCAATGCTGCATTTAAATACTCACAAACTCTGTTCAAGCTCAAAGAGGTCTAACCTGAATGGATATACTTCAAACCGCGAATAAGCTGGTAGAGGAAAAACTGATGGTGCTCAGGACTGAGATCATCATTCAACTTAATCACTTGATGAAGGTCAGATTCCATCAACTCAAAAACAACATATAAATCTTTAAACTCTCTGGGAGATGGAGGAAGCATTATGTGTTTGATTTCGACAATATCAGGGTGTCTTAGAAGCCTAAGTAACTTAATCTCACGCAGAATACGTGTTGCATCTGAGACATGTTCAAAGATGTTGTCCATCTTCTTAATGGCAACCCTCTCACCAGTGTGAGTGTCAACGGCGGATGCAACCACTCCATAGCTTCCCTTCCCCACTACTTCTTGTATCTCGTACTGGCTCGCCTCCCCATACTCGGTAAAAAACTCCTTGCCAAGCATGGCCTGCAAAAATTAACAAAGCCCAAAAGGAATAAAGGAAAACAAAAGATTAGAAGACCAATCTTTAACCTGAAAATTTAGCAAAAAGCCATGAGAACATAAACAAAAATCAATCTTTAATCAAAGGATCCAAAACCCATAAAGAAAAAGAAAAGAATAAAAGGACTATCCCACATAACCCAAGTAATCTCAAGTAACAGAGAGGAGGGAACCAGAGAAAACCTTATTGTTTGGGAGTAAACAACAAGACGAAAAAGCTCGACAATGGGGGAGGTGCCGGTGCCGAGGAAAGCCACCAAGAAATTAAGCATAAATAAAGATGCACAAAATTCTTGGATCAATTGAAACCATGTAAGGTTCATGTGGGCATGGGTGTGGGAGTATTTGTGGTTTATATAGAAGACGGAAGCGGACACGAGATCTTGAAGGTGTCAACTGGGATGTGGTCCGAAACGGACAACAGTGACAAGACTATTATATGACATGTCGCAGTCTACAGTGCTTGGTTGGATACAGTCACAATAAAAAAACTTAATAAAATAAGGAAGTCAGAGGCATTTTGCTATTGACGAGACTAATAAAAAAACTTCATAAATAAGGAAGTCAGAGGGATTTGATATTGACGAGGCTGTTACTCGAAAGGGATAAGGTTGGATTGGGGACGCTGATGTTGAATGCAGGGTAACAAAAAAAGCAGAGTGGATGTGTGGTTCAAACCAAAACTAACTTTTTCATTTATCTCCTAAAAATGCGTACTTTTATCTTATCCCCTATATTCACGGAGCTTTTATTATATAACAAAGAAAAGAGAACGGCAAAAAAACCACAATTTTTCAGGAAGTCATTCATCTTAGTACTACTCTCGTCCAAGCACATTTAATTTTAGAGTTTTGATGGGATCCGGTGTATTAGTGCTGGTATGATTGCACCCACGATAAATGGGGTCTTTTAATCCAATTCTCCACAAGGCCGGTCCCAGTGTCTCATCTTGATGACACCCTACAGGCTTATATTTTGCCGAATGGTGACTAGAATTGGCATAGCTTTCAACATCTCCTTCCTCCATCGATTTGCATGGCCCTCGTTGAGCTGGGGACTCCTAAACTTGAGTATGGTGAAGATCGAGTCTATTGGGACCCTGAGAAGGGGGGTGCTTTTTCGACTTCCTCGGCGTACTCACTCATTGAAGAAAAGGAATTCCAAGCTAATACTAGACTTTGAACTATAATTTAGAAGTGGCCTGGACCACCAAAAATTAAATCCTTTCTCTGGTTGGCAGCAAAAGGTAAACTCTTGACCAATGAGCAACGAGCTCTGAGACATCTCACGGTAGATAACAAATGTGCAGCTTGTGGCCAGATTGAAACCGATTTACATGTCATGAGAGATTGTCCACGCGTAAGACTAGTTTGGAACCAGTTTCCCCATTAGGTCGTCAATTCTGACTTCTTTACTCAAGGGAAGGAGCGGTGGATGTTGTCCAACCTTCAGAGTTACAGTTCGGTCTGGAGCTTTGATTGGTTCATCCTTTATGGGGTTACATGTTGGTTTATATGGCACTGGCGAAATAACGCCCTCTTTGATCGAACCTCTCACTGGCCTAATTCACACATGGCGGTCTCGACTGTGCTTAATTATGCGGATTGGATTACCAAGGCTAAGATGATAG
>JAOQML010000195.1:8384458-8395788 GCA_027568935.1 Erythroxylum urbanii | reverse complement strand
TAATCTTGGGTAAGCCACATATAATGGATATCTATGATCCAATTGTCGTGAGTTTGTTCTCATTATCATAGAACCTCTTTTGTCCTTTCCATTGAGTTGATAGAGATAATGCATGTTCATGTTTACATGTTCATGTACTAAGTCTTGGTTAAAGGTATCGGAAATTTGTATGCATGAATGCTTATTTGTGGATATGCATATGTATGCAAAGATCAACAAGTTCATTTTCGTGTCACGTGTATCAAAACTGTCAACTAAAGGATCTACTCTACCTTCCTTGCGAAGAACATAGCCCCTACTACTCACACAGAATGTACGTCCTTGAAGGGGTACCTTTTAATCACAAAGTTGCTTGGCTTAGATCTATCAGCATAGTCATTCCAAATATCGACTCATTTCAAACTAATGCATCTTTTCTATTCAATTGCACTCAAGTGATAGGCATTATGTGATTTTGATTTGAGACTCTGGGTATTGCACGTGCATCTGTCAGATAGTGGAGAGAGGCCTCATTTTTATGAAAAGCATTATTGTGGAGTGGATACTTTTCCTATTATGCCCAATGTTTCAAAAGTAGAATTGAATGCAAACTTCCCCATCAACATGTAGGCACTTGAGACTAATATTTGTTTTATGTTCAATAGTTTTCTGGTAAGTAGTCGGGGGACACAATTTTGTTGCTCGTGGTTAATATATACTCTTTCACACGAAAAGAAAAACAAAAGCCTTGTCTGTCCATATTTAAGCTTAGTTCAATCCTTTTTCAATACGTATGACATTATTTAGTTGGATTACTTATTTTCATCTCCTGTATCATTTCCTAGTTATATAACTGTAAGTCATTTACATGCCTATTTTATTACTCATGATGACAGGTATCAAGCTGTAGCTTATATTGAAGCATCGGCATTTATCTATCAAGATGGAAAGGTGATATTTGGGCTATACAATTTCCCAGCTTATATGCTAATTAGATATAGAATAACTATAATTTTGGCTCTTGGCTCACATTCTATTAGACTTTATTTTGCTTATATGACTCAAGTCTAGTAAGAAACAACAGTAAAGCGTTCAATTGAGCTGAACTCTTAAGTGGATTATTATGGATGATTTATTTGCTTATCGTACTTCTATCAAATGCCCTTATTATAGATTCAACTTCCTCAATCTCATATGAATTTTGTTTGATCTTTAGATTCTTATCGAGGTTGATCATCTTCAAGATACGGCTACTCCTTACTTGCAAATTAAAGGGGTCGATAAAGAGGCTGTCGCAGCTGCTGGTTCAACACTTAAACTTGATGGTTCATATACAACTAAGGTTTTGATTTTAGGACTCATTATACTATTTTCTATTCTGCGCTTGCGTTGTTTCTTCACATTGGGAGAACTCATTAACTTGACTGGTTCTCCCACTAAACGTTTTAGAGTTATCTGCAAATTGTATTGGAAAGATTACCAGCAATGGAGGGAAGTTTTAATGGGATCCATTCTCAGCAAGCTGCACGGTTGCACGAACTTATTGAGTTCATACAGTCACAGGTATGTTGCTTCCATATCATGGGACATCTAGTTATGAAGGCACGAGTAGATGGACTTGTTTACTCTTAGCAAGGCAACTAGATGATAAAATGGTATACTTTGTTTACTGTATATGTTTGTTTGGTCCAGTTATTATAAAGACCTGTGGAATATGGAATCTTCCTGCGTGGCTTAAGTCTGTAATTGCTGTGTACTTAGTAATGTTCCGTTTCTGCTACACCATTATATGTGGTTTGTGCTATGACCTGATAAAATTAGTTTTATCACATTGCATCATTTAGGGCTTTGATATATATTTTGCATTGATGTTTTAATTCTTTTATGTGGTAGGAGATAAGGCATTAGGGTTGATGGAAACATTATTCTCATGATTTGGTGCCCTCTGATCTGTAATTATGATGACCAAACTCACAGGGCTGTTGCTCAGCTTCAGAATCATCACCGACTAGGGAGGTGGTTCCCATGGAAAGCATAATTGAGGACATGCAGTCAAGAATCAAAAGACTAGAAAGATGGCAAGCCATCAATACGGTACTTTTGAGTAATTCATTTGATGCTTTTGGTTGGATTGAGTGAAAATATAGGTTAGATGCTTGAATTCTACTAATTCAAATCATTCAGACAAAACTCAAGACGAGTTAATCCTCTTACCTGGTACTATTTCTAAAGTTTTATATTGTGCGACAGGTGCTTTGGACTTTCCTCATGTCTGCGCTTGTTGGATATTCTCTTTACCAACGGAAACGTCAATGACATAACCTTTTGCTGCATTTGATGCGCTCTTTTTCTTGAATGACAAATCTCACATGAACTTCTAACCAAAGTTGCACGTTCTTAGGTTAAAATCAACAATTATACCTAGTTCCCTTTTTTTTTTCCCCCCTTTCCTCAATTATCATCTGTGGGCTATTGTTTTTCTCCCATATGTAAATAATAATTTGAGAGGAATGTTACAAGTTAATAATACAGGTGTTTCCTGGAATTGACTACGATTTCTTTCCTGCTTGCTTCTTGAAAGTACATGAACAAATTATGAGCAGTAGTCTGATATCTTTTATATTCTTAACCAATTACAAATGATCATAGCCTGCCCACTTCTTCTCCTCTTTCCTGCTTGTTTCTTGAAAGTACGTGAACAAATTATGGGCAATAGTCTGACATCTTTTATATTCTTAACCAATGACAAATGATCATAGCCTGCACACATCTTCTCTAGCTCGGCTGTTATGAATGAAATCTCGTTTTTTCCATGTTCTTGCCTGCGCGATACACTAGTAGCGCAAATCCAGATAATTGAATTTTCTTGGTTATTCATGGAAAGTGTTTCAACTTTATCCTTTGTATACAAAACATAGTTGAGATGTATAATGGCAAGTGGCACGTCAAAAAGAAGATAAAATAGTTACTGACATTGCAGACTACTGATGATTGCATCGGAAAGGTGATACTTTAACGGGAGGGTAGCAGTACATTTTCAACATAAAGCAGTTTGGTTCTATACATGGCTTGTGTCAACCCGCATCCGAATTACACCTCGGAGAGGTTAATTTATATGTAAAATCCTACACCTGCACCCATAGTCCTGACTAACCGGCAACCATGCACAATAACAAAACCTATCTCAGAAGATGATGTAGTGACCGCACTGGCAAAATCCCCAATTAATAATTGTAAAAAACCACCTCAAAATCAATTGGTCGTATAGCAGGGATTTTTTAGGCAACGGGGGGAATAAGACCTTCATTCTTCAGGATATATGCAGCTATTGCAAGTATAATGATGAATATAATAATCAACCAACTCAATCCTCCTGCAAGGAAATAAAAATCAAGAAAATGTAGTTTGTATTGTGAGAAATGTAAAATTACGTGACTAGCATTAAGTAATAGCAGAAACAAAAAGAAAAGGAAAAGCTTAAATCTGTAACCCAAAATTTCAGGTTGTTTTCCGGAGGATTTAGTTTAGTTCAATTCAGTGCAAATCATCTGCTTTCAAAGTCTGTCTTTCTTTCTAGTGACGCCTAATAGAAAACTTTTCGTACGAAGCTTCTAGTAGTGATCCACAAAGAGGACGTTGCTTAAAGGATTAGAAGCTTCTCATTTTTTGCTTGCATCTCATATCAAAATGAGTTTCACATAATAGACTCAGAAAGCACAGAGCATGCTCAAAAGTTAAAGACCTATACTTTTGCAATCTTCTTTATGATGTACACTGTCTAACACAGTGCTTGGAAAAAAGTTACTGGTTTTTCATATCCATTAAGCAGGGTTGCACCCACGTGGGCCTAGATCAGAGCCTATATAGGATCTTAGACATTGGCGGTGATAAGAGTTATTCTGTCATAGCGGTGATAAGAGTTATTCTGTCATAGGCCATCCTACTAAGATTTATTCTATCATAGGCCCTCCTACTACACTCATTTATCACGGACTACCTTTACTAAATGCAATAATACATACCACTCTTCTTGTCTTTGACAAGCGTCACCCTTGCACTTGAGTCCATGGATGTAGAGACCAAAGCCCTGTATTCAAAGTACAACATGGTTCACTGCCAATTATTGTTCCTAAAAGGGGATGACAACTGGAAATGCTATTATAACATTATAGTGATTATCATTATTATTATTATTATTATTATTATTAGTGACATCACCACCATCATTACTATATGTGACAGTTATTTTAATTTACAATTTACCATCCTACTTCATCATCTTTTTGTTCGTGTCTGTCATTTATGTACAAATTTAGAGGCATGTTATGTGACCCGACAAATTCCCACCTTGAGTCATGAGAAAATCTCAATGCCGTCACGATGCCAAGATGTGCTTTCCTAACCATCATTTGGACCCGCATATCAGTCGAATTGACAAGTAAAACATCTCCTTGAATTGTGCCACTGTTTGCAATGGATACAATGAGCATTGCATGATCATAAAGATGCTTTATATATTAGCTTAAGCTTTCAAAAAGTAAAGAAGTGAAGAGGTTACATAGCCAGGTGCTTTCCATCAGGTGAGACATCAAAAGAAGAAGCTGGTTCTTTGACTACATGTTTTGAGCTCATCCTCTTCCATGAGCTTGTATTCCAAGTCAAAATACTTCCTCCTTTGCCTATGTACAGGAATTCCAAGTCACAAAATAGTAAGTTATTTCCCATCCAGGTAAGGAGAGAAGTTGCTCAAAATTCTAAGTATTTACCTGTTATTGCAGCAATAAACAGAACCTGATTCTTCTCATTGTTTTGTGAGAATCTGCAGGAGGCAAAAACCTCATCCTGCACGTAAAAGTTACGTTAATCCAATCAACTAAAAAGATTTTGAGGGATGAGGTATACTTGATTGGAAAAACATCATATTGGGCTACATATGAAGATATCATTAAGTTTCAGCAGTGTGACAACAGAGACAATTGACTTAAGTCGTTATACAAGGATTTCATGTAAAATTTCATTGCTTACATTTTCTTTAGACAAAGAAGCAACAACTGTTGTCGAACTCATATCCCAAACCCTACCAGGGCCACGGCTTCCCAATGAGACGAGAAATTTTCCATCAGGGCTGAACCATAAGCCAAAGATCTATAAGGTTCACAAATACTTCAAAAATAAGAGCTCTAACTTCGTGACAATTATTGTCAGACCTAAAGCATAAATCCTTCAAAGAAGTATGAGCTTCAGCCTCATCTAGAATAATTTCCATGCTAGGCCACTTGAAAACCCTTAAATTTCCATCCTGTAATGCATCAAATATCAGAACAACAATATCACATTTTCTTAAACTGAATGCAAATAAAAATATAGAGAAATAGATAAAGCAGCGTGTCTTCCTTATGGTTACCGCACAATAATTTTGGTGAATAATTCCATTCAAAATTTTTTTTAATATTTTCATGTCACATTTACATGTGGATCTATCGGAAATAACCTTTCTATTAGGTAGGGGTAAGGCTAGTATCAGACCTCTCCAAACTCCGCGTTGGTGTGGGATTTCAAATGGGTGTTGATGATGATGATGATGATTCTATTCAAAATTTAAAAATGTAAAGGATGTCTCTACCTCACCACCAACTGCAAGTACAGAACCTTCACTGTTAAAAGTCAATGCCAACTGTTGTCCTTTGTTTTGTAATCGCCTGAGATTCAGGCCCAGTTCGTTGGTGCCACATTCCTTGACTTCCTCCCACTTATAAAACCTGTAAAAACATATTAAGATAGTGGATAAGTAATGCCTATGAACTGCAGACAGCAACACTAATAGCAAAAACCTGTGGATGAAAGATGAAAGATGATTCAGCAGCCCAGAAGAATGAACTGCAGCTCAACTCAGGTAAAGTAATAGTTCTCAGTCAGGTCATTGATTTTAACACAGTAGTCTACACAGAATACAAGAAGTGTAGCGCTTATAGCTATTCAGATGCATTATCCAAACAATGCTAGCATTATGCTTGGCCCAGAACATCTAAGCCATGAATTTTCACAAACATATTGCACTATCAATCATTATGTAATGTCAACCATTGTATTTTCAGTCAGTAAGTTAGTCCAATTATCCTACAATCCATTTACTGTTTCCAATCCCCAATTAAAGTGGCAATGTATGTCTTGTGTCTAACACTTGATACAAAATCAAATTTAAACCAATTACGATTATTAATCTTAAAGGACAACAAAGCGAGTAAAACACTTTCATAATAAAAACCCTGAAGAAATGATAGCAACAGTGACAATACTAACATAACCTTGGCATCACAATAATCGTAGGTCAAATAGAATGACATAAGGAACATTTACTGTTGACAATTAAGATAGCTTGATTTAGCTTTGTTAAACTAGATTAATTGACCAAACGCAATCCCCTGAAAAAAACTTCTTTTAACAACAACAGATAACACGGATGAGATAAATACTTGCAACTATTTGGGAATGCACAAATTACGCCATCTCCTCCTGGATGAACAATCATTCTATAGGGCAAATCAGAACCGAATCCAAGCTTCGCTACCTAAACAAAACACAATAATGCATCAAATAACCAAGATAAAAACACATCAACTTGCGAGGCTCCAACAGCCAATTCCAATATCAAATTTCACATAGACAAGTAAACGCACAAGGATTGAGACTACAATTCTCCGTCCTGAAATGAAAAATTAATTATGCAAATAGTTGGATCGTACGTACAGGAGGAGAGAGAGAGTTGGACGCGAAGTCGAAGAGAGAGAGTACAACGGCGTTAGGAATACCGTTGTGACCTTCGCCACCACCGCCAGCCAAGACGACGAAGTGCTGAGCAGAATTCTGGGAGGAGATCCCATCCCCCACCGAAGAAGATTCACCAGAGGGACGGTCGTCGTTATCATCGACCTTGGATATAAGTTTTGAGCTGATCTCCTTGTAGGGAGCCCAAGCGGCAGCATAGAAAGGAATGCCGTATTTTTGAAGGTTCGGATGGTTCGGAATCTTGCTTCTTGCCATGCGACGGTAGTGGTTTACGGTGGCGATGGGTAGCTCTCACGTGGCACTAGACGCTACTGCACTACTGTCAAATGTCAATAGCCGCCTTCTTTTTCTACACTTCTGTGTTTTTCTATTCGTTTTATTTTATTAGAAGTATTATACATATATTTAAGAAGCATGAAATAATCTATAACATTTTTTTCAATATACAAGACCAAAGAGATTACAGGAGCTTCATGGTTCTGTTTTTTTTTAAAACAAAGTTGTTTCATGGTTTTGATATTCTAACAAATATGATCATATGATTGATTAATAATACATATAATGAAAAGACATAGACCAAAAATGTGTTGCTAATAGATTTAATATTGATGTTTATCACTGTTTCAACAATAGCTAAAGCGATATATTCTCAATTTTGTTGAGAGAAATCATTACGTTCAACGGAAAAATTATATTGATATTTTTTGTTATTCCTATATATTTTGTATTGATTATATTTAATTTTAATGGCTATTATAGTCAATATTTATATGTCAAAGTCCCTATATAGATTATTTTAATTGTAATCACAAGATGAAGTTAGGGATATCAAATGGTAAGCTATTATTATTCTGTATTTTTATCAATATATTAATACAAAAGTGAGTATTTCAATTATATTTTTAGAAATTACATATGAGCACTCAAATTATAGGTGTCTTGTATGTATTTAGTGATGGTTAATGAGTTGAAGGTTTGTTACTGTAAAAAATTGTTTTAGACATCTTTTATGTGTTGGGATAACAACCTCGTCCACAAAATTCATTGTTGCTCATAAGAGGTGAGTATATATTAATTCATTTAAATAATGCAAAATTGATATAAGTGTAATATTTTTATTTGTCTTTATTCTTTAGATCCCATATGACTACATTTCTTAGGCGTCTGATATAGATGACTCCAATATTGACACATTTTTAGATGTCCAATAGGTTTTGGATTTATATTAGTTGGATTCGTATTTACATTAGGACAAATTAAGGAATATTAATGTACTTTATCCATTGCATTAAATTTCTATGAATATGAAGATTATGACTCTTCTTTAATATTTGGATACTATGTCTTAATTATTTACTCATGAATATAATGTTTATCTAAGTTTAGAGGAAAAAAATGTAGGTGGTGCTTTTAAAAGATGCTAATTAATCGAGTAGAGGCTATGGTGATGCAAGGTTATTTCTTTATTATAACCCTTCTATGAAATATCAAAACTAAAAAAGCACAATGATATCACTTACAATATAATTGGACATAAGCATTATAAAAATGTATGTAAGTAACAAACCACAAATATATGTTCCTACTAACTTCTCCAAGTGTTACTCTATATCCTCTAGTTTCTCGTAGAAACATAAATAATTATGTTGTTAACTAATTTGATGTAAATTACTTGAAATTACATGTGAATATTCACTAACCATTCTCTTCCCAGCGATGTAATATTTGACCTTGCAGATCCTTATTATGTGGGTCTTCTAATTAGATAATGTTGGGTTTCCATGGATTCATACATCACACGCATGACAATGTAATGGAAGTGTTGGAATCTAAATTTCGATCGTATGAACCCTGAAAATCCAGAAACACACATGCATGCATAGACAAACCATAAGAACATGAAATTTAAACACTTTTACCTTTTGTTCTCCTCCTTTTTTGATTCTTCTCCTTATTTGGGTTGTAGTAAACACCAAACTCTTCCTTGATTATCCAAGAACACACAAAGAAAAAGAAGAAACAGTGTGTAAGGGCGGTTAGAACACCAAACTTGATGAGTTCAAGTATATGTTCAAATGAAGAGATAGATCAAGAATATCTTGCATGCAATTAGATTTATGCAACAATTGCATAAATTACATGAAGAAGACTCAAGACCACTCCTCTCTCTCTAGAATTCTTCCAGACTCCTTATGCTCTCACTTGAGTGTGTTAGAACATGTTAGACCACTCTTTAGTACATAAGTGAAGAACTCACTTATTTACATCTGTCGTGCCTTAAGCCAAGATTGTGGCCTTCTTAAAACAGCAATACACACCTTATGTTTTATCCGATCTTTTATGCGTGTAACTCTTAGGTTCCCAGTTATTTTAGGCACTTGAATCAACTCTTAATTCGAGTAATCATGGATGGTTTCATGTCACTTGAATTAATTCTTAATTCAAGCAAATCATGAAGGGTTTCATGATGCCAATTTACCAGAATTTAAGTAGAATAACACACGAACTCTTCAATAGTTAATTATCTAACTTACAAACCTTTCCATAGAAAATTACCTTGCAATTCGTCCCTTCACCATTTTAACCTTACTTGGTTCAGAGTATGGACTATGTGTTAACTTCCACTAGAATGACTACGTCACATCTAGTCTAAGTGATGTTAGGTCTTGTCCTAAGATCTCATTACTCCATGTGTTATTAAAGACTCTCTTTATGACACATAACTGTTTTGGCCAGAGACTCCTGAGTAATAACCTTAACAAGAGACCATGGGTATCATCTCCTTATATCAGGAGTGGTGAATCCTTTATTTGCTATCCAATTACCTTGAAATACCGATAGCTATACCCAATCACCACCCTAAGAGCGGCCTCATCTTGAGGTAACCAGGAATGATGTCAAAGCACAATATTAGTATCTAATATATCCTTGAGTACCTCAAGTCTAGGGATATTTGTACTATTATTATGATGAGATTAATCATTGACATTTGATAGATCATCCGTATGATAATCTCATAGCAGGTCATCTGATGTACTTACTACTCTTGGTAAGCATCCACATGTTAACTTTAAATATCTCATGCTTACAGTTTGTGAGATCCACTACTTGATTAAATCAAGGAGTATAACATGTGTTAGTTTATCTGGATTAATAATGTCCTGTCTTATTAATCCTATGACTAGGGATTATTTATATACTAACATAATTGCACATGGTAGGAATCTCATTATCATGATCTCATCATAATTTCCTTCATGCTATGTTTTGCATTATGGACTTCATTAATTCGATTTAAGATCGACATCAATTCATATAGAAACAAACATCAAATTAATGAAAATTGCCTTTCGCTTTATCAATTAAATAAAGTTTGTACAAAATTGCTAAAGGTGATTACCTTTAGAGCACTACTCTAACAATCTCCCACTTGCACTAAAGCCAATCGCCTTTGTATCTAATATCATAGGTGAGTACACTAGAATCAAATTTCATTTGAGGAAGTGGCTTAGTCAAAGGATTAGCGATGTTCTGATCTGTGGGCACTGTCTCTATCTTCACGTTACCTCTTTCAATTATCTCCCTGATCAGGTGATATCTCCTGAGTATATGCTTGGACCTCTGATGAGAACTTGGTTCCTTGGCTTGAGCAATAACCTCATTGTTATCACAGTACAATAGTATTGAGTCTACAATGATCGAAACCACTCTAAGTTTCATAATGAACTTTTGAATCCAAATAGCTTATTTTTTCGCTTCTGCAACTGCGATGTACTCTGATTCGGTCATTGAATCTGCAGTCGTCTCTTGTTTGGAACTTTTCCAACTGACTGCTCCACCATTCAGTTTGAAAACATAACCTGGCTGGGATTTGGAGTCATCCTGGTCAGATTGAAAACTGGCATTCATATGTCTGCTTACTACGAGATCTCCATTTCTATATATCAAAAATACATCCTTTGTCTTTCTCAATTACTTTAGGATATTCTTGACAGCCACCTAGTGACATTTACCATAAATTGATTGATATCTGCTCGTAACACTTAAAGCATATGATATATCAAATCTTATACATAATATAACATATATGATTGATCCTATTGTTGAAGCATATGGGATCATACTCATGTAAGTCCTCTCATCTTGCGTCTTAGGACACATACATTTCAAGAGTTTTATCCTATGAGTCATAGAAAGAAACCTTCTCTTGGACTACTCCATGCTAAACCTCTTTAGCACTTTATATATGTATGTTGACTGTGAAAAACCTAGCAACTTCTTTGATCTATCGGTATATAGCTTTGTTACCAATATATAAGTTGCTTCTCTAAGGTCTTTCATGGAAAAATTTTGTGACAACCAAAATTTGACTGATTGCAAACTTGAGACATCATTTCCTATTAGTAATACATCATATACATATAACACAAGGATTATGATAGCACTCCCACTAACCTTCTTGTACATACAAGGTTCATCGAGATTTTTTGAGAAACCAAACTCTTTGATTGTCTCATCAAATCAGATGTTCCAACTCCTAGATGCTTGCTTCAATCCATAAATGG
>JAOQML010000195.1:8364635-8376678 GCA_027568935.1 Erythroxylum urbanii | reverse complement strand
GTGATTATCCAAATTATAACAAGATCTCCATATGGTGATATGGTATAAGATATTTAAATTATTAATTTAGTGCAAACGAGAGATTGTTAGTTTATGCCCCATAGCCAAATGGTTAATTACATGTTGTGACACTAATTTATTAAAAACATTATTTATCTTATACATATTTTTTAATTAATTAACTTGCAAGATATCGTTCATAAGATAAACATGCTTTGTAGATAAAATTGTAATGATATTATAATCATGAGTTTCATATTACATTTAAGTTTCATATTACATTTATGTACTATCTTAAATTGTTTTTTATCATCACTTTGTTAATAGTGGACATTAATAAAGCAAAGAATAGAAAATGTTATATTTATTCCTTCTTAAGGAATTATATATATCTGTGTGTGTGTGTGTGTGTGTGTGTGTGTGTGTGTGTGTGTGTGTCTGTGTGTCTGTGTGTCTGTGTGTGTCTGTGTGTTAAAAAATAAGTTTACTAAACTTATCCAATATGAAAATTCCATATGGAAGATTACTAGTGTGTCTATGGAAATGATCATTGTAATTATTGTATATATAATGCTTTGAATTAAGATTTTCAAATTATATTATATAGTCATTGCTATGTTTTGATATTACCTATAAACTATACTAGTCAAGTATAGCTCGATTGATTAGTTATTAGCTATAACAAGAATTATAAGGAGCTAGTTGAGTCAATAGAAGATTCATAATCTTAAAGTAGTTAAGGAGAGTGTTTCATTATTTTTTAGTATTTATTTGAGAAATCTTTGACCAAGGTTGAATGAAACATGAAAATATTTTTTAAATATCATTAGAAAAGTTATTTACTGATACTAGATAACTAATATGATTGGAATCAAACAGAGTGAAAATTAAATTCATATTTTATATCTAATAAAAACATTATATGATGAAAGATAAAATTATATAAAAAAATAATGCATAAGAAAGTTAGTCAAAATCACAATAATATTCTTAGCGCTTTAAAGTAGGGCATAGAAAATCAAGTTTTAGGGTACCATCTTAAACTTTTCACAAATTTTCAATTATAGCCAAAACTTTAGAAAGTGACATTTAAATACCCCAAACTTTTAATTTCTTACAAATATATGTTAGTGTCTCTGTTAATGGAGTCACGTGACAAGCCACATCACATGTGTTTTCTAACATATAGGATGCTAAGTGTCATTTATGTATACATCATAATTTTGTAAATTTTAATTAATTAATATTAATAAAACAATTAAAAGATGAAATATATACCTAACTTTAACATATCTAATTTCACCCATTGTAGAAGGAAGCCATCTACGGCCACTGTCTACTCACTCACCACCTTGTCCATCATCTACGAACCCATTTAAGCACTGTCTCCTCACCGGCTTGCTATACATGTTAATCTCACCTTCATCTAAAAACATTTTTCTCCTCTTCACACACAATTAAACGATATTTCTTCTCTCGGTTGTGAAAGTGATTTTGATTACCTTGATATGACGTTTTGCCAACTTAAAATTAGGAAATAATATGATTGGATTATGAGAAATGTGATTTTTTAAGTGTGTAAAAGATACAATTTCAATTACACTTGTAATTTCATAGACAACTTTAAAGGTGATATTAGATCAAACTTTTGGAGTTGATAAGACTATCACACATGGAGAGTTTGGTAAATAAAAAGCAATTAAAATTATCATTAAACTGATTAATGTTTCTCCCATTTAGTTAGCACTTAACTGAATTGATTAGGATTGCCTTTGTTACATATGACTACGCTTAAATCACCATCTAGCCATGTTTTGCTTACTATAATGTCTACTTGTCAATCTATCTACTTAAATCACATCCAATTCATGTAAAATATTATGCTCAAAAGACCTGTTAAACTTGTTGAAATTAAAGCAGCGTTATAGGATTAGGTTCATGTGATCAAAAGATTTAGTGGAGGCGGTATAGTATATTAGGCCCCTCTAAGATATGATGGCGGTATAGTATATTAGGCCCCTCTAAGATATGATTGGTTGAGCATGTGGTTATGCATCAAGAATTGCATCTTTTTTACATAGTAAAGTCACAAATATTGTTCCTTGAATAATGAATTTGCCATGTATTATAGGGATGCTTGTGGTAGTACATTTTTCAATTAAGAGATAAGAACTCCATTCTTCATAAGCATGGCATTTAATGTTTGATTATTACATTTCTTGATCAATCTACTCATTACTATTGTTCTTGTTTTGATATGGCATAGTATGTTTGATTATTACATTTCTTGATCAATCTACTCATTACTATTGTTCTTGTTTTAATATGGCATAGTATATTATTCGTATGTGATACCTTGTATCAATATATTCGTTGATGATATTGTAATAGGATAAACAAATATGGGTAGAAATAAAATATATTTATCTTTCGTTGCTTATGCACTTGGTATACATTTGACATGGGAAGAGTGTAAAGTTGTTGTTAATAGATTTAAGAATGTTATTTACTATTTTTTGATAATTTAGCAGAAGCTAAAAGGATTTATTCTCAATTTTATTGAGAGAAAGCATTGTGTTCAATGGTAAAACAATTTCAATATTTTGTATTGTTATATATGATATGTTGAAAGATGAAGTTACAAATATTAAATGCTAAGACTAACATTGTTCAACATTTTTATCAATGCATTAATATAAAAGTAAGTAGTTTAATTATAGTTTTTTAACTATGCCATTATCATACAAAATTTTAATCAATATTCAAATTGTAGCTGTCTTATAGGTATTTAGTATTGGTAACTAATGTCTTATAGGTATTTAGTATTGGTAACTAAGTTGAAGATTTACTACTGTAAAAAATTATGTTAGACATCTTATGTGCGTTAGGGTAAGAGTCTTGTTAGCAAGATGCATTTTTGTTCGTAAGAAGTAAGTATATATAGTAATTCATCTAAATAATGCACATTCGACATAAGTATAATATTTGTGTTCAAATCTTGATTTTGTAGGTCCTATGTGATTACATATATTAGGCATTTGATGTACTTAGCTCAGGTATGGAGACATTGTCATATATTCATAAGGGTTATATTAGTTGAATTTATATATTAATTATGACAATTTGTCCCAATAAAGCAAGATTTTGAAAGTTGAATTGGAAGTTGATATAGAAGTTAGTTTATGACAGTTAAAAGTTATTAAAAAATGTTATTCCTCCTTTTAGGCAACTTATAAACTTTGGATGTTAGGACAATTTGATGGAAGTTACATAAATAATGGTGTTGAATGTTTTAATAGATACTAATCAAATGCCTTGGTAACTTCTTCTTATAAACCGCTGAAACTAAGATATAAAAGCTCCTCCACTAACTTCTTTTTAAAAATGAATCAAAGTAAAATATAAAAGATCCTCTACTAGAGACCAAGTAAAAGGAAACCAAATAAAGGCACAATTAACAAATTGCACATTCAAATTTTATGTAAGGGAAGAAAGGAATAACAGATCCATTGAAAAAGAAAGCATTTTTCAAATTATCAACCAAGCATGTCCAAAATTTTCAAAATTTGAATGATTCTATAAGACAACTAACCTATGTTCAAATTGTCAACCAAAGAGTGTCCAAATTATTTGCCAAAACATAATTAATACATGCCCAAATACTTAACCAAATCAATGACCAAAGAATTATTAACATTGATTAAAAATACTCAATCAAAACAAAAGTTGTCTATCTAAATTCTTAATCATAACTAGAAGTTTAATGCTCATTTGATTTGTTATCAATAAAGAAAATCTTTGAGCCCTCAATTAAATCTTTCTCTTGGTTTGAGTTGTATTGTCAGTTGTATTTTGGGAAGCTTGAGTTGTTGTTGCTTTATTATTTAGAGGTTTGAGAATTTGACGTTGACTTGCACCCATCTATGAAGCATTAAAAACAAAAAAGCACAATATTAGCACATATGATATAATTACTTATAAGCAGTATAAAGATGTATTTAAGTGACAAATCATAAAATAAGTATTCCCAGTAACTTCCCTAAACGCCACTCTATATCCTCTAGTTTCCTATACAAATACAAGCAATTATGATGTTAAATAATTTAGTGAAGAATTACTTAAAATTAAATGTGAATATTCACAAACCACCCTCTTCTCCTTTCTTAAGATAGAGTATGCAGTATTTGAGCCTGTAGATACTGATTATATGGGCCCTTGAATTGGAAGACTACTAATATTAGATGAAAGGACTTTATTTTTTGGTAGCCTTCCTTTTTTTCGTTGCATTATACATGTATGTATACTTTGTGATGAATAAATTGACATTTAATCCATAATTTTAATGAAGACAAACAAAAAATTAATAATCACCTTGATAATTTCGGGTTACCTAGAAGGTTTATCCTTATTTTTCCATCCTCTTATATTGTGACCAATTTCATAATAATGATGACATCTGATAGCTACTCTAACCTTGCTCAATTTGATCAAATTTCATGGTTTCATTTCAACTTGGAATAACCCCTCATCATTCATACTCATATTTTGCTATGTATTAGCATCAAGTTCATTTCCAATATTAGAATTAGATTCTTCACCATCTATTGTTGGATGCTCATAACCATGATCATAGTAAAGTTCAACATTGTGGTAGTTCAATTTGTCCATACAATTAAGCGTTGTCAACATGTCCTTATCATGGTGTAAGCTTAACTCCTTCAAGCTTCTCATCAACTCACTGGGAATTTGATAAAACATAGATATTACTTTGTCCTTTATCTTTAAACACTCCTTTTAGGACTAGTATGCTAAGTTCAGCAACACCTGTATCCTTCTTCCTTACAATCTTGCTCCCAACATATTTATTATCGTGTCTTTCCAACACCCCACTGTAATAAAATTCAAAATTGACCAACATCTACAAAAACAAATAAATATATAAGTAGTTTTCAACTGAACAACATATACTAGATAAGATGTAGATATGAAGCAATGGAAGCCAAGTGACCCATTCCTAGCGACTATAATTGATGAAAACTTAATGGATGAATAAGAAAATTTATAATAGAAAAATATCCCTTATCTTAAATTACCTAACATAACATAAATTCCTTTTCCTTCTTATTTGTGTAACTGTGTTTAAGATATGCATTAAACGATTTAACCACCATCAAATTATTCTAAAGTACATTATAAGAGCATCTTTCAACTAGGAACCTTAAGTGCATTAATAGTGGACGCCTAACTTAAAGCATTTAACGTGAGCTATTTAGTTGGCTAGAACATAATAAAAATAAGTTCTTTCCAATGCAAATAGTTAACATAAAGTACTTTATAAGATAAGACAATGCCTTCTAAAGTAGATATTTAAGGGTTTTGTGCAACATTGCACTTTGTAATATAAACAAGTTAATAGAATTTTGTGGTAATATTTTGAAACATACCATTATCCCATGATTAGGGTTAGAACCTTAGGATACTATATATGAGAGTTTATTGAGAATTTAGAAGTGCATTTCATGCATTATATGGCATACACATGCATGTTAATAAAGTTATCATGAAAATAATTGTACATGCATTCATTGACATTTTTTGGGTATAAGTGATTTTTAATGTGATTAAAGTGTGATTTGTGGATTAATTGTCTTGAAAATTAAACTGGTGTGTATTATAATTAATTTCGTATTTTAATTGGATAAATTTCAGATATTTTGAAAATTTATCGAAAATTTGGGGTATTTTAGACTAGGAAAAATATAGAAATAAAAGACAAATAGAAGTGTGACAAATGGACTAATGAATGTGTGACAATTGGATGAATTAATATGTGACAAGTGGAGCATTAGCTAAGTGACATTTGGTAGCTTCATATGATGACAAATGCAAGACATGCATTAGAGACATGTGGCAAAGCTAAGTTAAGCCACCTAAGTCACGTTTTTTTCTGTTAGGCAAGGAAGATTTTTGCAGCTCTCTTATGCTTCACCGAAATTCTCCATCACCAAAACCTCCCTTCCTGCTTATCAATCACCGAATCCTAGCTTGTTCATATGTCTTTGGCGTTTGCTTAATATACCTTACAAAGTCTTCAACTATTTGGGGGTTTTTGATTGTTGTTGAATGGCGTGGATGCATGTGTGGGTGGTGAAGGAAGAAGCAAATTTGTGATATGATTAACAAGATGAAGGATTTTAGCAATGAAGTGAGTTGGAGTATGTTATATGCAGTGTTTTTCTAAACATATGTTTGTATTTTGGACATAACTTGATCTAAGAATATCTAAATTGGACGAATTTTGATTTAAAGTAAACTAGAGACATATGGCTGCTTTTGCATGAAGGAATTGAATTTGAAATCTGTCTTTAAGAGTCTTGAAATTTTGCTTAAAGTTGAGAATTGTGTTCTATCAAGGTATGAAAATAGTCTGTAGATTTTTTACTCTAACTTGCATGATAATGAACCAAAATGCAAGAAATTGATGTCATTAGACACTTAAGACATTGTGGAACATTTTATTAGGGGTGTTGTCTAAATACCTCATTGTCTAGGTCATTATGGTCATACAAATCTGACCCGAAATCTACTTAAGAAAATTTGGAAAAAAAATTACAGAACATGTGATATGGAAAACTATCGAATAGGTACTATTTTGGGGTTTGTGAACAATCATGAATTTTTGAACTTTGTATTGATGCTACTAAACTGAAACTGAAGTAAAAATGAAGAGGTCATCAACTGTAAATGATAGAATTTTGATAATGAAGTATTTGATAAAATGGATATCATGTTATAAAAAAGGATATGTTTCATGAATGATATTATGTAGTTGAAGAGGTTTAATCAATTGATTAGAGTTTAATAAGTTCAAGAAAACAAATTGGTATATGAATGAGTATAAAATGATGTTGTGTTTGTGATAAAGTAATCTGGAAAATTGGAGTGAACTTGGTGTTAAAATGTATGTAAGTTTCAAATAAACAAAAGAAAAGAGGAAGAAAAACGCAGCAGGGCACGATCGTGCATTTACACGATCGCGACCCATGTTGAAAACGAGACTCTGCCAAAGAAGGAGGAAAGTCGCAACCGTGCACTTGCATGATTGTGACCCGAGAGGAAATGCAAAGGTTTTTTTTAGTGATTTTTAGACTAATAAAGGCTAGATGTTTCCATATGAAGTATTAAGGTTGAAATGAGTTCTTAAATGAATTTAATTGATGTTGAATGAAAGGATTAAAGTGAAAAAAAGGTATTAAGGATTAAAAGAATGTTTTGAAGGTGTTGTAAATTGTTTATAAAGAGTATTAAAGAAACATACCCAAGAAATTTTCATTGAACATGCATGATACATGATACATTCATAAATGTATTTATGACTGATTATTCTTATGAAAATGCACATGAGTGACATATATATGTATATGATTGCATATAGAGGAACACGTCGAGTGACCGCTTCCAGACATTGACGGGACTTCAAGGCAATAAGCTAAAGGGAGCATTTGTGAGTCAACCTAGATGATCTTCCTAGGATTGATTGATTTTATTTAACTTCCAATTATTGAATTGTTTGTGATCTGCATATGAATTCTAGACTTTAAAGGTCCGAGGAGTTTGATATTCAAGAATGTATTGGAAGTGTTCTATTTGCATTTGAAATTTGAATGATATCTATTTGCTACTGAACTCTAATTGATTTCTGAATACTCAATGAAAGTTGAATGTCAGAATGAGGTTCGATGAATATAAGATTCTGTCTGTGCATCATATGTGATTGCTATTCATGGCATATTCTATTAGCTGATGCATTTCATTAAATGCATGATTAGTTAAAGAAATTGTGATCAGAGTAGGCAGTCTGAAAGAGCTTTAAGCTCAGAATTCTGCACGTAGAGCTTTGCTCCGTGATTTCTGTATCTGATTGAGCCTAATGGGCCAGTATCTATATCTGTATTTTAAAGGCACTCGGTCATAACAAATAATAACGAATCTAGAGTCTCATATGCATCTGCATTTATAATTATGAAATATATGATTGTGAAATCTTTTCTGAAGTTGTGATGTTAAAGTGATATGCCATGATAATGTGATTGATTAGGATGTACAAGTTCTAAAAGAATGTAAGTGATGTGTATGACATTCATTATGTCTTATTGTGATGGAAAATGTTGTGAAATTGTTTGATTGTATGATATTTGTGTGTGTCCTTGGAGTGAGATCATTAATGATGGTTCGCTCATTGAGTTCGTAAAACTCATTAAAAATTGCAATGTGACTTTTCAGGTATAAGGTAGGAGACCTAGATTTCTAAGATCTTCTAGAAGAACAATTTGGACTAAGATATGACTCAAAGGCCTATCAGCTAGCATTTGAGGAGTTGTAGTTGTTTTTAAGCAGTTTACTTATGTCATGTAGAACTTATGTATAAAGGTTGTAAATATTGGTTTTAATGTCTACTATGTAAACCTTTATGAATGAAATGAAGTGATGAGGTTTTTAAGTATTGTGTTTTCCTTACGATGCCATTTAAGAGATTAGGTTTGATCTATCGTACAATTGTCATAGGATATGTACTTGAATACCCTCTGGATCTTCAAGTATATACTCTATGGTAGTGGGATGCGACATTTCTTCTTCTACACGCCTAGCTCCTAAAGTTTCGTTCAAGTCGAGTGATTCTAAATTTAAGGTTTTAGCTACACAACTCGAACCTCTCACGACTCTTATGTTCATGCAAGAGCACGATTTTAGAATTAAAAAAGAAAGAATGAAAATAAAAATTAAAAACTAACTAAACACCTTAAATTATAGAATTAAACTAATCGCCTCCCCAGAAACGACGCCAAAAACTTGATTGCTTTTTTTCGATATATATAAGTTTTAATATTTAACCTTGATAATCTGCAATTGTACAGGTCGTTCGTGTAATACCTAAGGTGTCGATCCCACGAGAGGGGTTAATCTAATCCTAAAATCTAAGGCTAAAATAATGCGCAATATTAGGACTATAACAAAAATAAGGCACGAATTTAATTCAATCACGCAACTCAATTCTAAGAATCAATTACGAAAATATTAACAAAGTAGCAATTGCAATGCACACATTCAAGAATCGACCTAAAGAACTACCAATTAAGAGAAAGGAAAATTTTTACCTATCCTTAAGACTAACCTAATTGATTATGAATTATTGGATTATTAGTCCTAAACGATCCTAGGGTTGATTACTTTTTCTCGAGTTATAACCATTAACCCTAAATTGTAAACCCTAATCAGATTATGGAAAATTGTAATCTCTCAATTAACATTCTATCCAAAACCCTAATTATATCTGAAATTTTATAATAGACTACCGGGAAGCTATGTGAGATCTCTCCTCACACAATTACCGATTTGTTTAATTTCTCATTCTTATTAAATCACTTAACTCTCGTTAGCCCAATTTAATTAGTTTTTCATTCGATTCACCCTCTTAGTCTATTATTGAATTATGCAATCTTAGAAATCAATCACAATGAATCCAAATTAACATAAAACAATCAAATTTTTATTAAATCAAGATAAAAATAACCCGAAGATGAGTATATACATCCTCAGCATTCACATAATTCTATCATCAACAATTATTCCAATTTTATTCATTAATAAAATTAAAAATACACCAAAACAAGATCGGAATGGATGATGGGGGCATCAACGTCGGAAAACCTCTTATTGTAAGAAGTACTTCGCGTAGGCTTCTTCTCAATGTCTCTCTTCCTTCTTCTCTTTCTCAATCTCTCGATGAACTCTCTCTAGGTTTTTTCAATGGTGGCTGATGTAAAAGCCCCTTCATTTTCTTTGTCTTATTCCTTATATAACTTTTGTGTTTTTGGTAGCCCTAAGGTTTTTCCAGAGTCTGAAAGGTCCAAAAAACTACCTTAAAACTTGATTTTTCTGAGTGTCTGTGCATTTTCCCAACACAGGCCACGACTGTGACCATACAGGCCATGATATGGGCCACATCCAAGCCTTCTGTCACGATCGTGGCAATCAGGCCATGATTATAGGCTGTGTCTTAGGCTTCTGTCACGATCTTGGCCTATTATGCCACGATTGTGGGCTGACTCCTGTGTTTTTGTCATAATTGTGGCCTCTTGTACCATGATCATAGGCCGTTGTTTCAGCCCTAGTGTCTCTGAAATTTCTCCATTCTTCGATGTTGACCTTAAAACACTAACAAACACATCAAGGTACCTCAAAAATATAATAAATAAGCTCAAAGACTTGACTAACCCATAAAAAACACTTAAACACAATTAATTAACAAACTAACACAATTCTAACCTAAACACATACTAAACAATTAAGTTAATACTTAAATAAATATCAAATGAAGCCCTAAAATATGATGCAATTCACACTTATCAATTGTGCATCTAGTCATGGAGCTTACTAAGACCATGTAAACATATGATTTTGGGAAAATTTTACATACACAATTAGATACATTCTCGTGTAACTAACCATATATGTCCCAAAAATCCTAATTTTTGTTATAAAAGGACATTTAGGCGGCCATATAAGTTATGAAGGGTTTTAGAAGCACGAAAGTGGGTAGAATACTTAATTCTTCGATATCTATGGAGAGCGAACCTTCTTCCTTCTAATTCAAAGGGGAAATCAATGCCAAAGAACACATTTGAGCATCTCTTCATCTTATATTACTGTTCTCTCTCTTTCGAGATTGTTTATGTTATTCTTTGCTTAATGTTTTGAGTATTCATATATGGATGCTTTAAATACTCTCAATTGATCATTTATATGTTAAGTCAAGAAGACTTCACTTCTTCTGTTGATTTTGATGAAAGTCAAATAATAATAATAAAAGAAATGTGTGAACTGTTTTGATGAGTTTGTTAAGTACGCAGATAAATGTAAGTAGCACAAATCATCAAACCAAGATAATATTCAAGAGTTGACTAAGACAAAGTGTAAAACGGACTAGATGAAGTCACATGTATAAGACGAAGCGAAGTTATAAGACGAAAGCCAAGACATAAGACGAAGCATACAAATTAAATCAAGATGATATAATTGAAGAATAATCTACAACGTCAGTTAGTTAATTGGAGTTGGTTACAGGACTCAACTAATAATTGATCTCTGAAGATTCTACAAGCAGTTTTCTTAAGAAGACTATTAGAGAATTAGATTATAAATATCAGTTGTAGTCATAGACAAAACAACTTTCAACTTTTAAACTCTTTACTGACACGAAATAATTCTATGATCAAGTGAGTATACTGTAAAAATATCATGAGTGAAAAGAAGGAAGAAGAGAGATCAAGAACACCTGTAATGTGAGTTTAGAAAACTCAAACAATATCTTTTCAAGTGAAAGGGAAGGCTAGAGCCTGAAGAGGCTAAGATAGAAGATAAAGAATACTTTGTGAAAGAGACCTGAAGAGGCTCTGGAAGTGAGAAGTAATACTTGTAAAGTTGCAAGAGATAATGAAATCTTAGATACACTCTGAGGACTGGACGTAACCCAAAGGTTAAGGGTGAACCGGTATAAATCGCGGTGTCATATTATCTGACCCTTATCTCTTTAATTTCTTGTTGTTAGAAGAATATATATTATTTTTGTTGTTACATTACTCAAACAAAATAAGTGCGTTGTTTTATAATCGTCTGAATCTTTCAAGAAAATCAAGAAGTTTTTTTTAAAGATTACTATCTTAGATTATTTAACACAATTCAACCCCCTTCTTGTGTATTTTACATATTATACATGATTTCTATAATAACAAGTGATTTACTTCAGTTGGTATCAGAAAGAAGTTTCCAAGAAACACTGTTACAAAGTGAGAACAAAGATTTATGGATGAATCACATGTTTTTATAACTGAAGGTGCCTCAGTTACAAGACCTCCTGCATTTAATGGTGAAGACTATCATTATTGGAAGGACATAATGCAGCTCTTTATAGAATCCACACATATTGATCTTTGGGATATCATTGAAAGTGGTCCATATATTCCAACAGACTATGAAAGGAATA
>JAOQML010000195.1:8346738-8364535 GCA_027568935.1 Erythroxylum urbanii | reverse complement strand
CTAACTTCTCTAATTGGTCTTCTCGTAGACCCGTTTCCCGGATCCGACCCGTTATGTGGGACCGGGATGTTACATTTGTGGTAAAGTAATCTAGAAAATTGGAGTGAACTTGGTGTTAAAATGTATGTGAGTTTCGAGCAAACAGAAGAAAGGAGGAAGAAAAATACAGCAGGGCACGATAGTGCTTTTATACGATCATGACCCTTGCTGTAAAAGTGGTGCACGATCGCGACTCTTTTGAGAAGGAGGAAATTCACGATTGTGCACTTACACCATCATCACCCGAGAGGAAATACAAAGGATGTTTTGTTTTGAGTGATTTTCAGACTAATAAAGGCTAGGATGTTTGCATATGAAGTATTAAGGTTTAAATGAGTTCTTAAATGTATTTAATTGATGTTGAATGAAATGATTAAAGTGAAAAAGGTATTAAGGATTAAAATAATGTTTTGAAGATGATATAAATCATTTATAAAGAGTATTAAAGAAACATAATCGAGAATTTGTCATTGAACATGCATGATACATGATACATTCATAAATGTATTTATGACTGATTATTCTTATGAAAATACACATAAGTGATATGTAAATGTATATGATTGCATATAGAGGAACACGTAAAGTGGCCGCTTCCAGACATTGCGGGGACTTTAAGGCAATAAGCTAAAGGGAGCATTTGTGAGTCGAGCTAGATGGTCTCACTTTCATTGTTTGTTTTGTTATAAATTTCTATATTGAATTACTACTGAATGTGAATGTGATTGACACAATTCTAGAAATTAATAGTCTGAGCAGTTTGATAAATGTGAGAATATAGGAAGTGGTCATTGTATATGAATTGGACTGAATTAAGCAATTCTCAACATTATTGTTGAATGTCGGACATCGATATGATGAATATATTTGAATGTGAATGTGAATATGGAAATTTGAGCACTAGTGATTGTTCGAAAATATGAGAATGTAGTGCATTTCATTACATGAATGCATGAAAGATAAAGGTTATTGTGACCAGAGTAGCCACTAAAAAAGAGCTGAAAGCTTATAAATTAAAAAAGAGCTTAAAGCTCAAAATGTGGTAAGAGCCTCTGGCTCGCTATGTAAAATGAACCATATATCCCCAACGGATAAGGGACAGTTAGTAATGAGCTTGGTATCCACAATGGATACGGGACAATTATAGGCACTCGATCACAACAATAGCAATTGAAAGTGAGTCTTATATACATTGCATATATAATTGATATATATGTTTAAATGATTGAAATGCACTATTTGAATGATGTTTGAACGTGACATATGAATTAAGTGAATGTGATTCAACATGATGATTAGTGAAATGATGTGTTATATGATTGAGTGAGCCATCAAGGATGGTCCACTCACTAAGTTTGTAAAACTCAACCCAAAATTGCAACATTTTTTTAAGGCTCAAAGAGATCTCCAGTTAGACAAATTGGAGTCTAACCACTACGTTCAAATAAAAGATAGAGGTCAATATTAGTTGACATTTACATATGTTTTTCTATTATTTTTATCTTAAAGAATGTATTCCACAAATATTGTACCATTGTATGTGAATAAATTCTATTTTGTAATGACTTTCCAAATTGGAATTTTTTGTAAATGAGGTTACTCAATGAGTATAATAACAATTGTGACTTTGATGTTTATGAAAAATGGGTCAAACTTTGATTAGTGGTTTTTGGTAATATGCGTATGATGTTTGAAGAGAAAAAAGTTTCAATGAGTTTGATTGTTTAATTGCTTTAATACACCGCTTTCACAGGCGTGTGTTCGAATGTCCTCAGGATGCACGGATACGTGCTTAGTGGAAGTGGGGTGCTACAATTAGGTATCAGAGCCCGGATTTAGTATCTTCCATGGGTATTTTCCAAAATATGTGTCAATGGACATATGCATTTTGGACACGTCATAGCATGCATTGGCAACTGATTCCTAGTTTGAGTCGCATGTACATAAATCACACGCATAAGCATTCATTAAGAATTGAGTTGTTAGAACTAATGAGAAGATTGATGATTTGTTAGAATGTGAGAAAAATGGATATCTAGAAATGAAAAATAGTACATGGTTTGATATGATAGATAAAGGTTTACAGCATTATAATTGTGGCTATATCATTTAGTATGATATCATAATTGAGTTGTCATTGTGTATCTATGAATTGATAGTGATGTTAATATATATTTTATAGATTGATTAAGGAGAAATAGAGTTATGGTAGAAATGACAAGATTTAAAGTGTATAAGCAAAGTTGGATGAAAACAAAATTTACTATGACATTGAGAAGTTGAAATTGGACTTGAAGTGGTTATTTGATTAATGTGATAAGAGTTATAATTTAGTGTAAGAATATGTCAGTGGAATTGAGATCAAAACTTCATAATGACTATGCTTCTATAATTCTAAATTGATTGAGAATATATATATATAAGATGTAAATTGGAAGATGAGATGAATGATAATGAGATAAATAAAAGTCCCCTAGGTTAAGTTGAATTATTATTGTGAATGTATGTTGCATAATGTGATTACCTTGACAAATGAAGTCATGAAGCACATATGTATCATATACTTGGATATGAGATAGGAAGAGATCTACGATTCATTGAATGCTTTTAAGTTTTTAATCCCCATAGTTAAAATTTTAAGATGAATCGGAGTAATTCATGAAAGTTATTAAGACGATCAATTGAGGATAGATTAAGAGTGTAAATGAAGTTAATATGTGTGATAGATTTGAGGAAAAAGAAGAAGGGGACGATAGTGGCACAGATTAATTAGTTCTGCAAGTTTGATAGGTATAAAAAGAGAAGTGTTGTCTAGAATCAATTGAGATTAGGGTATCCTTAAGATAAGTTATTAATTGGTGAATTGTTAGAAATACATCTCTAGATAAAATGTAATGATCTTGATGATAAGTACCAAAGAATAAGAGTAAATGGATATGTATATTACTTCACAGAGCTTTATTATAAAGAATATTCTGATCATGTAAAGTATGATAGAAATTAATATTATTGAGATGTTATGAATAGTTGAAATCAATCTTATTAAGGCATTAAGAATGATTGGAAAGAAACAATGAATATAGGTTATTGATAATGATTACGTGAATAGGATAGATGAAAGTAGCAAGAAATCTTCTTTGGAAGAAGACTTCCACCAAATTATGCCAAGTAGACCAAATGGTTTACTTCTAAGAATGAATGATTATTGAACAAATTAGAAGTGAATATTAGAGATATATAGATATGAGACTCAGCTACAAAAAAAAGAATATATTATAGAGAGTGCATGTGCTATATCTATTGTAAAGTATCTAACTATGTTATTGGATTCTTGAATTGGAGATAATACTATTGCTATTGCTAAAGGAACTTAGGTTCACATTGTACTCTATACTAGCATATTTAGAAGATACAAGTTATGTTCAGAAAATTGAGACATGTGAATAAATTGAAATGTGTGGAGAAACTATCATGAATGGACAGACATTAGAATAAATCAATAAGAAAATTTGGAAATCGAATAAATGGAGAGAGTCAATTGAGAAAAGAAGTCAATCGAGAGATTGAGAAAAAAATGAAATAATATTACCCCATTTGAGAAATTAGTTACTTAAAAATTTTGAGAACTAGTTATGGGCACTTGAGTTAATCGTGATACCTGTAGGGGTTCACAAATGCCTAGATTGCAATCATAGCATTAATGAATAAAGTTTCCTAATTTTATTTGGATCGATTAGTGACTGTGATTATGGATGATATACGGATTGTATTCCAAAGGTTGAGAAGAACAACTTGGACACTTAAGGTTAGCCTTATTTATCATGAAGGAAAAAACAATGATATGCCACATTCAATAAGAGTGAATCTCAGCTTGATTAAGTAATATGTTGGGTTATATAGTATCTCAACATGGTATATTGATAGACCTAAAAAAAGTAAAGGCAATGATGAAGTGAGAAACTTCTGAGAAAAAATGAGTCAATTAGATAGACTAGTGAATGTAAAAAGATTTTTTGAGGAGTTGTAAACATCGATTGATTATAATACCGTTGTTAGATATTTTCATTTCGATCTAAAGGTTATGTAATATATAGGGATGTTTCATACCAGAGATTAGGATGTAATCTGATGCAGTATAGTAAAGTGATTACATATATGCATCGAGACAGTTGAGGTCTCATGAGATTAAATTATTTGGCATATAACACAGAATTTACCGCAATCAAATTCGTTTTGAAAATTTGGAGACATTATATGTACAATGAAACATTTTGGATATATTTATATATGAATATATATAGATCATTAAAGTTTGAGGCAACTATTGTGTTTGAAAGAACTGAATATGAGACAGAGGCGATGGATAGAGTTGTTGAAAGATTATGATTTTACAACTGAGTATCATCTTGGTAAAACTAATGTGGTAACTGATGCATTAAGTAGGAAATCTAACAGCAATGTGGCTCAAATACAATTATCGAGGTTACCTAACCTAGTTCAATTAAGAGCATTAAACGTCGAATTCAAATTAGGACAAGATGAAGCATTGATAACCACACTAAAATTGAGACCGATATTGCATAATAGAATTAGGAGAGCTCAGAGTAAAGATCTTGAAATGGTGAAATTGATTGAGAAGATTAAGATGAATACAGATTCTGAATTTAAATTGAGAGATGAAATATTATGGTTAAAACAGAGGTTGTGTGTGTCTGATGTGGGTGAATTGAGAAAGGAACTTCTAGAGGAAGCGCATGTAGCAGCTTATGCTATACGTCTTGGTAAAACTTTTTTGGTGGCCAGGGATGAAAATGCAAGTGGCTGAATATATGGATAAATGTTTAACTTGCCAACAGATAAAAGTAGAGCATCAAGCTCTAGTTGGTAAGTTACAATCATTGCCTATTCTAGAGTGGAAATGGGAGAGAATCACGATGGATTTTATTATGGTTTTATCGAGGACTCTGAGGCAACATGATGCCATTGGGTCATTGTGGATAGATTGACCAAGTCAACTCATTTCTTTCCAGTGAGACAGAATCACTCACTGGATCAATTAGCTCGGAGATAGTAAATGAAGTAGTGACATTACATAGGGTTCCAGTGTCTACTGGGTCGAACAGGGATCCCAAATTTACCTTGAGATTTTAGGGTAGCTTATAGACAGCTTTGGGTACGAGGTTAAACTTCAGTACTGCATTTCATCCTTAAACAGATGGGTAGACTGAGAGGACAATCAAGACTGTTAAGGAAATGCTTAGGGCATGTGTATTGGAGTTTCAAAAAGCTTGGGATTAGTAGATATCTTTGATTGAATTTTCTTACAATAACCACTAGCATAGTAGTATTGGAATGGCACCTTATGAGGCATTGTATGGTAGAAAATGTAGATCACCTCTATATAGGGATGAGGAAGGTCTGAGAATGATAGAAGGCCCAGAATTGATACAAGATACTGTGGATAAGGTAAAATTGATCTGAAGCCGAATAAAAGCAGCACACGATAAACAGAAGAGTTATGTCAATCATCACAAAAAGGATAGGAGTACAGTGTGGGAGATAAAGTATTTCTGAGAGTCTCGCTTTGGCAAGGAGTGTTGAGATTTCACAAGAAGGGCAAGTTGAGCCCTAGGTACATTGGTCCTTATGAAATTATGAAGAGGACCATTGGCGTACCAATTAGCCTTACCGAGTGAAATGTCTCAAATATATAATGTTTTTCATGTGAGTATGCTTAGGAGGTATAGATCTGATTCGATGCATGTATTACTAGCTCAAAAGATTGAAATTGCTAGTAATTTAAGTTATGTTGAGGAGCCAATCAAGATAGTGGGATATCAGATAAAACAGTTGAGGAATCAGGAAATTTTATTAGTGAAAATCCTATGAAAAAATCACTTGAGTGAGGAAGTAACTTGGGAAATAGAAGAACACATGAGAAAGTAATATCCCCACGTGTTTCATGAATCAGGTAAGAATTTCGAGGATGAAATTTCTTAAGAAGGGGAGAATTGTAACATTCCATTATCCCATGATTAGGGTTAGAACCATAGGATACTATATATGAGAGTTTATTGACAATTTAGAAGTGCATTTCATGCATTATATGGCATACACATACACGTGAATAATGTTGTCACTCATGAAAATAATTGTACATTCATTCAATGACATTTTCTAGCTATAAGTGATTTTTAACGTGATTAAAGTGTGAATTATGGATTAATTATCTTGAAAATTGAATTGGTGTGTATTAGAATTAATTTCGCAATTTTTGAGACATTTCAAATATTTTTGAAACTTATCAAAAATTTGGAGTATTTTGGACTAAGAAAAATATAGAAATAAGAGACAAATAGAATAAATTGACAAACAGACTAATTATAGAGTGACAAATGGATCAATTAATGTGTGACAAGTGGAGTAATTAGTAAGTGAGACACGTGTCATTGAGGGATAGAGCCACCTAGTCACTTTTTTGGTAAGAAAGTTTCTGCAGCCCCTTTGTTTTGTCTCCACCGAAAACACCATCTTCTTTCTTTCTCATCCATCACTTAAACACTTAACTTCTGCATTTACCCATGTTACAACTTGCGAAGAAAACATTCCAACACATTTTTGTTTTGTTTCTCTCTATTTTTGTCTTTTCTCCTTCTACCAAAACTTCTTCTAACCCCTCTGAACTGCTAAAATTTTTCTAAAGCAAGTAAGTGATGCCTAAAGTTGTATAGGTAGTGTAAATGAAATTAAGATAAGGTTTTAATGTTTTTAAATTAGATGTATGCATAAGTCGTGTATATTTCCATGTCTATGGATTGATGCATACATGAATGGTGTGGATGCATGTGTGGGTGGTGAAGGAAGAAGCAAATTCGGTGATATGATTAACAAGAGAAAGGATTTTAGCAATGAAGTGAGTTGGAGCATATTATATGCAGTGTTTTTGCTGAACATGCATCTATAAGTTGGATATAACTTGATCTTTGGATGAATTTTGATTTAGAGTAAACTAGAGACATATAGCTAAAATTTTCATGAAGGAATCGAATTTGATATCTATCCTTAAGAGTCTTGAAATTTGTCTTGAAGTTGAGAATTATGTTCTATTGAGGTATGAAAACATTATGTAGGTTTTTTATTGTAACTTGCATGATATTGAACCAAAATGAATTAAATTAATATCATTAGACACTTAAGACATTATGGAACATTTGATTAGGAGAAGGTGCTGTCAAAACACCTCATTGTCTAGGTCATAATGGTCATACACATCTGACCTAAATTTTGCTTAAGAATAGGTACTGTTTTGGGGTTTATGAACAATCATGAATTGTTAAACTGAGTATTGATGTTACTGAACTAAAACTAAAGTAAAAATGAAGTAAAAATGAAGAGGTCATCACCTATAAATGATAGAATTTTGATAATGAAGTGATTGATAAAATGGATATCATATTATGGAAAAAGATAAGTTTCATGAATGATATTATGTAGTTGAAAAGGTTTAATCAATTGATTAGAGTTTGATAATTTCATGAAAACAAATTGGTATGTTAATAAGTATGGAATGATGATGTGTTTGTAGTAAAGTAATCTAGAAAATTGGAGTGAACTTGGTGTTAAAATATATAGGAGTTTCGAACAAACAAAATAAAGGAGGAAGAAAAATGCAGCAGGGCATGATCATGCATCTAAATGATTGCAACCCTTATTGAAAAAGATGGAAGTCGTGATCGTGCACCTGTATGATCACGACTCTATCGATAAGGAGGAAAATCGCGATCTGCACTTGCACAATCATGACCCAAGAGGAAATGCAAAAGGTGTTATGTTTTGAGTGATTTTCGGACTAATAAAGGCTAAGATGTTTCCACATGAAGTACTAAAGTTTAAATGAGTTCTTAAATGAATTTAATTGATGTTGAATGAAAAATTGAATTGAAAAGGGGTATTAGTGACTAAAAGAATGTTTTGAAGGTGTTATAAATTGTTTATAAATAGTATTAAAGAAACATACTTGAGAAATTGTCATTAAACATACATGATACATGATACATTCATAAATGTATTTATGACTGATTATTCTTATGAAAATACACATGACTGACATATAAATGTGTATGAATGCATATAGAGGAGCACGTCGAGCGACCTCTTTTAGACATTGTCAGGACTTTAAGGCAGCAAGCTAAAGGGAGCATTTGAGAGTTAACCTAGATGGTCTCACTTTTAATGCTTATTCTATTTTAAATTTTTATATTGAATTACTACTGAATGTGAATGTGATTAATACAATTTTGAACTTTAATAGCTGAGCGATTTGATAAATGTGAGAACATAGGAAGTGCTCATTATATGTGAATTGGACTGAAGTAAATGATTCTTAACATTATTGTTGAATATCGGACATCGATCTGATGAATATATTTGAATGTAACGTGTATGGAAATTTTAGCACTAATGATTGTTCGAAAATATGAGAATGTAGTGCATTTCATTATATGAATGCATGAAAGATAAAGGTTGTTGTGACTAGAGTAGCCACCGAAAAAGAGCTTAAAGCTCATAAATTGAAAAAGAGCTTAAAGCTCATAATGTGGTAAGAGCCTCTAGCTTATTATGTAAAATAAGCCCTGTATCCCCAACAGATAAGGGATAGTCAATAATAAGCCTGGTATCCGCAATAGATATGGGACAATTATAGGCACTCGATCACAACAATAACAATTGAAAGTGAGTCTCATGTACATTGCATATATAATTGATATATATGTTTAAATGATTGAAATGCACTGTTTGAATGATTTCTGAATGTGAAATATGAATTAAGTGAATATGAAGTGTATGTGATTCAACATGATGATTAGTGAAATGATGTGAATTATGTGATTACATGAATTGATGTGTTATGTGATTGAGGAGCCATCGAGGATGGTCCACTCATTGAGTTCGCAAAAACCCAATATTGCAACATTTTTTAAGGCTCAGGGAGATCTCCAATTAGACAAATTAGAATCTAACCATTACTTTTGAGTAAGAGATAGAGGTTGGGATCAATTGGCATCTGCATATGTTTTCTGTAAAATTTGTATTAAAATATTGTATTCCACAAGCTTCATTTATTGTACAAATGAATTATGTTTGTAATAACAGTTATGTTCAAAGACATTTTGTATTTTGAATGGGCCCAAAGATTTATTGAAATTCCGACAATGCGTTTAATGTTTGATCAAGTCTGATGTTTGAAAAAAAATTTGCAAAGAGTTTTGTTTGACTGCTTTAGTGCACTGCTTTCACAGGGTGTGTGTCTGAATGTCATCAGGATGTACAAATACGTGCTTGGTAGAAGTGGGGTGCTACATATTTGCTATATGATTCAGAAACACAACCTTCTTTTTAATTTGATTTCAAGCATTGTTCCAGTAAAAGCTTCACTGGTTAGAATAATGGCTTACATTGAGACTACTGTATGTTATGAGAACAAAATCATCAATCCTATTCTGAACTCAATGAATTGAAGTATAATTGTAGTTCAATTTAGTGGCACTCTCCAAATTCTTATATGTTCTTCAAAGCTCCTATAGTAGTGTATTGGTTATTGGCACCCAGTTGATATGCAGAATGACGATACTATTTTGTAGATTCCACATTTACATATATTTGTAATATAATTTCCTCCAATATTATGCTATTAGTCCTACAAAGGGCCAAAATCCTTAAATACAAAAGTATAATTTGCCTATAAGAGGAAAGATACTAAGCACAGTAAATCAAAGATGAAACAAAGAAAAATAATCAACATAGAGAAAATACATACCATTTAATCACGTGTGAAGAGGAGAAAAAACTTTTTAGACAATGGCAAGATTAATGTGCAAAGAGGAGCAACCTGGTGATGAGACGGTGGGCAAGTGGGTTTATAAACGGTGGGCAAAATGGTGAGTGAGCAGATTGTGGCTAGAGATGAATTCCGTCTGCAATTGGTGAAATTAGATGGGTTAGGGTTAAGTATATTTTTCATCTTTAATTATTTTATATAATATTAATTAATTAATTTTTACAAAATATGATATGTACAGAAATTACATTTGGCATCCTATTGTTGTGGCAAGTTAATATTGTATTTGCAAAAAATTGAAAGTTTGGATATTTAATTAGCACTTTTTAATGTTCAGAAAAATTGTAGAAATTTTAGAATTTTTTATAATTAACTTTTAAACAATTCATATCTTATCATAAATAAGTGTAAGTTCTGTAAGAGTTAACACTCTTGACTCTCTATATTATTTTTAAAAATTCTTTCAACTTATTTATATGTATACTTTTTCAACCAGACAATTTAACCTTTAATAATATAATTTTGATCACATTCCAGACTACCATGTACCTATGACCAAATAAATGGAGATTACGAAGTTTTGAGATTCTTAAAATGAACTTTTCGTCCATATATCTCAAAAATAAAAATAGGGAAAAAAGAAATGACCAGCTCCCTAAGTCGCTGTAATAGGGTCCATTATCAGGATATGCACAAAAGTTCTTTTGTTTTGACGCATCCCAATGTATTGAACCGTATTTCAACTTTTAGGATTATTTGCTGAGGAAGAAGAAGTAAAAGAATTGTACTTATATCTCATATCAATTAGGTTAATAGTTGCAAGATTAGTTATGAGTTCGTATTATCTAAATGATTTTCTATAAAAATGACTGATTTGTATGTAAATATTTATGAGTAATAGGTTATTTTGTTTTGTGCTTCATTTTGTCCATGTCAATTACTAATAGTTCATTTTGTGTATAGTAGTTACTTATGCATATTAATTAGCTTTGGAACCCATAGAAAAAGGAGGTTATTAAGCCTTCATCCACACTGCAATCTTTGCCAACTTGTTTATAATTATAATTAGTTGCGCGCTGTTGAATATATACAAGGATGAAGAATGTTCTTCAATCCATGTCATTAAAGGAGCATCAAGTAATTACTGTGACCCGTAACAATCAACTGTGTGTAAGCAAATGAAGCTACATTAAAGTTTTAGAACAATATTTATGGCCTTATTACTATATATATATATATATTATTAAACTTGGCTTGTTTCATCTTATTGTCTCGTTTTTACATATGGAAACACTGGCCTAAGATCTTGTTATACAGGACTCGATGATTGAGCCTTGAGTGTTGATGAAAGTCCAGCAACAGCTTCTCCAATCGTCAAGTAAAGGGTACCATGTGCCATTAAATCTCTGGCTTCATCAGATCTTTGCAGTTTTTCCATCACCTCTCCAACAGGATTCACTAGCACAAGCTGTGGCAACGTCCAACCAACATATCAGCTAAGTATGCTCATGGCAACAGAAAAGGCGAAGGAATTGAAACATAATTGCTTGCCTGAATTCCCCTGTTTTTTAATGCTTTCTTCAAATCCTTGAAGAGAGAGACTCCTGTGGTATCTATGGAACTCACACCTGAAACGTAAAATTTTGGATTAATAGCAATCAAGTATAACATGCTAGTCCTTGTATGTACAACTTACTTTACTCCTTTGATGTTCAACCTATTTGCTTGGTGCGAGATCGATTAAGTACTGTAGATAGATTACCTGACAGATCTAGGATCAGGAACTTGATACTTGATTTCTTCTTGCCCATTTTATCTTCTTGGAATTCTTCTATCCATCTCAGGGTCCTATTAGAGAAGCAACAACTTCCACATTATTGGAAACAATTATGGGAAAACACAAATTTCCATCGTAGATCATTTGATGGTTGAAAGAAAACCTTTCTTTCAGATATGTTGTATTAGTGAAATTGATTGGAGCTTCAATGCTAAATACGAGGAAACCAGGGATGCTCAGGGCTTCCTTGTAATGATCAAGATTGCGATATATGTCAGTCCCAGGTATATTGCCCAGTATTACTGTCTTTGGCCTTGTAACTTGTAGTAGGATCTTGAATATAGATATACCAATCTGTTATCACCTTCACATCGTTATGATTTGACTTGTATAGTATTGTTAGTATAAATCTAAGTGTGTTCTACAAACATCGGATAAATGGAATTTCAAAAAGCAGAGAACTGAAAACTCACGGCAATAGCAAGGCCTTCTTGGACAGAGATGAATACAACGCCAAAAAATGCAGATAACAGGACGATGAAATCAAATTTGTCAATCTTCCAGATACTGTAAGCAGCTGGAATATCTATCAGACCAACTACTGCTGTTATTATGATCGCCGCCAAAACAACATTTGGTGTGTATTGAAATAGAGGCATCAGGAAGAGGAGTGTCACCATTACTGTTACTGCCATTACAATGTTAGAAACTGCTGTTTTTGCCCCTGCATTATGATTAACTGCTGATCGAGAAAAAGCACCTGCAATATTTCACATACTTGTACATTAATGTGATACTAATACCCTTAAAATCTGTAGTTATAAGCATCTTTTGTGGGAATAAGAGCACCTTAAGAGAGTAAATGTTCACCTGTTGTAACATAACAGGAAGTGGCTGATCCAATTATGTTCATTATCCCAATTGCCATCATCTCCTTATTTCCATCCACTTGGTAGTTTCTCAGAGCAGCGAAAGTTCTTCCCACTGCAATTCCCTCCTGTTTCAAGCAATGTAAAACATCAGCAGATACTACCGTACTAGAACAGAGCAGCTATTTCTGGAGACTGGTACTTTTTTTGGCTTTATGTTCAGGTCTCATTAAATTGTAAAATTTAATTACTGCATATCTACTACTTATGTTTATGTATCTCATTCATGCAAAAGTAGAAAAATAGCAAAAATTGTTCGCAGAGAACCATTTCTCTATAAAATTAAACGAACAAGAAAGTCATTTTAATTTTTGTGCAAATCGATACGATAATGAATTGCAATTTTGAGGGTAGAAACCACTCATACAATTAACTAGTACCAGGTGATGGAAAAGAGAAACTTACAGTGAGGGACAAAATGGCAGTAACAAAGCCAGTTTTTATAACAAGTCCAAGGTGGGTTCCATGGAAACGCAGCATGTTCCATGACGGAGGGTTTAATCCTTCTTCCAGTTTTCCTATCTAATAACAACAGCATCCCAAATTAAGGGCTAATATTTAATATGAATAGATATTTATTATGTTTTGCACTGGGACCCGAGGACTTACTATACTGATACCATGACGTTGACCCTTGAATGCAAAAACCAGGATTGTAGAAAGGATCACGGAGGTAAGAGGGGCCCCAGCTGAAATCCAATACAACTTTGGTTTTCTCATGCTCTGCATGCCACGCACTCCAAGGTCAATGCACATTTAATTAAAAAATGAGGGAGGGTCATTTTTACCTCATTTTTTAATTAGATAAACATTAAAAATTATAGGTTGGAATGACAAAACAGTATGTTTTGCAAAAAATACAAGTGCAATGTTATGTACGTGGAAGACCATCAAACAATGTGTTAAGTAGTCGTAGTTAATTGGTGGAAGAATGACTGATGTTTAATAAAGACTTTGGGTATGACCAAAACTTTGAATAATATGTGTCTGTTTACATTTATTCTTATTGTAGGAGTTGCCTGACTTCAATCAAGACGTTTTTAGAAATACCTTTAAATCAAAATGGAACATAAAGCATTTTTAATAAAATGAAACGGAATGGAATAAAATAAAATAGAATAGAGTAGAATGATTTATAATAAAGATGTAATATTAAAAAATTATTGTTTGGAAAAAATTAGAAGAGTTCATAATATAATATAGTGAAATATTATTTAGATAAAGAATTTATAATATAATATAGTGTAAAGTTGTTTATCATTTTATATTTCATTCTAAACTTTCTAAATTAGAGATTTGTCATTTTTATTGTATATAATAGAATAAGATGTAATATGAAATTATAACGCTGCCAAATATAACATTACTGTACACGCGATTTATATAGAATAGACTGGACTGGAGGGTGTAACTTACAATGTATCTTGCCAGTAGAAGAAAGGCGAGAAAGCAGACGCCCATTAATATTGTTTGCCATGACCACTGCACAATAACAACTGAAATTAATATTGCATGTGTTGCAACAATGGTTCATGACTTCTCATATTTGATAGCCTTACATATCGGAATTCGATCCTCTGTCTAGACGTTTTGGACATTGAACAACGTTTCGAGCATTGAACAGAGTTTTTTTTTTTTAAGGTTAGAGTTTTTTTGGAACGATATCCAAACGATGCTTTCGGAAAAAATATATTTAGTTTTTCGGAAAGTAAACTAATATTAACAAAGAATATATGTCCAACATTTTCAATAAGTTAGTGTTGGATAAAACTCTCTCTATATCCATCGTTTTTCATCTCCAAAGTCTGTAAACGCATAAATGGACAGGAAGTCCTTTTGCACCTCTCAAGTCTTTACTCTTTTTGACTCTTTTAGTCCCTTTTTACATGAAGAGTTTTCATATATTGTTGTTTTTTCTGAGAACTACCAGGAGAATACATTGTAAAGCAAGCAAATTCCTTTATATATATAGTAGATGCTAAAAAACCAGAAAGGTCGTTTCTCCATCATTATGTTTGGACGAAATCCAAGGGGAGGGGTCTGGTTATTGTAATAGTTAGAAGATACCAATAATATCAACCTGTTTACCTCATCAGTTCTGTGAAAAACAGAGCTTACAACAGGAACCAGGCTCATTTGTTTGGTAAAATGAGTTATTCCAAGCAGGCCCTTAAGCTGTTGCAGAGAGACAATAATAGCTGCTCCTGCCATGAATCCAATTAAAGTAGCCTTGGAGAGAAAATCAATAATAAACCCAAGCCTGCAGCAGTCGTTTAGATCATCATTTACCGTGAAGCAGTGACTTCAATGGCAAGGAAATGAAAACAAAAATGGAGAATAAACAAGTTACCTCAGTAGTCCAAGGGAAGCTTGAAGTACACCAGCGAAAAATGTTGAAGTAAAAGCTAGTTGCAGATACAAGACAGGGTCATGAGAAGGGGACACTTCTTGTCTAAGCATCGATCCTAGTACTAGTGAAGCAATAGAAACAGGTCCCACCGCCAAGTCCCTGGAACTTCCAAGAACAGCATACACAAGAGGAGGTACAAAGCTTGAATCTGCATAAATATTTTATAAAAACCATCTAAAACTTTTGTTCAACGGATAGCAAAGTAGGAGTTGTAATTGTAAATCAGAAAAAGAGGGAGAGAGAGAGAAGAACTTGAGATACACTCACATAGGCCTACTATAGGAGGTAGACTAGCAAGCTTTGCATAGCTGATACCCTGAAAGGTGATGATTAAAGGGTTATTCAAGTAGGCAAAATAAATCTTCTTTTGCTAAACCTGACCCTAAAAGAAGTAAGAAAGCAAAAACTGCTCATTAAAGTAAGCAACCTGGGGAATGGCTAAGCTGGCAATTGTAAGGCCAGAGATGATATCTGATTTGAAGAGCTTGAAGCTGTAATTAGGACCCCATTGAAGAATAGGAAAAATATATTGAGCAGCAAGAATCCATTTGTTGTTAAAGGTTTGTCCTTTGAATTGGCGAAAAGGGTCATCAGGGAAGAAAGTTTCTTTGAGTCTGGTTTTGAGCTTCTGTAAGGTGCTTCTGCGGGGTGGTTGGGCAACTTTCTGTGCTTCTACTGGTGTTATTTCTACGCAATGAGAGTGGATGCCACTACTAGTGTCGTCGGGCTCCATTGTCGAGAATGTCATGTTCATGTGTACGAGCAAATGCCACCAATTTTTATGGAAGGCCTCACCTGATCAATCAGTTAAATTGTGCCACCGCTAAAGGGGGCACAATTACTTTGTCCAAAGGGAAGCAAAGTGAGAGAAACAAAGAGAAAGATGTAACCTTATCAAAATGGATTCCTACATTTTCTAAAGACAATGTGGAATGAAAAGACGAGGGTCTATATTTCTTTAGCTTGACCAAAAGTACGCTTTTCAAGGATAGCTTATTAATTATTAATAACTATCATTTCTTTTATAAAAATAATACTTTATTACATATTGATAACCATTAATAATTACTAATGGTTAGCCAACAATTTTTTAATTTGAATGAGTCATCACATAAAATGTATTTCCAAATCTAATAGTGCTCAAATGAAGGAAGTCAGTGTTAAGTTGTGATTTAATACGAATAATGCATTTTTTCAAACCGGAGTCAGCAATAGAATGTACCCTCTAATAAAGGAAGCACCAAAACATGAACTTAATTGGAATCTGATCAATCAATTCATTCTACCATAATTTAGAAAAACCAATTTCTATAACAGATCCTCAAATAAAGCAACATAACGAAGAACAAAATATAGCAAAAGACATTAGTAGTATTAAATCACAACTTAAGGAGTTAACCGAACATTTTAAAACTACCCTATAAGTATTATCAGACAAGTTACAGAATTATTATAAAAACAGTTACAAATTGAAGGTCATACAAAACCAATTAACTATATTACAAATGATTCAAAAAGTTTTAAATGAAAATACAAGTGAATTAATAAAGCAAATTGATAAAAAATTAAATAATGTAATACAACGACCCAAAATGGTATCTTTGGGAACGTCATACTTTCAACTCGAGTTTTTTGCTTCTGTTACCTAGGCGAATCCAATTCGATACGTTGGAATTCGAACCTGACAAGTCATGAGTGTAAGTTAGCTTTGATACCACTTTGCTACTCAAAACTGAAGTTGAAGATAGGGTATTCTCAAAGTACTTAAACTCATCACATTTCTGCTACCTAGGTGAATCTAGTTTGGTACGCTAGGATTCGAACCTAGCATGTCATGGGTGTAAGCTAACTCTGATACCAGTTTGTTACTCATAACTCGAGTTAAAGATAGGGCGTTCCCAAATTACTTAAATGTAACGTGCCAAATTCGAATTCCAACGTATCGAACTGGATTCGCCTAGGTAGCTGAAACATGGTGGATTTAAGTACTTTGAAAATGTCCTACTTTCAACTCAAGTTTTGAGTAGCAAAGTAGAATTCAATAAAATCTGAACAGTAGAAAGGTGAATATAACCAATTTTGTTGCGCTTATTTTTATATTATATAAAGATGAAACGGTGTAAATGACATATCAAGTTGGGCTCGCTAAGGAATTTTGATCGGAAAAAATGAATATAGTGTTTCTCTGTTAATTGGACTCTACTTAATCTAACGTATTTATGTACAAAACTTTCTGCTTTGTAGGAGTATAAAAATGATCGTATTATACTTTTCTCGTTGTATTTTTAACTGATCCCTACTTGTGATGTCTAATTAAAAATGTAGGAAACAATAAAAGTAAGAGACTAGTTGTTGACGTTGCAAGATTAACTACGCATGGAGTTAAAATATTCTAATGAATAAAGAAGAACTAAATTTTATCTATAGTATAGAAGAATTAATAAGATCATGCTTTTTGGAAAAATGAAAAAGAGTGTATGAGCAGGGATCTGATGGAAAGGGCGAGGTGAGTGTGAGTGTGACAAACAGATGGATACACAAGCGGCGGAAATTTGATAAAGAGATACGAGTGAGTGGGCTAGTGGCCACACGGGAGACGTTAGGTTTTAGACACGTATATCGTTACGTGCACTCACTACTCGGCGCCGGTTCAGATCCTCTGTTTTAACTCTATTTTTATTCCCAATATAACGTTGTTTTATGTTAAATTTTTTATTTATTCATATTTTACAAAAATTATAAAATTAATTTTTATTTTGTAATTTTATTTTTATTCATACTGATATTGTTTTAATATTTTTAAC
>JAOQML010000195.1:8286175-8297639 GCA_027568935.1 Erythroxylum urbanii | reverse complement strand
GGCATGCCTACATCTTACAACAATATTGCTTTTGAATGAAAAGCATATAAATGGTAAGCTTTCCTAAATAAATAAATTATAAAATAAAAATAAATAAAACACTTTTTAAAATCTTTTTCTTAACCTAAATTATTTTTCTCTTCTAGTTGTAGCCACCTTCCTATTAGCAGCCATAACTCTCCCTCACTGTGCACCATCACTAAATATCCCATCATGAACAACCAATATCACTTTACTATAGCACAATGGTCTTATTCCTTTATCATACATCCTTACCTTACCATTACACAACCGCCTCTCACACTCTACCTCCCCCTTTGCTATCGTATAAATAGCTTTACCTCTTCCATCATACATATAGCTCCTTTATCTCCTACCTTTCATGCTTTACCTCTTATAATCTTGCAAGTCCTCCACCTCTTACAATCTCCCAACTCCTCCACCACTTTCCATTGTGGAAACTATCACCTCCCTTTATAGTTAGTAACCTTTTTCTCCTCTCACCTGAATAATAGGTAAAAAGATGTTGAACAACACTCCTTTGAGAAAATGAAAAGATTATCTCCTTTATTCATAATAAAAAGGCTTAAGTCAAACATTAAAAACTTGTTATGTCATCAACTCCAACTAAATCTCCAACATAAGTAAGTTCCAAATCATATACTAGAAAACATTTGGGGAAAGGCAAGCACGTTTTACCTCGCTTAAAGTCAAATCTAAATGGGAACCTATTTGAGAAAAAACGTATAAAAAAGATATTCAAGTGTTTGTAAACGGTCCATCATTCCTTGTAAGTATATTCATCACCCCATCACATTGAACATTAGAATTTTTGTGCTTTAATTAAATGATAACATTAGGTGATAGACTTATTTTTCCATTTAATAACCTACCTATATTGAGCTTATTGTGGATATGAGATTGATTGGTGAGGAATTCAAAATTTTAATTACTTATTTAATCTTTCATTTAATTTTATTACTGTAGAATATAACACCACTGATGAATATTTGAATAGTGATTATGATTATAATATTGATTTGAACCTGTTGCACTTTATTCAAAATTATTTGTTGTTTATTTTTATGGCCTAAGTAAATCAAAAGAAGCTTGTCTGAGAAATCCTACCCTAAAATGCATTAATGGGTTTATAGCTTTTACGTTTTTAGGGAGGAAAGATTCCATTCTTATGCTAAATAAAGCTTAATTTAATTTCTTTTGGTGTATGATGAACAAAGTCAAACTAAATCTTGGATTTCAGCTAGATTTATAATTTAATGATGATATGCCTAGTCATTGTTCATTGATCCTAGGTTCTTTCATTACCAAAGTGGCTGTGTATAAAAAATTTATTGATATTAATAACAATAATTTTATGTTTCTTATGAGATATTGCTACTCGATATCCCCTAATTATATTTGATGGGTTTATTTGACAAGAAAAAGGCTTTCAGTGTAATTGTAATCCAAGACTAGTTATGACCCAATAAAAAATATACACAATAATTTAAAGGAAATTTTCGATCCACATAATACCATCCACTTCTCCTGCCTTTAATAATGCAGTCTATGTCCAACTAAACATATTGGAGAGATGCGTCACTCATATTAAAAGAACTTGATAGCTTTATTCGCTTTCATGCAGTTCACTCTACTTCACTACAAAGCATGTATAGGGTGTATCGACCATGGTTAACTTTTTAGGGAGGTACACTCTCATATTTTTATTTTTGTTGAAATTATTAAGCATTGGTTTTGATATATTGAGGACAATGAATGGCATAAGTATAAAGGAGTGTAGTTTAGTGTTTAGCTTTATCTAATTATTTTGCTCTTCTTTTATACATGCTATTATAATCTTAGCTAATTTTTCATAAAAAGAAAATTTTTTCAAACTCACTTTAGTTCTTCTTCATTGATTCATCTCTTTAGAGGTCTCAATGGTTTTGAAATTTGTCTCTAAATGATTTGAGTTATCGTGAATCATTGATTTAGATTGAAATACAATAGGAAGATTAACATGAATGGTTAGGTTCTCACTTACTACACATGGAGTAATTATTTTTTATAAGGCTGAGGTGAGGTATGGTTGGAATAATAAAAAGGGTTGATTTAAAGGAAATTTACTAAAGAGAATATTACATGAAACTTGTTCATAATATATATATGTCCTTACATTATAAATCCTTTAGTACTTTTTTTAACCATAATTCTTTTCTTGCTCTTTTTTTAATCAAAAAAATTACGAGTTTATTGCATTTAAAGAAATATTGGATATTTCAAAGTTTTAAGTCACAAACAATCAAGTAATGTAAATAACCTTCAAGGTTCAACACAATAAAAAGGCTTCAAAGAAAATAGTAATTGGGACATAAATAATGAAAAAGGATAAGACTCAAACTTGGTTATTCCTAAAGGATAAAGTAAGTAAGGTAATTATCAAAGAAATAGACTAAAAAAAGTCTTAAATCGAAGTGCATATATCATTTCAATGCTTCTAATTTAACAAATGTGATCTCAATATGTATAATAAAACAAGTTCTATAATTGTTCAACTATGCATGATAATATACCTGAAAGAATAAAAAGAGCTAAAAAATTATGAATTTTGCTCCTAAGCTCATGAAAAATTTGGTTATATATGTGTAAATATTATGCAATTTTTACTCAGCTTGACTATGTCAATGATTACTAACAATATGACTTATAAAGGCAATTTTATTATAATTACTATCCTTTTGCAAACTAATTCAAATCAATATTCAATAATGAAATAAGGTATTGATGAACATATTTCAACTAATTCAAAATATCTTTTAATAAAATTTAATAACAAAGATTATAATAAGCTTAAGAAAATCATGAACACATTCTCACGCTTAAAATCGTACATTGTCCCCAACATACTCAATATAAGCATATAAAAATAAAAATGAAAAGTTGGAGGGATTTAGGTACTTTCTTAAGTAATAAGATGTTTAGATTATGATTTCAATAAGGGATCCATCTGATACTAGGTACATGCATTCTTGCAAAAATATAATTGAAAAAGGGATAAAATAACATAAAATAAAATCTATACTAATTCTTAGGTGGCCTCTCAAACAACGATTGTTTAACGTCGTTAGCTAGATGTACCCTGCATATTATCGTCACGTAGGTCTATGATTAGTGGCTTACTTCCACTTGTTTCTCCGTATAAGGGTTTTGTAGCCTGTAAATAAACCGCATGTTGCAAGATAATAATTAGAGCATAATTTATCAAATTAATAATTCTAATGGACTCCATTAATGCTATTTTGAATGACAAACTGTTAATAAAATAAAGGATTAACTCCCTGAATCTTTTGTTAAAGCATGATTAGAGGATACCAAAATCACAAGAGATGGTGAAAATTCCTTAGAATAAAATAATTAAACTAATCCTACTAACTTCCCGACAATGGCGCCAAAAATTTGGTGATCAAGTTTTATAATTTATAAAACCCTCAATGTTCCATAAGTGCATAAGTCGTAAGCGTAGTAGTTGAGGTGTCAATCCCACGAGGAATTAGTGAACTAATTAAATCTTAACTTTGTCTAAGGTTGAAAAAACATGATTTACATGAAAATAAAGATAAACAAGAAATTAAACAATCAAGTAGGGGTTGAATGAAAATAAAATTTTGAAATTAAAAAAAGTAAATCAAAATGGAACACAACCATTTAACAATTAAGGTATCGCAATAAGACAAGACCAAAGAATTATGAGAAGGGGAATTTATCCTATCTTCAAATGCTAACTTGATTACTTTTGAGTTAATTCGATATCGTTCCTAGACTTTTGAAGGGTGAATTATACGTGGCACTGTCACGGCAGCAAAGATAATGGAAATATTAACGTCGGGCTAGAATTGAAAAAATTGAAAATTGGGTATTTTATTGCTACTTTTTAAAGTTCGGGCTATAATTGAAAATTTGACAAAAGTTTGGGTTTCTTTTGTAATTAACCATTTTACTTTTTATATACAATGTTCGATATTTTGAGTCAATAATATTTTTATATGATTTATTTGTATAATAAATCATAATAAAAATATATTGATACATTATATATAAAATATTTTGGTCAATAATATGGATTAAAAATCTAACAAATAACATTCGCAAAATTTTGGTTACATTTTTAGAAATGTAGCTAAAAACATTTGGTTATGTTTATAAAATTGTAGCTAAAATATTTGGTTATGTTTTCAAGCACGTAGCTAAAAATATATGGTTGTGTCTATGAAAATGTAGCTAAAAACGTTTGACTATGATTATGAAAATGTAGCTAATAATATTTAGCTACTAAAAGAAAAACAAAGTAAAAAACTATTGGCTGTGATTTCTACAAATGTCACTAACAGTTATCAACTACGAGGATTTGGCAACATTTTGTGCAACGAAACAAGAACATAACTAAAAACTATAGGCAACATTTTTTTACGTATTTATGTACATTTTTAAAGCTAAATATCAACTTTGTTGTAGTGTAAAGTAATGAATGGGCCATTAGAGACTATCTTACACAAATTAATACTTTTGACCATAAGAAACAACTTTATTGATCTTGTTTACCAATACCAAAGAATATAATTCTATTAATTTTTTTAACATCTTAGTTAGATGTTCTTTGTCTATAATTTCATTTGATATTTGTAATAAAAGATATTTACTCTAATATCACTTAATTCATAATGGTACCTAAGAGCAGGGTAAATTCCGTGCTTGTAATGCTAAGAATCTTTTTGCCACTTAAAAAGTAATATAAAATCTCAAACAGTTATGTAACAATCACACATGCACAATAAGTAAATAGAGTAGGAAAGAGATATTGCACGGCAAATTTATAGTAGTTCAATTAATAAGCCAAGCTTACTTCCACTCCCTAGGACACACATGTGATTCTACTGAATTTTTCTTTCAATTAAGTGAAGAAGAACCTTAATACAAATCTCTTTATTTGGTGCGAGTAAAGAGGATTTTACAATCTTTCTTTATGGTAAAAGACAAACCAATAGCCTAAATGAATGATAATACATCAGAATCAACCCCAATTGAAGTTTACAACATAAATAAACTTGATAAGTTTAACACTCTACAACTCAAAACCAATTTATAAAAAAAATGTAAATGTGTTATAAAAGCTTAAAAGCTATTTAAAATATCTAACAACCAAAAACTCATATTTATTGCATTTAAGTCTTCAAATAATCATTAGAGATATAAACTAGTAGTTATAATGACTATTTTTTTAGCACGATCGACTAATCAAAATATATTTGGATGGGGTATCAATTAGTCCATACTCAAGCTAGACAAAATGTTCCTTTCGTATTGAAAACTAAAAGAAACTATTGGCTAATTAGCTATAATCCTTTAGTTAATCAGTTGTTCACTGATTGGATAATTGGTTAGTCCATGGTCTAGCCAATTGTAAACAACCTATTATGAAACTTTTTGTCTTTATTTTTGACAATTTTGAACTATCAACTTTCAAATTTTCAATTTTTTAAAAATGTCAAAATGTTCTGTTTTGATAAAAGCTTGAATTGGCTCACTTTCAAAGTTTAAAATTTATTCTGAACATCAAGAAATTTTTTAAATCAAAACCTTAATTCCTTTTGATAAATGAAAAATCACGTGCATTAAGAATGAACATAATATTTTTATGCGCATAGAGCTCCTAAAACGTTAAATGACCAAGTTAAGGTTATAAGAAAGATCATATTGATTTTTACAAAGTAAAATGTTAGTCCAATTAGCTTGTTATTTACTTGAATAATCCTAGAACTCATGAATTTTCTTCATTTCTTCCTTTTGTCTTCATAAATCATTTGATGTTTGGCTTTGCTCCACTTTATGTCTTTTGTCTCAATTGATTCATATTCTTAAATAAATTTATTTTTCTTTCTTTTAATAGTAATGCACCAAATATTAACAGTAAATATGTTTTATTATCAATAAAAGACATATTGAAAGCTCCTTTTGTTTAACAAAATATAGTCATAAAAACATCTTCTAACATAATGGATTCAACAATATATTTATATTGTTGATTTGATATTCTTTCTTGTTTTAAGAAACCAAGACTCTGTTTCCACTCAAGTCTAGCTACTTAATGACTCCATGAAATTCTTTGCGAAAAGAGGCAAATTTTAATTCTTATAATTCTAGAATTTGATTTGTCATTTTGTAGATTGTATCAAAATCAGGTTTAAGATTAACTCTTAAAATTGGTGCAAAAGAAGTTTTGAGTTGAAGAAATCTTAAAGCAAGAGAGGAGACATCAAAGGCAAGTGACAAATGAATTAGAATGTCTTAAATTGGTAAGTACAAGGGTCTGATTCACCTTAGAACGAGAAGATACGCTTTAATTTGAACAAAGAGTTATTTGGAGACTAAATTGAACATTTCACAACTAGTTGAGGTACTATTTAAATTTTAACCTCTTATAGTTGAATATTGTGCTCCGCAGACAACGGCTATTAATACTGGACAGTCCCGCAGCACCCTATCCAAGCAACATGAGAGGGAAAAAGAAACAATTTAACAGTAAAAACAAAAACATAAAAACAGATGCCACAAAAGAAATAAGAAAACAAAAGCAATATGGCATATGATGTTGGGGTGTGAGTTAGAGACTGTGGAGTAAAAGGTCCAAAGTCCAAGGATCTTAGTTGGTTATATTAAGAAAATATAAGAAGGTTCCAGGAATCAAGGGTCAATATCATGTGACCAGACCCATAAGTTTTGGAGCTTCCGAATGTTAACAAGGTTTTTCTTCTTCTCTATCTTTTTTACTCTCAAGAAAGGCTCCAATAGTTATAGCTTTGAAAAATTCCACTAAGATTTCACGGAATTATCCAATACCCACTTACAGTTTACAGCTTCAAGAAAAACGTTGCTGTTAGCCATTTTATTGTTTTATTGATAGTGTTCTAGGTACTGTTTAAGTTGTGGTCGCAGCTTGCCAGCTGCATAATCACTACTTGGTGTTAGCGCAATGATAGTGCATATCAAAGGAGTAGAAACAAGAAGAAAGATGGATTCTGGAGCCAGAGCTGCAATGATCTTTTTCTTCTTCTGGAGTCTTTTTTTAGTTTCTCAGTTTTCCTTCTGTGTAGCTGTTCAAGAAGAACAACTTAATAAGTTGGCGAAGTCCTTATCGCCGAGAAAAGCCCGGTTTTCGGGCGCACAGTTGTTTCATGCCCCTTCTTCTGGTCCAAGTCAAAGTCAGCCTCCTGTGAACCATGAATTAGGAGATCCAGACAAGTTGTACGGAGATGAAAAGAGGATAATTCACACAGGTCCTAATCCTCTTCACAACTAGCTAGGTGAATGATCAGAAGGTAGGTTCGGGTACTAATGTATGTTCTATAAATGTTTAATGTTAGAATTCAGAAATACTTTTGTTTTCTTCCGAATGGTAGACTGAATTAGAGAAAAAGAGAGAGAGAAGAGAGCATTAGCTTTAGCCTTTTCAGTCATGTTTAACGAGGAGGCTACGGTCAGTGTTGCAGTGGACTGAGAATTAGAGAAGGCATGCAAGCCGACGAGAGAGGGCTAGTTTTAATGCTCTTGTTTCTTTTGCAGTACTGTTCCATTTCTGCTGTACCCTGCTGCTAAAAAATTGAATGTGCTTGAATTTAAATGACGAAGTTACTCTTGTTCATCTGCTTTGTTATTCTAGCTCGCTACTACTAGTAACCCATTTGTTTTGAAAGGCTTTCTCTTTTACATTTCCATCTCCTTTTCTTTATACTTCTATACATTTTCCAACCACTTTAATCTTACAAACTAAATTTATGGAGTCATCTTAAGAAAATTGTCAAATTCCTCTGTTAGAAAAACTATCGGTCCTTCATTAAACTTTTGGAATATCTAACTATTCGATCTGCTCTTCCTGAAAAAAAAAGGTAAGAAAAGAGGTAAGAAAATTTAACCTGTGGAACTCGCTATACTATTTGTGTGATAGCACTAAACTCCTGTGCTTTTCCAAAAAGAAAAAAAGAAAAAATGGACATTCTATCTCACAGTACTTCCAGATGTATTGAAAAGGAACCTGTGCTTTTTTTTTTCTTATGAAAAGAGGAGATTGCATCAGGATTAGCATCCTAGCCTTTTTAACTTTGATGGTCAACCGCATTCATAATCGTCAGTATCCAAAAAGGCAAAACAAAAAGTGAAGCTTGTTGAAATTGAGGCTTTACTTGTTTTTATATGAAGAATCCTAGATAACAAGCGTTTTAGCTTGTAGTCCAACTTTAGACTTATTCAAATGGCGCACTTAATGCTAGATCTAGGACTCATCGCCCACTCAATTAATGTGTCATGTCTGCTATTTTAGAATCCTATCCAAATTAAACAAAATTAACCAGCATCATATTGGTCAAGCAAATTTCCAAGCTTGATTATTTATTCAGGCATGAGATTCTTGGGAGATGGATAATTAGCAGAGTAACCATGAATAATATAGAATGTGCTAATGGTGGTGGTCTATCATCAATATCATGCTCAGAGCTTGCTGTGCTTTAAATTGGCTGAGGGATGTGAAGAGGAGTCTCTCTTTGATTGATTATTCCTAGAAGACCCACCTGTTGTTGAATTGAATGCTTCCATTTCTTCAACAAAAGAGTATGCCTGTCTTGCTGGGCCACACGCTTTCTCAGGGCTTGGGACTCTCTACTCCTCAATATGGTATACTTTAGTTAATATAGTAGTTCAGAAATTGCGGTACTACTTTCAAACTTTATAATGCTCTTTTGTATGAATGGATATACAAATATGGAGATCTTGATGGCTGTACAGTAAAAGTTTGCTTGCAACCATTTGGGGCATTCATAACGGAAATCCTTGCTATTCCTATGTTCAATGTGGAGAGAAATATGTATTCTATGAGGTTTTCAGAACCCCAATTGTTTACTGAGATCAATATTCCTTGGTTCAATGTGGAGAAAAATCTTCCATAAAATATGTATTCATTGATATGTGATATTATTTTGTAGTTCCAATGTCATCTGTTGACAATAAAGAAGCTATAGAAACTTTATTGGAATCAGTACTGTCGGATGAACCCTGAAGAGGCCAAGAATCGGAAGAAGAAGAAAGAAAAGACATTTACTTTTTGTAATTCAAGTTTTTGATGAGTTCAAAAGATTCTGAGGAAATATGGGAAGGAGTTGAACGACTTCTAATTCAATGCTTCCCATGAAATGAATGTTTGCTCGGGTTGGCCATTATAGAGCACTTAATGAGAGAGAGCTTATAAAGAGAGGGGCATTACCTCTCTGCTGTTTACAGCTTCCATGACAAACTCTTGTTTATTGCTTCCACCCACCCACCTCTAATCCTAAGCTGTTGTTTGCTTACTATGGCTTTGCAAAACTCCGTCATTTGGATAATATCTATTTTGCATTACAATCGTCAATTAATATGGAAGCCGTGAGACTTGTTGCCTGGGTCCCACAAAAAGGTTATATGGTTAGAAATCACTAAATTTAATAAACATTATCAACCACCTAAGAGGTCCTATTAATGTTAATTAATGCAGGTCGCATTCATGTTCCTCAACCATGACCATTATGATAGGTTGGTGATTTCTGCTACTGAATTGGCCGTCTCAAAATCCGTTTTCACTTCCATCTCCTTGGTATCCTTAAAGCATGTAGGCGTTTGATGAGAATGTCTCATTTCAGTTAGCATGAAACTTGATTTGGGTTTTGAAAGCTTTTCTTTTTCAATTTTTCTTAGACTCAAACTCCAGTCTTCGAACTTGGGGGGAGAAAGGTGTGCACCAACTGAATTAAGGTTCATTGGTTTATGAAATCAAGCTGTGGTACTTAGAAATGTTGACTGCGTTCTGAATGAAGGTCATCTCAAAATCGAGAAACAAATTAACATAAATGACTAACCAAATGCTGAATCGCAATAGGGCATCGAAGACGTCTAGGCATTGGTTTCTGACAAATCACCGCAGAAGCATCAACGATTTTGAACTATAAGTTCAGCGAAAATGAGGGAGAGAAAGATAAAAAAAAGAAATTGGGTTCGACGTCCATATAGTGCAGAATAAATTAAAAGTGTCACTTCCATTTCTTCCAATTCCAACAATTGAACCGAAATATTTCGTCTAAAGTACTGGATAAAAAACATGAATAATTTATAACCAGTCTGTGCTTGATTTCATGCGTTACCTATTAATGCACGTGTGCTTGTCATGCACCTTATAAGAACTTGTAATACACCACGACGGTTTCCCAAATGTGGGATTTACACAAGGATGCTCTTGGTGCATATATCCCGTAACACGTAAAAGGGAAGAGGTTAATGCAATGAACCAACAGTTTAAGTAATAGAATTACACCCTACTCAGCAAGTTTAATGCATTTTGAATATTTCATAAGAAAATCGTAATAAAACTGTAAGCATGGCAGTTAGTGCCGATCTCTGGATTGATTATAATAAGATCATGCTTGGAAAACATAGAGATGGATTTCGAAAAAAAGACAATGTGTATTGTTTGTCAGCATTGAAATTGTAATTGTTCATTCAATTTTATACGAAAAATACATTTTTGAAATATTCTTAGAATAAGTTCAATTTTCATTTTATTAAGTTATTATGAATGTAGTATATTGTCAGACATTGAGACTGTAATTACAATTCCAATCTCAAAAACCGAACTGAATCGAACTTGCCCCAAGATCCTCTGCTGTGCATAATAACACTTTCTGAAAAAAGCTCTGTATGATTATAACTTACATTACGTATTTCATGTCATTTATTTTCAGGGGGGAGTTAATATCCTTTCAATGCACCAGGTAAAGCTTCAGGGCTGAACTTGAGAATGCAGTAAACAAAGCAAAAAGTTTATTTTAATTCCATTCTCCCATGTAGCAGTTGCTCTGTCCCTGCCTCTTCAGCCTTTCTGTCGTCTATGAAGTAATTGTGTCATGTATAGCATTGCCGGATCTGTCTTTTAAAGCCATGTAATAACCTCATTTTGGATCTAAAATAATAATAGAGCATTTATGGTCTCTGAAGACGCTTGAGCCACCATTTTGGAGTCCTTAATTGGCTCCATAGTGATCCCAATTAAATGTCCCGTTATGTTAATCAATGAGTGCAACAATTATTCCTCTTGCGAGCGTGAACCCTAGCTACTCTACAACCTCATAGTACTAAGGAAGAAAGCCTATGATTCCCGTTATTTTTCATGTAGTGCAATTGGCGGATCCAAACCCTACCTAAAGTGATCTCTTCACGGTTAACCCTTTACTCTCTTGATCGAGCGACAATATCTTATACCATCACGATTTCTTTTGGTTAATTAAAACTTCGCCATAAATAATTAATATTCGATCATGTTTGGCGCATTTTATGCCGGTGAGGCTTAGCGAGTGAGAGAAATTAATTTTCTACTCGAGAAATCGAGCCTTAA
>JAOQML010000195.1:8211697-8225524 GCA_027568935.1 Erythroxylum urbanii | reverse complement strand
GGACTGGGGGCGATGTTTTAACAAACACAAAATGACGTCGTTTGATTTTAAACTAAACGACGTCGTGTCGCTCCTACGGAAAAACGTTTTAAATAGGCCTTCTGTGACGTTTTCTTTAATAAAACGTCGCAGATTCTATTTTGCGATGTTTTATTCATAAAATGTAGAAAAAAGTGTCAGAAATTCACGACGTTTTCATAAAACGTCGCGAAAAATTCAAACTTTTCATGAAGTTTTTGAAACATCGCAAAAAGTTTGAACAATCCGCGACATTTTACCAATAAAACGTCACGGATTGTGTTAATTTTTTGTAGTGCTAGCTTGACCAAATTGATACAGATCAATTATCCTTCCATTTTGTTAACATATCATATCACAAATACATGTTTTAACACCCATAACATTATTCAATTCATATAATATCATTCCCAACTATTTAACCACAAAATCCTCAAACTTACATATACTTCTCCTAGTCCAAATTCATCATCTAAGCCACCAATCAATTTCATTTTTATTTTCAACACAATAATGAGCTTCCTATATATATGAATTAATTTCCAAACATATTAAATGAAATAAAAACAAATTTTAATCACAAAATCCTAACCTTAACCAATTCATTCAATCTTGATCTCTTAGCTTACTTTTTTGCTTTCAAACCTTAAATGCTTCCAAGCTTATTATCTAATCCATAGCAAGTCAAAAACCACCATTGATTATAATTAAATCCATCCTACTCAAAAGCCAACAAAAATAGTAGCTAAAGCTAAGAAAACTTACTACTTTTTCTTTCAATCTCTTGGGTAATTAATAAGCAGTTAGACTTGATGAAAATCTCTTCAAATCACACTCAAAATCCATTAAAACTAGCTGCCCTCTTCTTCCTCTTCTCCTTGGTCGAATATTCACCTTAGCTTCTCTTCTTTGCCTTTTCTTTTTCACTCTCACGTTTAACACACCAAATGAAGCAATTCACGACTAACTTTTCCTTTTTATACTCTTTAGTGCATCACACAAGTCATTTTCTCATTAGTCATCTCTAATGACTCATCATCAAGTAATTAATGATTCTTAACCCTTATGAAATCCTCTAATTGGTCATTAAGTGTGATTCATTAATCCACCAATACTATTTTATACAAAAGATCAAATTTCCCTTTAATGAATTTAGTTCACCAACTAACCATATTAAAAAATATTCACCAACTAATTAGGTCAATATTTATTGATTGGATGCTTTTAAAAAAATTTCAAATGGGTTTAAAATCATCAATTTCTATTATTTTCTAAAAAGGACATTTTAATTCTAAACTTTCATCACCCCTAAAATCCATCTGATCAGACTTATTTTCGATCTGTTTCAGTATCATTAGACTCTAATACCTATTTTGGATATTTTCTTTTTTTTTTTAGGTTAGGTCCCCAAAAATCACTATTAAAGCAAAAATACTATTCACTCGAAATCACTATTCATCCAGAAATACTATTTACCAAAAATAAAAATTTATATTCAATTGAAAGGAAAAAGTTTGGGGTTTTATAGTGGTAATTTCTTGATGTTAGATCCATCCAATGTTAACTTATCCTTGCAAAATATAAGAAAAAGACAAAGGGATAAAAGGAAATAAAACTAAAAATAAAAATAACATAATTAAAAACAAACCATAAAAGCATCATTATTTATAAAGTTAGACATGAAAAAATAATTATGAAAAAGAGAATTAAAAACATACAAAAAAATAAATAAAATGAAAGAAGATACAAAATAAACATCTTCTGCAGTTTGGGATCTTGGTTGATCCAAGGAAGATGGGTGCTCCTAACTATGCGGAGGAGCTGTAAATGAGGTGCCCTCACCATGTAGTGGAGGCAGAATAGTAATTCCCTAACAGGCGGCCATCTGTAATAGTCAATTGCCTATCCATTCCACTAATGTCTCGAGTTAGTTCATCCACTCCATAAACTCTGCCTATTGCCTCTTCAACCGAGCTATCATTAGCTGGTCTAAATGGAACTCCTCCGATGCTCTCCCTCCTGTCTAGGATGGTGATGACTGAAGATGTAGTTGAGGTGGCTGAGGAACCTAGTTCCCTGCCTACTACTCTCCACCCTCCGGTATTAGTCGTCAAACTCTCCAATAAGTCAGTATACTATTCCCATAGGCCCCTTATTGTTGATGAACCATATGCATATGATGCATTACTGTCAATTTGAGTGTTTCCATGTTCCTCATCTCCCGCATCAGTGGTAGTTGATCACATATCCCCATCCTCTGTACTAACCAGGTCATGTAAGGTCATATCATGCTGACCTTCTTATCCTCACTCTGGCACCTAATAAATTGGACAAACGCATGTTCGAGATTGAAAGGCACTCGTTCGCTCATATTCTATAGGTAGAAGATGTCCATATTGCCAACTACCCCCCAGTTATCTCCAGGACTGCTTAAAGTGTGGCTCAAGATATCATAAATGTACTTGAATGCTGGGCTACATAAAGTCGAGGCCTTAAACATATGTGGGATGTAGTCATCTTCCATATTTACCCACCCCAGAAGTGTTGTGAGGGAAAACCGTATGGAAAGTCAATCCAAATCTCAATACTCTGGTGTCCCCATGTACTCTTAGTCGTACAACCCCATGTTGATGGCAAATTGCATCATTTGGTGCCTTTCTTGCATCATCCTAAACTGAACTAAATTAGGGCAATCCCCATCATAACACCCCTTATAACACCCCAAAAATCTTAGTTTCATGAATGATATTTTTTGTGCTATGAATAATGCATCCCGAGGTGAAATATGGCACATGGGACTCAAACTGTACTTTATTTTATTTGGAAATAGATAGTGTTATTCAAGGACAACCTGAGGATCAAATTTGAGGTCAAAACGAGTTAATTTTGAGGGTTTGACCTGAGAAAGGGGTGAAAGTCAAACCCAAAATAAATGATATTAATTAAGGTATTTATATGGGGTTGATATTTTAGTGGGACTAAATCCAACTAACGGATTAAAATTGAGTTAATTTTGGATCTTAATAAAATAAAATAAATAAATAAAATTTAAGGATATTGTTAAGGGACCACATTGTTTGTTTTGTCACCTAACTATGCTCTTCTTCCCCCAAAAAATTGCTGAGAACAAGCCTCCTTCCTTCTCCACTTTCTTTCATTTTCTTCCATTTTCAAGCCAAATTTCTCTATTTTGAACCCTTAAATTAATTATTAAACACTAAATCATAAACCTAGGATCCCTAAGCTCACCATATCAATAAGAATTTTGGGAAAAAGATGAAGAAATAGTAGATGGGACATTAGTAGAATATAAAAAGACTAGCATACGTTTTGTTTTTCTCATAAAGTAAGTAGTCGATCTTATATGCTAAAATATGGAGATACTAACACAAATGTGTGAGTGTTTGTTTGAGAACAAGTTCACTGAGCTGACCTGATATAAGAAATCTATTTAGAACATTCCTTGTATTTATATGAAAATTCTCATTGTGATGATTGTATAAGTGATAATTTGACTTAAGGTCTCTATAGTTATCTTGTATAGGAATTGCTACGTTTTGATACTACTTATAACTTATTCTAATCATAGGTCATTCAATAGGTAGTCATCAGATGTAGCATGAACTATATCGAGGTAGTTGCGTGATCAAGATAGGATTCATCACCCTAAAGTAATTAAGGTGAATATTTCGTTATTCTCGATTAGTATTGATTTGGGAAATCCTTAGTCAAGATAGAAAGATGCTTTGTAAATAGTTTACAAATGTCATTAATTGAATCAATAGCTAATGAAGGAGAACTAATATGATTGGACTAAAAAAGAGTAGACATTAATTCTATACTGTTTAATCAGAACATTGTATGATGAAATAATTGAATTATACAAAAAATCATGCATAGAAAGGTTAGTCAAAATCACTTTGACATTCCTAAATATTTGAATAGTCGTGAAGCGTTGCTAGACGCAAATCTTGATCTATAATTACAAATTGTTTAATTGAAGAATTAAAGATAAATTAAAAGTAGTTTTAATTTACCTAATTCTTATTATGAATTATATTTATAATTTATAATTATTGTCAATATATTTGAGAACTTAATAGGTCTCGCGTTAAGACTATATTGAAGAGAGCAAAGATGTGTTAACCAAATAGGACTTGATTATAAAATTTAAGAAACTTTATTATTAAATATCATATATTTAATAAATAAAGATTAATATGAGATATTGGATCATATTTAGGCATAATTAGTATTTAATTAGAATTATTTGTAATTCCAGTTAAAATTTAATTCAAAATATAATTAAAATTTAATTAAATTACTAAAATGTCCAAAATCTATTATAAATAAGCTTAAGCTCTAATGAAGTTAGCATTTTTTGTTTAACCCTCTTTGTAAGAATTACAAAGTTCTCTCAACCTGTTCTATAGATATCATTAAAGGTCGGACACTTAGGCAGTTATGATGGTTGAGATGGATCAATTTTGGAAATGATTTTAGGGATGTGTTAAACTAAAGATTAAGTTTCAAAATAAGGTCTGAATTATGATTCATATTTTATTATCATTTATGTGTTAATCATTTTATAGAATTAAAGTGATATTGATTTTTAGGTAATCAAAATACGAAAAAAACTTCATAATTATTCCGCTGCAGTCAAGATATGATCTCTTCCCAGTTTCCCAATGTAGAAGGGATTGCCTCACCACACAACTAAAGCTCTTTGGTGAGTAATGTATTCTGATTACTATAACTGCAAAATATATACTTCTGGTTGAGTTTTTTTTTTCATATCACTTGTGGTCATTAGGGAAGATTTAACGGCAGCAAGAGGCCATTTAGGACGAGCAGCCTTCACGTAACCTGTAGCAGCACTAGTATGAGGGCAGGGCATTGATGACGCTGAGATTATATTGTAATTTCACTCTCCTATCATGTCGTTCAAGTAGATGGAAGGTCCCGACGACCAAGCAGCGAACCAGAGATGACAGTGATATCAGGCTGTCATCGTCACCCATGTGAAATTTTGAGAGAAATACTGCTACAATCAACAATTAATTAAATTATAGTTTTCATTATGTTTAGATTATGTAATTTGAGTATGTCTGCTGTGATTGCACTAGGCACTCTAGAAGAAATGATGCAACTTTAGGTGCCATGATATTCTTCCAAGTCTCACCAACATTGGTTGCAGTAGGATTCCTGCGAGGCACCGGAAGACACTTCTTAATAATCAGTGTATGAATCCGTCATTATGGGAACTAAGCCATCACTTGGTAGAATGGAAGAAGCGTCACTAAGAGCTTCACAGAAAACCAACTTTCCAGCTACATTATACGAGTTTAGGTATCCAAGATAGCATAATTTGGCAAGGTCTAAGCTGGCACTTGTCGAGTAGTTCAAAGCATCTCCTTCCCAAACCAGACGATATGACGTGCCATTGAGATTGAAACTATTAATGGATACTCCCTGCTCATAAATTGAACAAAACAGGTACTATCAATTAAAGAGCGAAACAGGATTTTCTTACCAACATTACACTACTTTAGGAATATACACTAACTGTTAGAGATCAATGTACAAATGTATGACCGTTGTTTGAGTTTTGGTAGCAAATTTTTTAGAAGATTAACTTGTGTTAGTGGGTAGCTAGTAAGTGGGTTGTTAGTTGTGATTAGTGAGTTATTACAGGTAATGTTTTAAAAACTGGATCAGAAATCAAACCGGTCAAATGAAAGGTTTAAGATTTAAAGGTTTAACTGATATTAAACTTATAAAATCTATAAAAGTAAGTAACAAAAAAATATTTTATTGAAATAAAAAAAATACCAATGTCTGTTATTATATAATGAACTAATAATAAATAAATATGAGTTGAAATAAAAAAATATACCAATGTCTGTTATTATATAATGAACTAATAATAAATAAATATGAGTCTAATCTAAAACTTAAAATAACGATAAAAATCAAAATTGTATTTTTTAAGGAGGTTGTGTCTCACTATTTTCCAAAGCTCCCCATTTTCCAACGCTATCTAAAAACTCGTAAATTACGCTCTTATCCAAAGCATTTACGTCAACTTCTTCTAATGCATTCAAATAAATTATAAATTAGTAATGCATGAAATTATTTTCAATTGTAAATTTGTAATACTTTATTGGTATCAATTTAAGATCATATTTTACCTTAGGTGGTGCTTTGGAATAGATCTCAAATCCTTCAACACAGAATATTCTCTCCTAGATCTTATCTGCGCTATCTCTTCCTTTATGTTAGGGTTCTTGGGCTCTATGCATGGGTGGTCGGTGCACTAGCTTGTCTTTGTTAACCCAGAATTACCCATTTCCTCCGTATGCCATAAAATAGTGAGCAGATTAGTTAAAACATTCATGGAACTTGATAAGGATGTGGTCAAATAAGGATTAGAGTTCCAGAAGGATTAAAGCCAGTAGATTAAACTAGAAGATCGTAATAAGATTAGATAAACAAAACATTGGAGAGTTCCATCTATTTGTCTCGTAGGACAAGGCTATTCTTGTTTGAGTCGTCTTTTTCCTTAAGTGTTTTGGTTTGGTTGCGATCCAACATTGAAAGTCGTCGGGGACTGTGATGCATCCATAGTTAGCATACCTCGTGGCTTCAATGTCCATGTTGATATATTTTATCTGAAACATCGATTGTGAAACCTTGGCCTAGTTGATTCGATCAAATGCTGACTGTGTCACACAATGTGAAAGTTTTGAACTTTTAGATGAAAATGCAATTGTTGGAGGAGAGCTTCGTAAAGAGCTTTAATCATTGAAATTGGGAGTTCCCCATATTGAGAATTTTTAGGCTAGGTGCGGATATGCTAAAGACTATTATTATATTATCTCATTTAACTAGAACTTATTGATTTATTAAACGATTAATTCAAAATATATAATTAATGAATTATATAAGTGCATATTAAAAGTAATTGATCAAGAAGTATGAATGAAGAAGAAATCTCATGATTCGACTGCCTTTGCCTTATCCTTATCTCCTTCTCTGCAGAACAAATTGGAACTCTAAAGCAACTTGACAACCGCCTATAGATCTATAGAGTAGAGTACAAAGTAGAATAGAAATCGACACCCCCATACAGTTGGTAGAATAGAAATCAATACCCTCGTACAAAGAGTCCATTCCCAAAGTCGTCTGTGAAGTAGAGGACAAAGTCCTTTTGGCCCTCTTACAAGCAGTCCTCTAATCGTAAAAAGATGACATATGTTTATTTAAAACAAATTAATGTAATTCTTTTTCTATTCATTACTACATCAATATAGCTATGTATATATTTTATTAGTCAGAGTTCTTTACAAGCAGCACTAAAGACGTGGTGAAATAGAATAGCAATTACAAAGTAATATAATTTTGTACCAAAAGATTACTCTGAGAAGAAGACTAATAGTGTACCAAGTCCCAGAATGGCATGTGGGTGCTTTTTCATCAGCAAAATATGGTTGTGAAGAAACTCGGAGAGTTCTCATGGCTTCCTACAATCTACTATACCACCATTGTAAGTTCTTTTTTGCATTTACCATGTTCTCAAAATTTAGACCAAAGTGCAATGGTAGGGTTCATATTATCTACAGTTCTCTTGCTTTCATTAATGTCAAATATGCAACGGCAACAACTGCGATGAGATCTGAGAAGAGTGAAGATGATGGAGGTGAGGAGAGAGTTTAATTTGGAGAAATATGAAGTTTTGGTATTACGTATATTGACTTATCAATTTGACTGATTATTTAAAACTGGTCGATTCTCTGATAAATCAACCAATTCTTATATACAAAGGTTATTACATAAAATCGAACGAGACAACTAGCTAGTTCAGACTATTTTTTATCAAATCGACTGGTTTAGTCTAGTTTTTAAAACCTTGGTTAATGGGTTATAGTGGGACATTATTGTCTTATAATTTATTGCATTTTCTTGTGTATAAAAATCTGGTTCGTAGATTAATGTAGCGAAGTTTTTCCAACTCTATTTCTTGCCTACCACTTGTATATTAAAAGTTCCCTTATATTTTTAATATAATTACGATTTATGGAGTACCAAAATGAAGACATTATTTCTATCATAAGAACTATGAGATTTGGTGGAGAATGGCAACAATGAAGATGGGACAACAATTTATAATGTTAGAGAACTTCAAAAGAAAGATGCCAAAGCCTTATTTTTCATCCAGCAAGTAGTGGATGATGTAAATTTCCCCTGGATTGTTGTTACCATGAAGTCAAAAGAAGCTTGGGATGCATTGAAAAATGTTTACCAAGGGAGCGCAAAAGTGGTAACAGTTAAACTTAAACTCTTTGTAGAAAATTCGAATTTTTATTTATGAAAGATGGAGATAGCTTGTGTAAATATATTTCCACCATGATTGATGTTGTTAATCAAATCAAAAAATATGGTGAAATTTTAAGTGACCAAAAGGTGGTTGAGAAAATTCTTGGGGGTTTACCTAAGAATATGATCATATTGTGGCTACAATTAAAGAGTCAAAAGATCTATAACTATTAAATATTGATGAATTATAAGGGTCTCTTTATTCTCATGAAGATAGAACGAAGAGATATGACAACGATTATGCTGAGAATGTTTTTTTACAATAAGATACAAACTTCACAAAATGGAAAAGATGCCAGTGAATTAAGCAATAAAAATAACTTCAACAAATCATCCGTTGGACATTCCTCGTGAGGAAGAAGTGGAGTCAAAAGCAGTATTCGATCTAACGGGAATAATTAATAGTTTAGAAGTACTGAAAAAGGTGAAAATGGGAGACAAAAAATTGTTGGGCCTGGGTCTCAATTCAGACATAAAATTTTAATAAATAATTTACAGAAAAATAAAAAATTAATAAAATCTCACAAAAGCCACGGGTGTGAGTTTTAAGTCTCACACTCCTGAGACTACAACACAAAGTCATGGGTGTGAGTTTTAAGTCTCACACCCGTGAGACTTCAAGAATAAATTGCATGGGCGTGGAAAAAATTCTCACACCTGTGAGAATAAAAAACAACACACGGGTGTGAGAGAAAATTCTCATGCCCACGAGAATCGAGCTTGTTGTGATTGTGACTCCTCGCAATGGTGACTTTACACGGATTTTTGTGATCGCGACTTTCCTGCAAACTCCATAGTCGCACACCCTCACTTCAAACTTCCATAACTTTTAATCCAGAAATTCAAAAATTACAAACTTTATGTCGTTAGAAAGCTAAGAAAACAATCTACAATATTTATGATGACACTTTTTTCTAATTGTGCCTAGATCTGTAAAGTTTATGCCCTTAAAGTTTCAGACTGCATTTTAACCCTTATTCACTGTTTTCATTCATCTGCTATCAACATTTATATATATATGCAAAACCAGTAACTACAACCACAAGACCTGAATCTAACATTCAAATCCATACGTACTACTTCCAATATAAACTATTTTACTTAACACAAATCCATCCCAAAAACCATCACGCAACAAAAATTTCATTTGACATAACATAACATTTTACACATACATATGAGAATCTCTGCAACTTTTTCTGTCAACTTTAAATAACAGATTTCTTACACAAATCCATATTACAAACCCAAAAAAACCACACCAGTAGCAAATTCTAAAACATATTCATGGATGCTCATGCTTGAAATGATTAAGTGCCAAAAGTTTCTGAACTACCTAGTTAAGTTACAAATGGAAAGAATCCTTGGAGTTTGCCAAATTTTGCAAGTTAATGCTATTCTGCTTTTTCTTCACCTGTGGAGTGGAAAAATAGTGGGGTAAGCTAGGAAGCTCAGTGGGTAATATGGTTATAGCCATTATCGACGAACCACACATACACTAACAAACATATACATATATTGATATATCATATTTATATGTACATTATCCACAGTTCAAACTCACAATTAAACATATTCTTACACAAATGTAATCAATTAAAGTTATCCATCATCAAAACATGACATGCAACAAAATGTGCACATATAATAGCTTGAGAGAGTCCCATAGAACAAAATGGCAAAACTGTAGTTAACACCATAAACGAAATGAGTCCATTTTTGGGAGCTTATATGCCACAAGCGAGCAGCCAGGAGAAGGCTATAGGTCAACGTGCATATGACGAACGAAATGGTATCTCTCTTGCCCGCATAAGCGGATTTCGAATGCATAAATATAGCTTGTATCATAACCATATTTTTCATACTTCTTAAATTTTCTGTTTTTCATTAACAAAAAACATCAGAATTCCTACTAAGTAAATATAATAATTTTCCACAACATTTTTCCTACATTCAAAATGAGTAAAAGTAAGCATTTAGTATACACATACAAGTAAATAATTCAGCTCATCCACAAAATAACTATAAACATACTACCCACCTATTTTACTTGATACTTCCAAGATCAAGCTTGTTCTTCTCCTTGCTCTTGACTTCGACTAGCTTGATTCCCTTTAAAAACATATATTTTCATTTAATTAACACACATGAAAGAAGCTTTTCTTAAACCTATCTATCCATGAATGAGCTTAAGCTTGATCTATTTTTGATTTATCTAACTAGAAGAACTAAGATCTACTTAAGTTCATAAAAGAAATCTAAGAACATAGTTTTAGTATTCCTCTTCTTTCTCTCTCTTCATTTTTCATCAAATAAAACATATTTTCTCTACTTCCTTCATCTATCAAAACAAAAAGAATAGGCAAAGAATACCTAATAACTCACCTAAACTTTTCCTTCTTCTTCTTTCTCCTTTTTTTTTCCTTCCTTCGTCTTCCCTTTCTTTCTCCTTCTCTCCTTCTAGTCTCTTCCATGACTCTCTCTTCTTCTTTTGTTTTCCTTAACTCTCATGACTCTTTCTTCTCTTTGTCTTATTAACTTAAGACAAAATTTTGATTTTCCAATTTTAGCCTTCCTTATTAAATCAAATTCCTATAAACTCCTCCACTTAATTCTAATTCTTTCTAACCATATAAAATTCATAATATACCATATTAAACTCTAAAAATTTTCTACTTCATAAATTCTAATTTATTTTTATACTTGATAATTTAATAAAATAAATCCTAAACCTAACAAAAATAATGTTACCATTGCAAGAGATATGGGCATATAGAAAGGTTTTACAAGCTTAAAGAAAAACAAGCTCACCTAACCCAATAGAAAGAAGAAGATGAAAGTGAGAGTCTCTTCCTTGCATGTTTTTCATCTAAATAAAGTAATGAAAGTCTCTTCCTTGCATGTTTCTCATTTAAATAAAGTCCTCCAAAAGTTTTGTACATCGACAGTAGCTATAGTAATTGCGTGATAAGTGATTTACAACTTCTTACAAATTTGGATGAATCTGTGACTAGTCGAATTACAATGGGTGATGGAATAATATGTATGGAATAACGAAAAGGTATTGTGATGTTGAATTCTCTTGGAATGAATTGTATTAAGAAAGTACTGTACGTTCTTGATTTGGATTCAAATTTGTTATGTATGGGGAAATTTATGATGGATGGTTATTCAATTATTTTTGAACATTCTACTTGCTATGTGTTTAAAAATAAATCAAAGAGATTCTTGCTTAGTACTGCACCCATGACAAAAATAAGATTTTTCCTTACATTGTTAATTTTGATGAAAAACACGCATTGAAGCGAACATGAACTGATGAGAATTGGCTTTGGCCTATGATGGTTATTTGGGTTTTAGAAATTTAATTCTCATATAAAAAAAGAGTTATGTCAGTGGGTTGCCAGTGATTAAAGATATAAATGAGATATGTGAAAGTTGTGTAGTTAGGAAGCAATATCGCGACTTTTTTACAAAAGACAACCAAGAAGATCTTCAAAACTAGCAGAGCTAATTCATTTTGAAATTTGTGGCCACATGAGGAAACTTTCCCTTAACATCAATAGGTATTTCTTAATATTTTTTGATGATTTTAGTTGAATAACATGGGTTTATTTTCTCAAGAAAAAATCACAAGCTTTTTCTATCTTCATGAAGCTTAAAACATACATTGAGAAACAAAGTGATCAACCAATAAAGACCTTGGGAACAGATCATAAGGGAGAGTTTTTCTCTCAGGAATTTCATAATTTTTGTGAAGAATGTGCTATTCAAAGACAATTAACAACCAGTTATACACCATAACAAAACGGAGTTGCAAAAAGGAAGAATCACATCCTTATAGAGATGGGAAAAGTATGTTGAAAGCCAAAAATATTCTAAACAATTTATGGGCAAAAGAAATTCCTAAAACAACCTACAATCTAAATCGATCTCTTACAACGACTTCAAATCAACAAACGTCATTTAAAGCATGGTATGGTTGGAAGCCTAAAGTAGCTCATTTAAGAGTTTTTGGTTATATTGCGTTTGTGCACATTCAATCTCAAAAAAGAGAAAAATTAGATGATAATAGCATCAAAGTTACTTTCATAGGTTATAGTAACAAAAAAAAGGATATTATTTTTATAATCCTCTCACCAAAAAAATTGGTAATAAGTTGTGATGTTTTTTATGAGAAAAATAGTTAGGAATGGAATCATATGCAATTAATTTCAGGAACATCACTTGAAGACAATGAATCCCTTAATGCCCCATAAGAAAAGAAGTTCAAAATGGAGGTTCCAATCTTTCTACACCAAACAACTCTCAATCATCTACATCAACAGAAAGCCAATCTAATATCTTAAACTTATCCTAACTGGGCTCTTCCTCATCAGATTCACCACCAAGAAAATGGACATTCGTGCAAGAAATTTGTAAGAACACAAAATAATGTCAACTTACTCAAATTGAAGAGCCAATCTACTTTGAAGAACCAATAAAGTCTAAGGAATCATGTGCAATAATAGATGAAGAAATGAGAGCCTTAAAAAGAAACAAGACATGAGAGCTACTGGATCTTCCAAATGGGAAGAAGTTGTTGGGATAAAGTAGTTCTACAAGATTAAGTTCCATAATTGTATAGCTATCCAAAAATAAAAATCAAGACTAGTTGCATTTAGGTACATGGAACGAGAAGATATAGACTTTGAAGAAACTTTCTCTCCAGTAGCAAGATTTGATACAATACACACTATTTTAATTAATTGAAAGGTTTATCAATTTGATGTGAAGTTAGTATTCCTTAATGGAACCTTAGACAAAGAATTGCATATTAAACAACGAAAAGTATATGAGATTGTAGGTCATGAAGACAAAATCTATTGTCTGAAAAAAGCACTATATAAATTGAAATAAGCACCTTGTGCTTATTATGGAAGAATGGATGGACATTTATGTAAAAATGGTTTTCAGAAAAGTTGAAAAGAGTCAACTTTTTATATGAAAACTAGAGGTACTGTTTAAAATCATTTATTGTAAATGATTAATTAGATTAACAAGTTCTTTAATGAATTTGATGTAGTTCCTAGCATTATTCAAGCTAGTAATGTACTGCAGTACATTAAAGCCATTAGGAATGCAAAAGGAGCTAAGATCCCATCAAAGATCTAAGTATGTATTTTAAAAAAATTTCTTAATTATGAAGATAATTAAAACGAAAGTTATGAGATTTAAGCAAATGCTCACTATAGAGAATCTTATAGAGTTCTCTCATTAAGCCAATGTTCCAGCAATAGTATAATCGTCATATGGTGATATGGTATAAGATACTTAAACGATTGACTTAATACAAGTGGGAGATTATTGGTTTATTTTGTAACATCCCGTTTTCATATAACGGGTTGAATTATAGAAATTGATACACGTGAGAGCAATCGGAGAAATTTGAAA
>JAOQML010000195.1:8180446-8195657 GCA_027568935.1 Erythroxylum urbanii | reverse complement strand
GCTACGGATTACGACATGGCCATGTCGTATTTCAGCATCCAGACTTCACCAATATTTCTTTTGCTCCAAATCAGTCATATTTTTCACCATTTCTAATAACTCCACCTGAAATATGCAAACACACAAAACTCACATAAAAGCATACAAAATGTGACAAATAACTATTCAAATGTACGCAAAGTATGAACTGAAATATGCATGAATATGCAAGTTATCAGTCGTAGCCAGGGCCTTTCACAAAGTCCGAATGAGTACAAAGTATTGTATCATAAATCTCATCTATACTAATCTTATTCCCCTCATACTTAAACTTCTTCAATATTTCCTGCATATTATTTAAAAATAATATAAGAAAATCAATATTCAATTCACATATTACTACTTACTAGTACATTAATAAATGAACAAAATTATTGCACAAAATTTTATACTTACTTGGTTGTTTTCTGTTTCTTGTGACACCCATTCTTTACTGACTTTACAGTAACTGACTTTATATAGTATGATCCTATCATACTCTTGTCTATGTAGTTCCTTCTCAACCTATTTTATGAAAAAAAAATCAAGGCACAATAAATGATTTAATGCTTATTCATTTAAATATAACTTGTAAATATAGATCTTACATATTCATTTTGAATAATTACAAATGACTTGGACCCTTGATTATGAGGCACTTTCATTTAATCTATACACCCTTTCCTTCTCACAATTTCCTAATTAAAGAAAAAACATAACTTAACTATTAATTCATATAATAAGATTAGTGCAAGTAAATATAAAGGTAAAAAATATAAAACCTGAAATTTCGAATTAGACATGCATAAATGTTCCAATTTTATTAAGACATTCGGGAACATAGCTTCATGCCTCTACAATAGATGGAAAAGACTTATAAAACTTATGCAACTTAAAATGACGATCTCTAATCCTTTGTTTCAATAATGAAGTAACACAGTTTGAAACATTTGGTTTCTCAATATTCACATTATTTAATTTCAACAATGAACAATAAGTAAAAATGTAATTAATCTAATAATCATTTAATCAATATTGTATAAAGTTAAAGATTTTTTATAGTTATCACAAATTTTTCCAATGCATTTTCATCCAAGTTGTCTTCCTTTAAGTTCTTAACATGTTTCAAACAAGTTGGTTCTATTCTTAAAATAATTCCCAACCCATTTCAAATTTTGGTAGATTGGACTTTACCTACAAGGCAACCTTACTGAGCAATAATTTGGATTGTAACTTACACAACCTTTAGTTTTACCTCTAGTACTAGCTTTGGAAGCTAACAACAAATGAATAATGCTAAGAAAATGTTTAGAATATATAAATATATATTTAAGCATAAGTCTAGCTAAAGGTATAAAAATTTGACAAACCTACACTAATAGCTTCATTGTTGTTTAAGATAAAATGAAGTTGTTGTATATAACTTAAAGGCAGAATAATGTTGTTGCTATATTATGGCAAAGTAATAGAAAAGGCTTTATTCCCTATGGCAAAAAAAGAATATGATAAGAAAAATTTAAACTATAAAGATATATTTTTGAATATATACATTCACTTAAAGGTATAGAGAAATTTCAAGACTGCGTGACTAATTTTATTGTTGTTTAAGATAGAAGGTTATTGTTAGCTAGGAATTAAATTTCCAGCATTAATTGATTGATTTGGTTGAAGTTTCACATTCCTCTATTCTACAAGTTTTATTTTAGCCACCTTCTTCCCTTTGTTTTTACCAAGTACCATTAAGTTGTATATCTATTTAAAAAATGCATAAATGATACTAAAATTACAATATAATAATAGAAAGAGAATTTTCATAATAAATTCAATCATAATAATTAAGATACATTTGATCATTATAATCAAGATCTTCAAAATTATCATCATTAATCACATTAGCAAGATAAATGTTACCAACATTACAATAAGACAATAAAATAGCACTTTCATGATACATTTAATCATTATAATCAAGATCTTCAAAATCATCATCATTATTTATATTAGTAAGATAATTGTTACTAACATTACAATAAGATAATAGAAAGGTAACTTTTATGATACATTCAATCATTATAATCAAGATCTTTAAAATCGTCATCATTAATTGATTAGTGGGATAAATGTTACGAAAATTATAATAAGATAATATAAGAGCACTTTTATGATACATTCAATCATCATAACTAAGATCTACAAAATCATCAACATTAATCGCATTAGTAAGATAAATGTTACCAACATTATAATAGACAATAGAAAGAGCACTTTCACAACACATTCAATCATCATAATCAAGATACATTCAGTTATCATAACTTATATCTTTAAAATCATAATCATTAATTGCATTATGATTCAAACTCTTTATCAATAGTATATTCATCTAAAATATCATCATTTATAATCCGTCCTCAATATAGTCTTTAGTTGCTTTTATGACAATATAATTTTCTATAATATGGATGATATGCTCATCTTCAATTTCAAGTGTTACGTTATTCTACTGGGATTCATTCTCTTGATATACTTCATCACCATATTCACCCCTTTCACCATTTTCCCATTCACAAAAATAAAAAAGATTTCGATGTTGAAACTTCTGCGTATCTTTCCAATTGTTTTTTTTAGTTATAAGCATAAATGGTTCATTTTTAGACCATGTGTTACTAACATTGATGCTAATAATATTGCCATTCACTTTATGTTAATTTCTTTGTCACTAAGATTAAACCATTTATACTTAAATAGAAAAACCTTTTAATCTTTGATGAAATCTAAGAAAAACCTTTTTATCCTTGATGTAATCTAACTCAATTATCTTAGAGATAACTCTACAGAAATAATAAAATCATCCTTATATTGTACCTTAATAACAACCTCCCAATTTTGGCTTCCAAAATGACTTGCACATTCTTGATATGAAATATGACTCCATTAACAATGCAATCTGTATATTTTTCCCACACATATAAGGCTCGCATGCCAAAGCATATAATGTTTTCATTACTTCTGGTAATTTACGATTATGTAACAGTATCATCTATAAAAAAAGAAAATAAATAAAAGTTAATGATGTAATATTAACGATAATATTCCATTTTCATACTCGTTCATCGATAATTTGCTCGGTTGCTAAACCACGATGGGAAGTTTATCTTATGCCTTTCTTCAACATTAGCCTTACCTTTTCTTCTAATATCACCTTTTTGCTCTCTATTTAAAAAGTATATTGGTGTTAAAAAACTAGAGGTTCAATGTTAAATTTTAAAACGAACTAATGTATGAGAAGTAATATGTATACTCCATATATAAGTTGACTTTTTCAAAATTGTTCAAAATATACCAATGGCTAATTTCAAGTTCAACTTTAGTTAACTCCATATATTTTCCTGTTCCAAGTGGCTTTAATTTTTGCGAGAAAATTGACAATCTACCATCTTGATCAAAATTGAAGGTATGTTCTTTTTTATTAAATATTGTTTCCATATCATGTAAGTACATTGAACAAAATGTCAAACATTCATCAAATAAGAATATGGAACGAAATGTCGAACATTCATTCAATATATGAGCCTTTGTAATAAAGCCTTCAGGTTGAGCTTTATTACGCACGTAACACTTAAGAGAGCCTAGAAACCTAAAAAAGTAAAAATTATTAGCATTTGCTACTAAATAATACAAAAAGACAAAAAATGTAGAAATCAATACGAATTACCTTTCCATTAGGAACATCCAACAAAATTGAATTGATCCATAAAGTTTTGCCTTGTATGGCAAGGGAATTGCTAAATTAACTATAACATCAAAGAATGATGGTGAAAAAATAGTTCAACCTTACAAAAAATCAAAGCTATACTTTTCCATTTTTTCAATCTCTTCTAGTTTTTGTGCTTTACAACATAATTGCTTAAAAAAACCACCCAATTGTGTGAAAGTTATGGACACATCCTTAGGAAAACAATCGCTTATTCTAATAAGAAGTAATCATTATACAAGTATATAACAATTATAGCTTTTCAAGCTTAAAACTTCCCCCTTATTAGCATTGACACAACGGGCTATATTTGAGGCATACTCATCAGGAAACTTAACTAATTTAAGAAATTGACAATAAGTTTGTTTTATCTTTTTCTAACATAATTTAACATGCAACTAGAATCATACATGACCTATTATCTCCCTTTTTCAAATGCAGATCTGTTTATATATTTATGTCTTCCAAGTCTAAGCTAACATTAATTGTGTCATTCGATTTCAATCTAAGATCAATACCCATCAAAGAACATAAAATACTCTCAAAAATGTTTTTTTTCAATATACATGACATTAAGATAATGCCTCAATAGTAAATCCTTCTAGTATGACACACTAAAAAAATGCTTTTTTTATTCCACTTAAGATAAAGAGAAATTTACTTTCTCTTTCTATTACTTATGTATTTGATAAGTATAAACTCTTACAAATATGATAATTGATCAAGCACATCATCACCTGACAACTATAAAGGAGCTTTACTATGTTCTACTTTGTCATTAAACAATTTGCTTCTCTGCCATCTATTCCTACATTCTAAGTAATGACGTTGTCCTATATAATATATTTTACTTCGTAACCTTACTAAATAAGTTTGGTTATTACACATAGGGTAGGCCATATACCCTTTGGTAGTCCATTTAAACAAATTGTCAAAGGCTGGAAAATCATTTATAATCCACAAAAAAATCTTATGCATTTTAAAATTTTCACCCTCTATAGCATCATAAGTTTCTAATCCAACATCTCAAAGATTTTTCTTATCATTAATTAGTAGTTGCATGTATACACTAATTTCCTTACTAGGAGCAATAAGCCCTAGAATAAGTAAAGTCAACAAGAAAAAGGGCTCATTTATACACTTCTATAAGGGTAAATTTTATACGCAAGAATTAATGGCCACATATTGCAAAAAGAAATCATATTAGCAAATGGATTAATCCATTGAATTCTAACCCAAGTCGAACATTGCGAAATTTCTTTATAAACCATGGAAATTTCCCATCAAATTCTTTCCATGCATTTGAGTTTACTGGATGATGCATAACATTATTATCAATGCCTTTTTTATGTCACCTTATATTTATGGCTCTTTTTATTGACATAAAAAGCCTTTCTAGACATGGTTTAATAGGGAAGCATCTCAAAATTTTATGGGGTATCTTTTTCGCTTTTCCATCATCCATTTGCCACCTTGTTGTGCCAAAACTTGGACATTCTTGAAGATCATTAAACTCCTTCCAAAAGATAACACCATCATACTTATAAACATGTATTGATATATTTCCTAATCTTAGGTCCCCTAACAATTTTTTTTCCATCATAGTAAGATCCAAGCAATTTGTAGCCAATTAGTAATGTATCACTGAGCTACTCAATCAACATGTCAAAAGATTTGTTACTCTACCTATTATACATCTTCAAGTATAAGAACTTTATAGAAAAAGATAATGGTGAGAAATTAGAGCACTCCGATATAATTCTTCTTGAGTTACTTTCAATAACTTCTTTAAATTATCTTGTGCAATTCTACCAAATATATATGGAAAAGTATTATCATCCATAGTCTCCATATAATTCTCCACATCTTACAACATTTCTCCAATTCCAAGATCTACACCAGCATTGTTATCATTATCATATACATCATTATTGTTATCAACATCGTCACATGTATCGAGACTTCTAGCATTACTTGCTTCAAAACATTTGTCATAATAAATCCATTGAGTATTGAATTTATCTATGACTTGAATTAGAAAGTAATTATATACCACATCTTAACTTTGATTCTTGAAATTTAAGCAGCCTATATGTGGACAACGAATTTCACATTCTAAACTAATTTGATCTTTTACAAATTAGAAGAAAGTCTTCATTTCTTCTAAATATTTACTAGACCATTTTTAATGAGTCATCCAACTTTTATCCATGTAGTTATACAATTATATGTAATTTACTAAGTTATTGAATATGATTTAAGTTGTAAATAACATAATGGTAAATCAAAATCAACATACCAAGTTTATATTCTACCAAAGAATGCAATTGTTTGGTAAACGGTGACAACCTATAATAAGGTATATGAAAACATAATATTATATAATAAGCATATGGTAAGAAACTTTATTCAATGAAAAATGAATAGAATATGGTGTTCTTTGATTTTCTATCCAAGGATGTAACTCATTTGGATACTCATTAAGGCTACCCTTTAAGTCTTAAAGAGCAAGCAAAAAGGTCACATTCAAAAGAATTCAAGTCCTAATTTATTAATAAATAATCTTACGCCTCAACTCAACCTTAGATAATATATAGTATTTATATTATGATTTATAAATTTTAAATCCTATTATTACAATTATTATCTTTGAGATAATTGTATTGTTCTAAACCACTAATATACTTATTTTCCATTCTAAAGAATTAAAATATTGGATTTTATATTTCATCCTTTACATTAGTATTTTCATTATATATACAAAGAGAAGTCCCAAAATAAATACACTCTAGGATCCTCTAAGATGCATTATTCCCTTCTAAATATGAAATGAAGTTGTATTATTGTTTAGTGGGTTTCTATTATCATAATTCATAAAACTAATAAAAGTACTCTTTAAGGGTACTCTTATTTCTACACGCTATTTTAGGATTTTCTACACATCTCAACATCTTAACTACCATAAACTATATCATTTCAGATTATTCACGTATTATGTATATTATGTTGTAATCTTTATTTGATCATACCTTTTAGTTTGGATTGAATCAATTTCAAATCGATTCATCATATCACATTTAGTGTTATAAATGTAGCATACGCTGTACAACAATTTACACAGGAAACACAATATAATTTCTTCAAACTAGTTTCTTTTTCATGGTATTAGAGCCTACTCCCAATTTTTTCAACAACTATCCTTTTTTTCATCAAACCACACTACATACCTCAATCTAGTAACACTCAGTACATACATATAAAAATACCATAGCCTTAACGACTAATACCAAACATTAGCAGACTCAAACTCAACACACACATCACACTACCAATCTCACACAACTACATACTAGTAGATTCAACATCATAATTTTATTTTTCAGAATTTCCTTTCACTTCTAGCACACTAACAATACAAACTTCTTATACACTAAAACAATACCATTATAATTACAAAGCCCAAAAAATGTCAGAACATAGCCTACCTCGTTATTATTTAATCATATTATAAATTTTCAAACCACACAGCTAAACTCTTCGCATTTTTTGGTTTAGAGTAACTAGATTAAAGCTATTCTACTTACCTCTGATCTTGTTGGATAAGCTGATAGGACTATTACACCTCTAGACGATACCTCTGCTTCTCTATCTACTGATTATGCCAAATGGAAGAAACTGGAACATCTTGTCTATGGTTTCCTTATTGGATCACTCTTTAGTTCCATGGCGCAACTTGCCTTCAAGCACACCACCCCACACTCTTTAAGTTGGCTTTGAAGACCACTTTATGCTCCAATCTACTCTTAATGGTCCCTCCTCCACCGAAAGCTTCACACTATCAAAAAGGGCTCTGGCACCATCATCAACTATCTCAATGTCATCTCAACTACTATTGAAGAACTTGTCATAATTGGTGACACCATCTCAGATGTCTGTCCTTTTCACTTAGACCGGATCACTTGTGGATTTTGACTTAGTTTTAACAATAATAAAAAATCGACTACCCTCATCCCATTTACAAAGCTCAAAGTAAAGCTCTTGTTTTATGAGCAACTTAGTATCCTTCCATGCCCTACTATCATTAGACTATGCTCTTATCACATTCCCTACCATAAATCATACCACTTATGGCCACATAAATGCTAAAGGATGCCATTCCTCACACCATTTCTCTGGCAGCTCCAATATTTTTTCTGGCAGCCTCAACGCATTTGGGCAAAAGTAACAGGCTAATGGACTCAGCTCTAGGCTTGGAAATTTAAATGGCCCACTTATTGGACATTCAACTAATAGAACTATACAGTTTCAAGAAACCTACTAGTCATGACCCCCAACCTAATTCCCTTTCCATACCTAATATAATTTCTCCTACCTTAAGCCCAATTTCAACACCAAGTCCTATACCTAATGCCAAATATGCCGAAAATGGGGACATATTACTATTTATTGTCTCTTTTGGTATTTAAAATCTCATAAGCTCCATTAGATTTCACCAACCTAATAATAACATTACCATCGCTTTCTCCACCATAAACATCCAACCCGATCATGACCATACTCCTTTCACCAATAATAATGTCACTCAATGGTTACCTAATACTGGTGCCACTGCTCATATGACTCAATATTCCCATATTGTATAATCTATCACACCTTATGATGAATCCAATCAAGTTATTGTTGGTAATGGATACATTCTCTCTATTTCATCTAATGGTACCTTAACACTTCCCACTTTTTCTCGTAATCTTCACCTTTATTATATGTTGATTGTTCCTTATATCACTACTAATCTTTTATCTATTTCCAATTTTTTCATTGATAATTCTTTTGTCATTAAATTTAATTCATCTAGTTATGTTGTTAAGAACTTCAAATCTAAAATCCTGCTTCTCACCGGCCCCATCCATAATAACCTCTATCCCATGAAGATTCCAACATACTTCATCAGTCTAGTTGCTCTCACAACCTCCTTAAATTCAATAAATTTGTTGCATCAATGTCTTGGTCATACATGTCACTCTAAATTATCTAGATTACGTGATAGTTTGTCATTTAAAAATTTTACCAATCCATATACTTCTTTTCTTCAATACAAAAGTGTTCATCTTTCATTTCTTGTGTCTTCTTGAGTTTCTATTAAACTTTTACAACTAATTCACTGTGATATTTGAGGTCCGTCCCTATCTCTTTCCCACTCTGGTTATCAATGTTTCATTATCTTTGTCAATGAATTCAGCCTTTTTACTTGGATTTTTCCTCTTACCCAAAAAAATCAGGCCTTGCTTCATTTTCAATACTTTAAAGCCACTGCTAAAAATCTCTTCTCCACTACCATACAAACTTTTCAATATGTTTCAGCTCCTGAACTCACCAAATGTGCCTTTGATCACTATCTTAATTCCATTGGAATCACTCTTCGCATCTCTTATCCCTATACACCTAAACAAAATAGTCTTACCGAATGAGAAATTTGTCACATCACTAAAATTCCTCCTTCTTCATTCCTTCCTTCCCAAGTTTCTTTGGTACGAGGCCTTCACCACTACTGTTTATCTTATAAATCTCTTACCCTCTTATGTTCTTCATCACAAAACTCCACATCAAGTCATTTACTATACTTAACCTGACCTCACTCATCTTCGGGTCTTTGGTTATGCTTGTTCTCCTTATTTGGGCTACACTTGCCTAGATAAACTTACACCAAAATCTGTCTAATCTGTTTTTCTTGGCTATACCTCCCAATATAAGGGTTAATGGTGTTTTAGTCCTCTCACCTTTAAACTTTACATTTCTTGTGATGTTCGCTTCCTTGAACATCTCTTTCCTTATAAAAATTTTCCAGTTTCATCCTCTACCTCACTTTCCTCATCTTTTATTTTTTTAACTTTACCTTTTCCCCCTCTACCCTTTACATCATTTCCCCCTCTTAGCATAACCACATCACATCCTCCTCCTTATCCTATTATCACACATACCCAAGATCACACATGTACACCTTGTAACTTTTCTGATTACATAACTTACACTATCACCACCCTAAATACTCATTTTGATCCCACATCCTTTTTTAAAACTAACAAATTTCCTTACTGGCACCAAGCCATTCTTGATGAGTTCAATGCTTTCCATCATACTAACACATGTACTCTTGTTCCTCCCTCACCAAACATAAACATTGTCAACTATAAATGGGTCTTTTGCACTAAAAAAATCTCGATGGTTCTCTTGAGCATTACAAAGCTTGTTTTGTAGGAAAAGTTTATCATAAAAACCTAGAAGTTGATTATTCCGCACTTTCAGTCTTGTTGTCAAACTAGCAACTATTCACATCATCATTGCCCTATCCATATTTCATTATTGGCATATTCACCAACTTGATGTTAATAATGCCTTTCTTTATGGTTACTACAAGAACCTGTTTATATGGCATATTCACCAATCATAGTGTTCTCCTTTTTGATCTTACTGAATATCGTAGCACTATTGGTATACTTCAATATCTTTGCCTCACCCATCCTAACATTCAATTTGTTATTAATAAGGTATTCCAATTTTTACAGTATCCTATTGACATTCACTGGTCTACGGTAAAATGAATTCTACAATATACCTATGCCATACCCTCTCATGGCATTCATTTCACCAAATCTTCCAACCTTTCTTTTCAAACCTATTATGATGCTAACTGGGCTGATTGTCCTGATGGTCAACATTCTACATCTAGTTCTTGTATCTTTCTTAGGCCCAATCTTATTTCCTAGAGTGCTAAGAACTAACCCACTGTTGCTCGATCCAGTATCGAATCTGAGTACCATAACATTGCTTTTACAACTGCAAGATTATATTTGATTACTACTCTTTTTAGTTAACTGGGTTTTACTACCCTTTTTGCTAACTTTTGGTGTGATAATCTTACTGCTACATTCTTGGCCTCAAATTCGGTTTCTCATGCTCATTCCAAGCACATTGAAATTGATAGTCAATTTGTTCGTGATCTCGTCACCAGCCAAACTCTATTCATTTGGCACATTTCGTCCTCTACTCAGATTGTTGATATTATAACCAAAGCTCTTTTCTCTTAAGCTTTTCAATGACTTCGAGACAAGCATACAATTTTCTCCTACCATGAGCTTGAAGGGGGCTAATAACATCTCAACAGCTTAACTACCATATAATGTATCATTTGACATTATTCACATGTTCATATCCATTCAGTTGTAATATTTATTTAATCTTATCTTTTAGTTTAGATTGAATCAATTTCACATTAATTCATTCTATCTCGTTTAGTGTTATAAATATAACATACATTGTACAACAATTTACACAGAAAACTCAAATCAATTTATTCATGTTATTTGCTTTTATATTGAAAACTCCCATAATGACTTGAACAAAAACTACCTCCAAAAGTTTTAGACTGCTTTTTACTGATACAATGAAGGAACTATAGATAGAGAGAAAGATAAGAGAAACCTTATATATTTCTGTATGTATGATCAGATGTACAAGGGGTATTTATTTATAATGAGCTAAACTAAATAAGAGAGAGATCCCTTATTATATGCAATTTTTTTATACAATTATAGTAATTAGTTGACTATATATGTTAGAATTAAGGATGAGATTATTGTTAACATCATTCGTAAAGATTTGAAATTTTTTTGCTTGAATAGCTTGCCTAATATAGAAATTTGAGCTTTTTTTTATATACTACTAAGTTTGTTAGACCTTCTTTTATATCAAGACTAACTGGTCTTAGTTGCAAGATTGTCGTATTCTTGTTAAGATCAAGATTAATGGTGTTGTCGTAGGCTTTTTAGTAAACATGCTAAGAAACTACTGGCCTTGTTTCTTGAAGATGTGAAGAATTAAAATCGTGCAAAACTGAGGTCGAATGTTGGTTTTTGCGTAAATACCTGATACTTAAAAATCAATCAGGATAATGTAATCTAAAAATAGTATGAAAATGATAACGATGGTATGAAAATGATGTACTGCTCTTGGAAATCTAACCTCCCTTTTATATTTTGAATTGCCAAGGTGATTTGCACATAATGTCGAGATGCAGTTTATTTTAATGTTATACTTCATTTGAAGCAAAGTTCCAATATATTCATCGTATAAACTACAAAAGTAAGAATATTTCGTCAATTATTTGATACTATACATAATAGAAATGACGACGCTCGTATTTTTGATACATTGATAACGTTGGATTCATTGGTATAAAAGGATACTCTCATATCTTCTCAATTTTTTAGTTGTAATTATATCAGATAAACGTACCCTTGTATCTTACCTTAGTTTATATAACATCATATACAATCTGATTAGTTAGTTTAGATTAAATCAAATACAAATTGATTCATCTTATCTGAATCAGTGTATAAATATAACATATATTGTACAAAAATTTACATCAGAAAATTAATACATTATACTCTACTTTCAACATTTTCAGCTTGTACGTTTATTTTATGGTATCACAGCCTACCTGAGCTAAGTCTCAAGTTTTTTTCACCTCTGCTACATCTTCCATCCATAAATGCAGCCCTACTAGACTACTATACACATAACCGCACAATGCAGAGTATTAACACTTCACTACCGATTGCCAACACATCCAAATTTATTACTACAACTCTTAACAACAACAACTACCTTAACTGGTGAAATCAAGTTGAAGCCATACTGCTTACATATGACTCAATCAGGAATATTGACGGATCCATCACCCCATCGTCCAAGCACCATGAATCAACCAATGACACTTCTCCTCCTTTAGCAGAATTCCTGGAATGGATAAAATAGGACAAATTACTCTACTATTGTCTCACTGTAACACTTACCTCCATAATCACGTCTCTTGCTCTCGACTGTGACACCACTTGAAGTCTCTGGATAGCATTAGAGACCCATTTTCTTCAACAAACCACTGTTCAAAAATCACTCTTTTGGCTTCATCTTCACACCACCAGAAAAGGTGATTCCACCACCATAGATTATCTAAAGATCATTGCCACTACCGCTGAAGATTTGGCAGCAATATGTGACCTAGTCTTATCCGACGACCTGGTTCTCTTCACCTTCAACAAACTTCCTCTAAAATATGACTTCTTCGTTACTGCCATGGAGAACCGTGAATCACCTCCATTTTCTCTGAGCTATGAGCCAAACTGCTACTTCACAAACAATGTTTGTTATCCCTCCATCAAACTCCACCGGACGTTGCCTTTACTGTTCAACATAGACATCATCCTCTGCCTCACGGTAGTGGCAGCAGACCATCCTCCAACCAGTGAAGCATGTATCTATAACAAAGAGACCACGTTAGGTCTTCTAATTAACCCTGGGTCAAGCCATACCATAATAGTTCAGGCTTTAGCCCAACTCAGCTCATCTAAACCTAGCAGCCCTATTCATCACACTAGACCCACTATACCTATTCCATTCAACACTTCTATCAGCCCAGCCCCTATAGCCCAAATTAATTAAGCCATTCAAAATCATATCCTAATTCCACCTTTTGACCCAAATCTAGTTCCTAACTTCCAAAATGTCAAATTTGGAAATAGAATTTGGTCACATAACTTCCATTTGTTATTTTTGCTACAAGCAATCTCAAAACAATTTTTCTAATCGTTCCTCTGACCCCTTACAACTTCAACCAGCCTTGTCTACCTCACATATTAATCTAAATTCATCTACGTCTTCCCCCAGTGAAATTACCAAATGACTTCCAGGTAGTAGTGCTTTTTCTCACATGATACCCAACAATAATATTGTGAGTCGATTAAACCATATCATAGTATTAATCAAGTAGTTTTTGGTAATATTACTACCCTTCCCATAACTTCCAAAGATTGCTTATCTTTCCATATCAATTTGTGACCATTATACTTAAATAAAACTCTAATTGTTCCTAAAATTATTGTCAATTTGCTTTTTGTTGCTGAATTTGTTAAAAACAATTCATATTTAATTGAATTTAATCCCTCTAGTTATATTTTGAATGACCATTCCATTAAGATTCCACTTCTTGCGGGAAACATCTACAATAATCTTTACCCTTTCAAGGTTCCTTTCAATTTCATAAATCTTATGGTTTTGATGTTCAATACTTCACACATTTGGCACCAACGTCTTGGTCGTTTATGTTCTCAAATATTTTCCAAATTATTTACATTTGATTGAATGTCTCATACCCATCTTCAATGTAATTCATGTCTTCAAAGCAAAAGTTGCCATCTTTCTTTTCCTACATCTACTAGAGTATGTACGACACCTCTTCAACTTATTCAATTTGACAATTAGGGACCATCACCTTTGTTATCATATATTGGTAAAAGATATTTTATAATTTTTATTGATGATTTCAGTCGTTACATATGAATTTATCCTCTAGGTCATAAGTCTCAAGCAACACAAACATTTCAATTTTCTAAAACCACTGCTGAGAACTTATTCTTAACAAAAATCAAAACTTTTCAATGTAATGGAGCTTTTGAACTCATCGAATAATCATTTTCTACTTTTCTCACCCCTCACGAAATTTCTTTCTATATTTATTGTCCTTATAACCCACAATAAAATAGTGTCGCCAAACATAAAATTCGTCAGAAAATTGAAGCAGGAATCACTCTTTTTGTTCTCAACTCTCTCTTGAAGAGATTTTGGTATGAAGCCTTTTTCATTGTTGTTTACATTATAAATTTTTTAGCATCATCTACCTTGCATTTCAAATCTCCTCATAAAATGTTGTTCAACTATTCTCCTTATCTTAATCATCTTTGTGTTTTGGGTTGCACATGCTATCCTTTCCTTGATCACACTAGAAATAATAAACTCACAATCAAATCCATCTCATGTGTATTCCTTGACTGCGCCTCCAATTGTAAAGGATAAAAATGTTTTGACCAATCTATAAATAAAATTTATCTTTCCCAGCATGGTAGATTTCTTGAAAATCAGTTTCTTACACTCCAACCATACTCCTTTTCCTATTCTATCACTTTTCTATCTTTCCTATTCCAAATTTAATCATCAGCTACTCCTCCGTCAGTGTCTACTCCTCCCATCTTATTAATATTGACTACTTTTGCCTCATCCACACCTCCGCTACCCTCTTCCTTGTGTACTTCAATTGTTCCTCAACCATCATCTTCCTTTTCTCATCCTATGGTCACTCACACTTAGGACTACACTCGACCTTTAAAATCTTTTCCTTATCATATTACTTACAGCACCATTGGTGTAACATCCCCTCACCAATGGGAAGGGTAAAATAGTAATTTGGAACGGGTTAGGAGTGTTTAAAATTATTTTGCTATTTTCATGCATTCATACATGCACATGAATAGTGAATTTTGCATATGTAAATGACTGTACATGCATTCATGACATTTCCCGGTATAATTGTGAATAAATGTGAAT
>JAOQML010000195.1:8166008-8176443 GCA_027568935.1 Erythroxylum urbanii | reverse complement strand
ATCAAACCCCATTTTATAGTTTAAGTTGCATTGCATTTAGTTACTTAGGAATTAAATTTCATTTTCGGCTCCTCAAAGAGAACAACCCGAGGTTGCACTATATGCAATTCTTAGTTAAATTTTGAAGTAACCCCAAGGCGACAATCAAACAAAAAGGTTTCTTTTAATGGTAAATTTCTTTACTTATTTTCTCTTATGTTTAGTTAACCAAAACATGTATTTGAATTAACCATTATTAATCAATTACTTAGATACGATCTCATATTTAATTAATTAATAGTTTTACGAATTAAGAAAATCGACGAACTAGACAACATGCATATGATGTATATTTAGCCTAGACAATTATTTTTCCTAGAATCATGTCCCTAACGTAGTATACAAAAATCCTAGTCGCTACTTTTAATTAAAGAATTGAACGTCAATCTGTTTAATCTAGTGATTGATTGAATAAAATCACAAACTAGTTGTGCACCTAGCTGTAAAATCAAACAATCAAATAATGACCCAGAAAAATAAGTAATACTTGACTAATAAATCATTTGAAATAAAGAAGGAAAGTCTCTCAACATTCAGAGTTCAATAACAAGGATTTCGTAAACCAAGAAATAAAAGTTTAGTTACCCAACATCATAATTTTTCTTAACTATTTGAAACTGTCACGGGAGTTTAGACTGTCGCAGATATTGGTCTTCTATTCTGCCACAAGCAGTCTTCTCTTCCACTGCCACTCTTGTTGGTTCTGTCGCACTTTCTATTTTTCTCCTTTTTTTTCACGATACTCCTTTTCCTTTATTTTCCCTCTACGGTAAACCCCTATTCTCTTCTCTTTATTACTGTAGCTTTGATGGGATCATTAAAGGTTAATGGACCACCTTACTATTCATGCCTCACCACTCTCTCGCAAACTCTCTTCTTCCACCCCTCACTTCTGCCGCCCCTCACTGTTTCTTGATGTGATGAATAAAGCTTCCATCCACCTTACTATTCACTTCTTTAAAACCTACGCATAACCCCCACCCCTCCAACGACAACGTTTTAGGCTGAATGGTTTTATGAATTAATTCTTGATCCACAAGTACTGTTCACACCCTTTAAACCCATGTTCTATTCCTGTGCTGCATCATTTGCCTTATAATTCCAACTTACTGCATTTCAGGCTTTTGGTTGTTGCACGAGGCCATGTCTACTTAGGTTCAACGCCTAGTTCAGCTCCTTTTTTGTCCCAAAATCGTCGCAGTTCTTTCTATTTGATTCCAAAATACACCTTAACATAAAACAAGATTAATTCCCATTCAGTATGAATTCAAACCTTAAGAACAAAGAAAATTAACACATAAAAAGATAGAAAATAAAGACACTAACATATTTATTGCCAATTTGATCCCTAATTAGCAGACAATTTGTTATTTTGTTAGTTTTCTTTGTATTGTATATATTTGTATCTTCCTCCTACAAATTGAATATAAGAATAGAGTTTCTATCTGATATATTTCTTGTTTTTCTAGCAAAGTTAGGTTTGTCTATTACGGACCCACTTTTTACTTACTCATCCCACCATTGGGTGTTTGTCCTTTTGTTTCTATCAATGTTGAAGGGGTCTCTTACCTTAAGTATGGTTGTAACCCTAATCGAGATTAAATAATCTCTTACCTTAAAAATAGTTTTAATCCTAATCGAGATTTAATAAAGTCCTTTTACCAAAAATGTAGAGGGTTCAAGACTTGTAATGGCAATTGTATTTGAAGTCAATATTGTTAGTTTATATCCTTCTAGCTAATTATTTTGGCTGCAATTTATCATATGATATGTTTATTTTAATCAATAAAATCACTCTTTATGTATATGTATTGTTTTAACTATGCTTGGTGCTTAATACAATAAGGTAAATTTCTTAGAGTAATTAATGTGCAATTAAGATTATGATGAGATCATGATTGTGATATTCAATTTGCATTTATATATTATTCATAAATTGTTCTTAGTTGTAATTTCAAGACGACCAGATATTGATGGAACAGTAAAATTAACAGACATTATGCGTCTTTCTTATAAAGAAAGTAATTATTTTTATAAATTAGAGTATGAAAAATTTTAAACAAATATGTAGATACTTATTAGTGAATAAGTTTACTAAATTTGCTAATTATAAGGATCTCAAATAAAATATTACTATTGAGTATGTGAATTTTCTCATTATAATAATTGTGTAATCAAAACTTAGACCTGAGATTACCAAGGTATCATAATAAGAATTACTGTGTTTCGAGAATATTTATGACCTTGTAATTTGAGTAGCTTAGTAAATAGCACTTAGATATAGTATAAAATGTATGTAGATAGTTGAGATAGTAAATAAAGAATTTGTTATTCGAAAGTAGTTAAGGATAATATTTAATTATTATTAGTTAATAATGATTTAAGGAATTCTCTGGTCTAATTGATTTGAGATTTAAAAAAGATGTTTTCAAATATTCATTATAAATCAGTTACTAATTAGCAAGAATAAACATGATTAGATTTAAATAGAGTAGACTCTTTATCTATACTTTGTCTAACAAAAACATTGGATGACAAATACATAAAATTGTATTTCATAACTATGAATGAATAAGTTAAGTCAAACTACTTTGACATTCATAATATTTGTATGTTCATAATATATTACTAGATGCCAAGCTTAATCTATGATTATAAAAGTTTAAATGGAGAACTAATGTTCAATTAAAATGAGAGTTAAATTTACTTCTAATTATTAAATATAATTATAATATATCATTATTGCTAACATATTAGAACTTAATTGGTCACATATAACAAATAGTTAAATAGAGAAAAATAATTAAAATAAAGCTAGACTTAGTTTTGAAGTTTATGAAACTTTAGGGAACAAATATGAAATATTTAATTTTATTAAGCTTAAATTATGATTATAATTAAGTTAAACTTTATTCATAATTAAATTTTTTAATTAGAAAGAAACCCTAGATTTTTTTTCTGTAAATAAGAAAAAGATATGGTGGAGCTAGTATTCCTTTCTTTTCCTTTCTAACCCAAAATTCACTTACTCTGCTTTGTGAATACCATTAGAGGTTGAACATTTAAATAGTTTGTGGTTAACAACTTCAAAAGAAAAGTTTTATAGGATTCAAAACTGGGTATATTTCAACTCTTTTATTTCTTATTTACGTTTCTCAAGCTATTCAATTAAAAAGATCTATTGAGGAATTGTAAAAAAAAAAGAATTGCACCCTTGATTCTGTCATGGCTGATTTATCAACAATGGCATTAAAGTCTCCTTTAATTGATTAACTTGATTGTTATTTCTTGATTACCAATGATTTGATAACAAATTAAGGCAAACATTATTTGTTCTCCCATCATCTTTTGTTTTCTTGGAAACACAACTGTTTGTTTTTGATTTTGAAAACCTAAATTTATGACCATCGTTATCATATATGGAAGTTAAGTGAACATGCTTATGTTTTTGTCCTTTTGGTTTATGAATGCTTAATCATATGTCCCGTAAACGTTTAAGTTTATGAAAAATATGTCTGAAGTTGCTCTTAGTATTCATTGTTTTTGGAAAACAAAATTTACATGCCCTATAGTTTTAAACTTCTTGTTTTGATTACGTTTTAGGTGGTTTGATTGAATTTTTCCTCATGATAGTACATCGACACTAGTGAATCAATAGTGACAAAACTAGTAGCAATAGTCTCCACTGATAAGGACAAAAAAAGCCTAAAGATGGAGATACAACACAATTAAGGAGAAACAGAGATAATTAAGGCAAACATCAACAAAAGAAGTTGATACTAATAATTAACCTCAATATTTCACAAGCACACGGGTAGTTCGTGTAGTACCTAAAGTGTCGATCCTAGAAGAGGGTTAATCTAATCCTAAAATCTAAGGCTGAACTCAATTCGCAATAATTCAAAATAAACAAAACTAAATAAAAAATTATTTCAATCATACAATCAATTCTAAAAATCAAATTCGAAAATATAAACAAGATAGCAAATACAACATCCAATCAAAAATCAACCTAGGAACTACCAATTGATAGAAGGGGGAATTTTATCGGACTTTAATGAAAATCTAATTGATTATGAATTTATTGGATTACCGGTTCTAGACAGTCCTAGGGTTGATTACTCTCTTTTGAGTTATAACCATTAACCATAATTTATAAACCCTAATTTTAGATTATGGGAATTGTAACTTCTCGATTCACAATTTATCTAAAACCTAAATTAGATCTGAAATTATCCAATAAACTATCGAAAACCTATGCAAGATTTCTCGTTACACAAATTTATCGGTTTGATTCAATTCTTGATAGTTTGAATCAATTCTTGATCGATTAAATTACCTAACTCTTGTTAACTCAATTTAATAACTTTTCACTCGATTCACCTCTCAGTTTATTGCTAAATTTTGCAATTGCAGAATTGAAATCACAAGAAATCCAATAAAAATGCAACAATCAAATTTCATTAATATCAAAGACAAAATATCCCGAAGGTGAGTTTAGACAAATACTCAACATTAAATAATTCTATCATCTATGGTTATCTCAAATTCTATACAATTATAAAGAATGAAATAAAACAAGAAATAAACTCAGAATGGATGACGGAGGTAGCAATGACGGGAAACCTCCTGTTTTGGGAAGTACTTCATATAGGCTTCTTCTCCATGTCTGTTGTCCTTCGTTTCTTTCTCAATCTCTCGATAAAACTCTCTAGGGCTTCAGGATTGTGGTTGATGCAAAAGCTCCCTCCCTTTTGTTCTTCATGTTCTTTAAATACTTTGTGTTTCTTGAGCAGCTCTAAGGTTTTTCTAGGGTCGAAACAGTCCAAAAAATCCCTCAAAACTTAACTTTTTCTCTTGTTTATGTGTTTGCTCGACGCAAGTCATGATCGCGGGCTGTGGAAAAGTCTTCTGTCATGATTATGGCCTATATGCCACGATCGTGGGCTGGCTCCCATGATTCTTTCACGATCGTGGCCTATTGTGCCATGATCATGGGCCGTGGTTTTAGCCCGAAAGTCTCTGAAACTTCTCCACTCTTCGTTGTTGACCCTGAAACACTAATAAGCACATCAAGGTATCTCAAAAACATAATAGTTAAGCTTAAAGACTTATACTAACCCATACAAACATTTAAACACACAAGTTAACACAATTCTAACCAAAACACATACTAAATAATCAAATTGACACTTAATACATAATAAATAAGCCCTAAAATATAATGCAAATCACACTTATCAGATAACTAGGACAGTGCTAGAGATAAAGAGAAGACAATGGTAGCTGTGGATTAAGAGAAGGTGGCAAATATTTGAACCAGGGAAACCTAACTTGAAAATTATGGGGTAAGTGTCTTTTGGGCAAATACATTAGATGTCTGATGTATTTGGCACGTGTAACCCTTAATGCATTGATTGAGAGGCTGATGCACTACACATGCCTCATAATAAGTGGTTGGCGCATGCTCCACATACGACAATAGTTCCCCTTCTAATTTTCATTATATTTCTATTTCTAAACTTAATTTTAGTTAAATTATTTTTCATAATAAGATTAAGATTAAATTGGTTTCAATTCCTCATAAATCTAAAAAAATGCTTTTTAATCATATGAAAAAAATTTTACAAAAGAGTTTTTATTAGGAATATTTATAGTATTTAATTTAATTTTAAATTAAATACCAAAAATCCCTTAATTAAATATTAAGTACACATTTAATATGTGAATGTTGGCTTTTATTATTTAATAATAAAATTAAAGTTCTATTTATTATAAAGTTTAAGCAGACTCAATGCTCATTTAAACTAAATATGTTTTTGCTAAATTAATGGTCCTACTTAACTAAATTTATATGACTTAGATGAGCAAACTTTTGATCATATGAATTTAGAGGAAAGTTTAGGAATAATATAAAATATATATTTTAGTAAAGAGTTGTTATCAAATAGATTTAGGACTCATATAAGATGTGATTAATAAGAATATTCTTGACCAAATTTAAATTTAGTTAGTTTCTTAAGCAAACTCAAGATCAACTATGATCTTGAATGAGATCTTATTTCATAACAAAATTATTAGATAATTTCTCAATTTAATAATGAAGGCTATTATTTTGTTTAAAATATTGGAAGTAACAAAATATTTATTAAAGTCCTTATTTTATTTAGTTTTGTTGAGTAAACTAATATTTGCTCTTTGATGTCATTTTGGTTCTCAAAAAAAATAATAAACAATTTGTCCTTGAAAAGCATCATGGATGTTAACAAGCTCACTAGACTAACTTTTTGGACTATATTCATAGCTTGAGAAATGTTCTCAAACAAGAAAAGAAATTATATATTCTATACAATGCAATTATATTAGACCCCAATTTAAATGCAATTAATGAAGTATGGGAGAGATATTAACATCATATTGATGATGTTGAATAAGCTTTATGATTGATATTAGATAGTATGTCTTATGAGCTTCAAAGATATTATGAGAATATGGATGCTTCTATAATAATTTTGCATCCTAAGAAGTTGTTTGGTGCTTAAAGTGAGGTAGAGTAATATTATACTTTTAGGTCAATGTATCAATGTAAGACAGCAAAAGGATTTAGTAGAGTAAGAAATACTGAAAATGATTAGCTATATTAAAAAAATTATGCCTACTTGGTCTTATTATGAACTATGAGTTAAGCATTTAATTTGGTGCTTTAGTCTCTTAATCCAAGATTTTCATAGTTCATTATGAAATTCTACATAAACTAAAAAATTTAGCTTTTCCTAAACTACTGAATGTGCTCAAGATTGTAAAAGGATGCCTTAAGATGGAACCTAATTTTGTTCCTATTATGAATTCCTCTAGGAACAAGAAAAAGGCTCTCAAAGAAGAATAATAATGAGAAACAAAAGGCTTTTACTAAAGTAGTAATGCCAAATGACAGTGTCAAAAAGAAGAATAATGATAAAGGAACATAATTTCATTGTGGATTTGATGGACATTGGAAGAGGAATTGCAAAGTTGTAAGTACTTTGAAAGATAAGAACCTTAATGAAGCTATATCTTTAAGTATCTTTATGACTGAGATCAATCTTTCCACCTTTGTTCCACATTTTTTGGTATTAGATACTAGTTATGGTTCTCATATTTTTAGTAATATGTAGATTTTAATAAGGGATAAATCATTGATAAAAGATGAATTAGATATATGAATTAGTGATAGAGCAAGGATTTCAACATTAATTGTAAGAATTTATAGTTTAACTTTGCCTTCTAACCTTATATTAGAAGTAGACAATTATTATTATGTTTAAATCATTACAAGAAACATTATTTCCATTTCCTACTTAGATTTGAATGGATTTATCTTTATTATTATGAATAAAGTTATTAGTTTTTATAAATATGATTCTTACTATAGATATAGACTATTTAAAAATGGTTTGTATGAATTAGATCTTGAAAGGCTAATCCTCCATATAAATAGTAAGAAAGATAGTTGGATCCTTTTAATTATAAATCTTGTAAAACTTATGAATCTTAATTGTTAGATAAGAAGACTAAACTTCCCCTTAGTGGAAATGGGCAACATGATAGTGAGTTACTATATCTTATACATTCAAATGTATATGGTCTTATATCTACTCACATTAGAAGTAGGTACTTATTTCATTACATTCACTCATGATCATTCCAAATATATTTATTTGTATTTAATGAAAGAGAAGTCTAAATCAATTGAAAGGTTTAAAGAATTTAGAATTCAAGTTGAGAAACTAAATAGTTTAGAGAATGGTATTCTCTAATAATGGACTCAACTTAGAACTCCACAACAAAATAGAGTATTTGAGAAGAGAAATCATTCTCTATTAGATTTTTTATAGTCATACGGTCCTTCTTGTCTCCACTTGGGGATATGCCCTTGAAAATGCTTACATTTAAAATATAGTTTTATACAAATTAGTTAAAAAAAGATACCATATAAGATATACACTAATATTAAACCAAAGTTGTCATACCTAAAGTTTGGAGATGCGATGCTTATATGAAACATGCAATATTTGATAAGTTTCAAGATAATTTAGATATGTGCAAAGTTGTGAGATATATGAAAGAGAATATTAGATAACAATTTTACCATCCTTTTAAGGAAAAGGTATTAGTTTTAAGACATACTACATTTTAGAAAGAGAATTTATTCTCAAGAAAAGTAGTTGGAGTGAGGTAGAACTTAGGGAAGTTTAAAAACTACAAAGTGCACATCCAGATTGAATAAGAACCTTAAATTGATACATACGAAGTACAATTAAAGATTTAAGAGACATATAGTCAGTGACACACTAGTAGGATATATCATCCCCCTTCCCTCAGACACCTTCCCCCCAGCCCCCCACACGCTATATTAGATCTACATATTAAAAAGAAAGAAGACAATTTATCACTCATGGATGATGAGTCTACTACTTCTAGGGAAGAAATATTTCATATTGTTTCCTACTAATGGCATAAAACTATGAACTCTAAAATAGATTATGTGTATAATAACCATGTATGGACTTTGATAAATTCTTTCGATGGTACTTTACCTATTGGATGCAAGTGAGTTTTTAAAAGATATACTAATATAGATGGTAATATATACACATATAAAGCATGGCTAATGGCTAAAGGTTACGAAAAAAATAAGGATTTGATTTTAATTAAACCTTTTCGTTAGTGGCTATGTTTAAATCTATAAGGATCTTATTGGCCATAGTTACATATCTGATTATGAAATAACAAGTAGATGTCAAAACATCATTTATTAATTGCAATTTACTTGAGGATTTGTATATCGTACAACCTAAAGGTCTTGGACTTAAAAGGTTTCTAATCAAGTATATAAGCTATAAAAGTCTCTTTGTGGACTTAAGTAAGTGTCATAACTTACGAACATTCACTTAAATGAGATAATTAAAGAGCTTAATTTTATCAAAAATTTGGATGAACCATATGTCTATAAAATGGTTAATGGGAGTGCATCCATCTTCCCAAATCTATAAGTGGATGACATATTACTAATTAGAAACAAAATCCAATGCTCTAATATAAAGATTTGGTTGTCCAAGAACTTTCCTATGAAACATATGGGAGAAGTAGCCTATATTTAGGAATAATGATTTAGAGAGATACATTAAAGAGTTTAATTAAATTATGTCACTCCACGTACATGGATAAAGTACTAAAGAGGTTTAACATAGAGAATTTCAAGAGGGGATTCTTAGCCAGGCCACATGAAATTTCTATCTCGCATAATATATGTCCAAATATATAAGAAAAGCGATAAATTAGATTGTTTTTCAATGATTTGGCTACTAGATCAATCATATATGTGATATGTAGCAAACTAGATATATCCAATGCTTTGAGCATAATGAGCACATTTTAAGCTAATCATAGTGATAAGCACTGAATGATTGTGAAAGACATCTTAAAGTATTTAAAAATAAATAAATATATTTTCTTAGTCTATGGAGGAGTTGAACTAACAGTTTTATATGTGAGTTTTCAATATGATCTATCACATATCAAAATTAAGGGACATTTGCACTTTAAAGGGTAATGTAATAAGTTGGAAAAGATCAAACCAACTAACCATTGTTGATTATACGATTGTGGAAGAGTACATTTTAGTATCTAAGGTGACATATGAAGTAGTTTGGGTCAAGAACATCATTATCAAACTTGGGTGGTTCTTAGCATTGGAGAGTCAATAGCATTGTAATATGACAATAATGGTGCCATTGCATAGGAAAAAAAAACAAGGTCTCATCAACAGTCCAAATGTACTTAAGAAGTCTCACATAAGCAAGAAGATATTAGAGAAAATAGATATTGCATTAGAGCCAGTTCCTACTAAAGAGAATCTTGCAGATCCTCTCACTAAGTCATTGTCTCAAAAGAGCATGATCAATATATGGATGTGTATGGTGTTAGATACATTAGAAATTGGTTTTAGTAGATGTGAGAGATTGTTAGTTTATATCCTTACATCTAATTGATCTATTGCAATTTAATATATAAGATTATTATTTCAATCAATAAAGGAACTCTTTATCTCTATGTAATTTTTTAATTATATTTTATGCTTAATATTAAAGGTAAAATCCCTAAAAAATTATTATGTAATTTAAATTATGATGAGATCATAATTATGAGATTCAATTTGTAAAAAATTAATTACTAATTAGAAAAAACAAACATGATAGGATTTAAATAGAGTAGACACTAAATACATACTCTATGTCTAATTGGAACATTAGATTAAAAAATATTAATCTATATATTATAATCATGTATAGTTAAGTTAACTCAAACTACTTTGACATTCTTAATGTTTGAGTGGTCATAATATATTGTTAGACAC
>JAOQML010000195.1:8124889-8138679 GCA_027568935.1 Erythroxylum urbanii | reverse complement strand
TCCCTCATGGAATATTATGGTTTTGTTGAACCTTTATTCTTGGTGGATACATCATTGGTTCCTTATTTTGTACCGAATAATTCCTCATATTGGTTAATTTTTTTGTGCTTTTTCAAGTTGATACGTTTGAAACTTCTTCAAGTTGATGTTTTATTTCGATGTATGTTGATGTTTTATATCAACTTAATTCCGTGAACGGTTAGAAGTTTAATTCCAATGTATGCTTACCTTATTGTTAATAATTATGTATCGATTGTCATTCATATTAATATGTTATTGTTAAATATAGTTTTAAATCACGACACTGATCATGATTGTTATTATTATTTTTATTATTATTGTTATCTTTTAATTTGCATTCTTTTTATGATCAATTCATTATTATTATTATTACTAGTCGTAGATGTAGATGTACAATTTGTATTATCAAGCATCATTATGTATTTATTATTAATAAAATTACTGTTAGTATTATTGTTATTATCATTGTATATTTTGTCTTTATCATAATTCATATTTATTACTATGAAAAATTTTCAGTCTATTCTGTTATTGTTATTAATTTTGTTGTTGTTATTATTATTATTATTATTATTATTGCTCTTATATTATTCGATATTTCATAATAATTTGTAATTGTTATTATTTGTTAACTTTTTTCAACTATCACACATAGTTCGTAATACAATTGTCAATTATTTACATATTTCTAACATTATTAAGGACCAGGGGCATTTTTGTCATTGTCACCATTTTTTCGTTCTGTCCACTGCAACCAAACACATTCTGTCCTCCAGAATGAGACAGAAATTTCTGTTCTGTCCACCACAACCAAACACCTCACTGTCTCCAGCTTCTGTTCCGTTCCGTCCTGTTCTGTTCCGTCTACAGATACTGGAGACAGGAACCAAACGTAACGTTAGAGTACCACTGACGGCTAGCCTGTTTGAGCCCATAAAGCGAGTTCATCAAGAGACAGACTTTGTTCTCAGGATTTGGAACCCCAAGAGGCATTTTTATGTACATTTCTTCATGCAAATCACCATGAAGAAATGCATTATTGATATCAAGTTGATAAACAGACCACTGCTTGCTGACTGCTAAGGTGAGAATGCAAATGTCAAGGTTCTCAAGCACAAAGTCCAGTCCACCTCGCTCTCTACCAAGCACCAGAGGCCTCATTGCTTGGTCCTGAATAAGGCAATGAGAATGTGTAAACATAATGTTAGTATGATATTAAGCACACAACTTTTGAACAGAAATCAAGTTGTATTCGAAGTCAGGCACATGTAAATAGTTGGTCAAAGTCAAGTTTGAGTTGATTTTCATAGTTCCAATATGAGCTACTAAAGCTTGTTTACCATTAGGTAGAGTAATCTAGAAAGGTGTATGCAATTTTTGAAAGTTTTGAAACAAATGAAGGCTAGAGGCTATATGGTCTATTGCACCACTGTCAATGATCCAAATAGGTTTAAGACAATGACCAAAGAAACATAAACTTTTACCTGCAGATGAACCATTAGATTCACCATTGCCAGTACCCAAAGACTGACCTCCAGTTGAACCAAACTTGTTCAGCAAAAGCACCAGTTGGTCATACATCTCTTGGCTCATCCCTATACTAGGTTCTGCTGAATTCTTGAAATTATCAACTTCATCATGAACATCTTGTTGCACATTAGCAACCAACCTCTTGCTCTTATCCCAAGACTTAGTACCACTTCTAGCTGGAGGATATAACTTGAAATATCTGTCTATGGAGTGTCCATAAACCTTACAAAATTCACAAAAGAACTTGGATTGCCTACCATTTGGTGTAATTCCAGACACCAAATTCTTGTTATTAGATACTTGAAATTGACTACCACTGTTACTATGCTTTGGTTGATACATATTTTTTGTTTCTGTTTTTGATATCCAGCAGTAAAAGCAGCACCATCTGACAAAACAACAAGTGGTACTTCACAATCTCTTTGTTTCTCCTCCTACATGATCAACCTATAGGCTTAACTTAAAGTAGGCATGGGCTGCATCATCAATATACTCCCTCTTGCTGTCTTAAAATCATCATTAAGTCCCATAAGGAACTGTAGAAGCTGTTGATCCTCAAGGAATTTATTCAACACTTTAGCTGCACTATAAGAACTACATACTGGTAACTCAACCAAACCAAGATATTCATCCCACTTCGTCTTCAGCTGTGTGTAATAACTACTCCCAGATTGATTGCCTTGAGAAACTCCTATCAACTCCTTCTGCGCCTGATATCTCCTTGGACCATTGGACTGTCTATATCTCTCTTTCAATTCATTCCAAATGCCAGCAGCAGATCTAAAACTTAAAATGCTATTACCTATATCTAGTTCTACAGAGTGTAGAATCCAAGATATTACCAAATTGTTACATCTTTCCCACTATATCTCCTGAACAGGTTCATTTACACGCTTTACACAAGTGCCTTTAACAAAACCTAACTTATTCTTCGCAATCAGAGAAATCTCAGTAGATATTTTCCATTTGTTGTAATTATCACCGTTCAATTTTTACATAGCAAGACTATGAGTTGAATGATCAGAATTATGAATATACAATTCACTATTGACATGAATTACAGTTGAAAATTGTGATTGAACTTCAGTAGACATAATCGAAAAAGCTTCACCAACAAAATGCTCAGATTTAAAGTGAAACAATCAAGAAAGAATAGAACAAATGTCGAAACCAGGAATCAACAACACATTTAAGAATGCAACAGAAAAGCATTGAAGAAATGGAACCTGGTCATGGCTCTGATACCATGATAAAATCTGAAGATTAGAAGAGAAAAAATGATGAACTCAAGAACAAAGTTAAACTCTCACAACACAAAGAGGAAAAATCTTCTTTCTCCCAACGCACACAAAAGAATAGTTTAGCTCTTTTTATAGAGCTTAGTTAGTCGGTTATCCTTCAAGACATGCTGAACTGGCAAGCTAAACTATAACAAAGAATGAAAAATACATAGACATAAAAATAGGCGGGAAAATGAGTGAGCGTCAACATTACTGGAATAATTTTTTTTTCCTCTTCAAGATGGAAAATTTCAGACTATAAAAGGGAAAATTGAAGTTGATGAGGAAAACAAGATGATAACTTCTATAACTATAGAAGGAGATATGTTGAATCTTTACAAAAGCTTTAAAGTTATCCTCCAAATCATTAGGGTAGCTTGGATGGACTTGGGAATAAGAGACAGTGGATGACGACGTCCCAGGCCCCAAAAAATTTCAATATTTGGCTGTCAATCTCACTAAGAATGTTGATTCATACATTGTTAAAAATTTTCAAAAGTTATACATAAATATATAGGCATCCATTCAATACCAATTTAAAATAAGTAATTTATTGTGATTATTGTGAGTGTGTGTGTGTGTCTATATATATATCATTGCTTTCTTCGGGTAGTAGTGTGTGTTTGCTGTTTCCCACGTGGAATTATATGTTTATGTACCAATATGAAATGAGCACTTGTGGCTTTCAGTAAATTTTAAGATATGGTATGATGTTTTTAAAGGCTGGTAGCCTAAGTTGGTGATGCTACTACTGCTCAAGCTTACTTTCTATACGTTTAATGTTTATGCATTTCCGTATTTTTCATATTTTCTTGTTTTCATCTTTAAATTCTTATGCATCAAACATATAAAGTCTTGAGATGTGGATCTCGTAAATAAGATTTTTTTCAAACAAAACATACCATTACAAAATCTCGATGCTCTCGAGGCTGTTTTATATTACATTTTAACCACAAAATCTAGGGCTAGTAATAAACATTTTAAGGCATATAGGTAAACATTTAAAATCCAACTAAAAAAATTCAGTGAAATGAATGCGCACTTTTTAATTTCTTTCATCACAATCAAATAATTAGGAAGTAATATATTTACTGCTATAAACAAATAAGATTTGAAGATATTAATCCTTTGCGAAGCTCATTAACCTCAATATATATTTGAGAGTAAAAGGAGATACATAGTCCTTCCACCTGAGTCAGCTTTCTCTAAGATTTCGTGAAAACAATTGATGCTGCGAGAGAGAGAGAGTTGAGAGAAAAAACATGCTAAGATAATTCTAAATGAAAATGATCATCCTTGAGAATTGACTTTTCGATTTATCCATCGTTGATCAAGTTTGAGGTTTGTGGTTGATATTGTACTAGTTGCACAGGTAGAATCACTATAAATACAAGGAGAGTTAAGTCATTGGACTGCAAAGTGATGCCAGGGATGCTAGACAATTTCAAGTCTTAACCAACCATAGTAGAACTTTTTAAATCTAATGACACAATTAGCATGACTTTGATAAAGAAAACACATGCAAAAGCGGGGTGAATTGTGTGTGACCTGAAAATTTTTGCAAGTTACTTTCAATTCGTATAAGTGATAGGAACCTGTTAAAACGATAGGAATATGTTAAAGTTTTAAAAACATAAGGAGCCTACTAAAATGAAAGGAGCCTGTTAAGCTTTAAAATGAAAGGAACCTTGTGCAAATGAAAATAATAGTAACTAAAATTTGAAAATTTAAAAGTTAAGAAAAGAGAAAGAACAGCACAGCTAATTTATACTGGTTCAACTTATAACGAAGCCTATGTCCAGTCCCCAAGTATCCAACTTAAATATTTTATTAATAAATCTCTAAGTAGTGATTTGAAGAGCCTCTCTAAGCTCACGAGTATATATTTTTCAAGGTTCTTCAACCTTCCACACTAGTAGTATTTAGCTAGCCTCTACAAGCTCTCAATAAATGAAAATAGAATTTGCTCAATAAAAGCTTAAAAAAGTAATAGTCTCTCTCAATAGAGTATTTTCCCTTTCTAAGGCATAAAGTATTTGCTATGGATATGAATTTCAAGAATATTGATGCTACTGAAGAATTTCAGGAAATCTTGCGTGCTTTGTGAATGCAGTAGCTCTTCTTTAAATAGGCATTCTCTTCAACTAGCCTTTGCTTAATTATTTATCTAACTGAATCTGCCTTGAATCCCTTTAAAAAATATCTTCAATATCATCTTTGGCAGTATCTTCAAAAATCCATACATTTGAATAAATATATGACTGTATCTTAGAACTGACTGTTGAATAGAGTAAATAGCATGATCCTTTGCTTACACAAAAATGATGGGAGCTTCTCCATTCTAAGATTTTTTAGGACTGTATCTAAATAATCAAATAAATTTATTAAAACAATTCCTGCAAAATAGGAAATGTTTATCCTTTTATTTTAAACAGATAACTAAAAGATAAAATCTTTTTAACATCGTAATATTTTTGAATAAATCCAAATAAATTTAAATTTTTGTAACTAAATGTTATTGATTGTTATCATCAAAATCATTAATTTAGAAAGCCTTGAGCTAACAATCTCCCCTTTTTGATCATGACAAGTAATAATATATATTTTCAGAAAAACTTTAAATAACAGTGAAAGATTTAAATAATGGTGAAAATTTTAAATAAGACCTTACTATAATCTTGATGAGAAGGAGCCTTCTATTAGTGCTCAATAGTAGGAGTCTATCGTTTGAAAATTAGATGCAGAGAACTTAAGTGTAAATAAGAAGTTAAAAATCCAATACGTCAAGCATCTAATTGGAATCTAATTTTTTTAAAAATATCAAAATATATCTCTCAGTATTAACCACCTTTTTCATTTTCGAAAGGAAGGGCAGAAAGTCAACAAACCACTTTAAAGCATTCAAAGTATCACAAAATATGCAAAAGCATCATTAGTAACAGACAAATATCATAAATATTTATAAACCAGAAAGCACCAAAAAATAGTCATATCAATGTCAGAAAACCATTAATAGAAAAATGTATTTGTCTTAACGAAAGTATTCTTTAAGAGATTTAATAAGAACACAAAGAAGATTTTGCATGTCCTTAATCTAATTGTGCATTTGATCCTAATTTAGTCTAATCTCCCTCAGTTGTTATTGAATATCCAAATTGTTAGTTTTTGGAGGAGGCTGTTGTGTTGGAGGAGGAGGTTGTTGTAGTAGGGCAGGACCTGAGACAGTTGCTATTCTTTCTGATTTCCTTTCAACCCAAACATTGTTCTTTAACTTATATCCAAATTGATAAGAAATGGAAGAATAAAACTTGGCAGGCGTAGACCATTCCAAACCATCAAAAGATACATCATAGTAGGCATTGGTCAGTAACATTCTATAAGGCAACCCTCTTGTAGTGTTCTTATGACGTCCTTTATCCACAATAAATCTCAAAATCATGGCTAGGAGGTTCATCTTATTACCTTTAACAAGTTGTAAACCATTTAAGTGTCCAGAAGACTGCATCTTTCCATTGAGTTACTTCTTGGAAAAATTGAAGTGGCAAATAATGATGCAAGGCGTATGGCACTAGATCTAATTATCTAAATCAAGGTCTCCCTTTTTGTGTATTCTCCGTGTGCATGCAAATGAAATTAACAACTTCTCCTAGATTAAGATCAGCAATATCCCATTTTTGACAAGGAAAGTCATTTCTAAATATAGGAGCTTTATATATCTAACAAGTTGCCCAAATTTTGCTCAATTAGAAGAATCTCACACTCACGTAGCCACCTTTCTCTTCTTATAGCACCATTTGTATTTTACTTCAGCTTTTATTGACTAAAAAATCTTGACTGATGCTAAAGGCTCTCCTTTCTTCTATACTAAGGCTTTCTTGTTCTTTAACTGTTTGGTCTTGGGAATTTCTTCAAACAAAGTTTCTTCAAAAATTGATTCATCGGGAACAGTAGGATCCTCTACAGGCTTTTTAGTTATAGGCGTCTTTCCTTATCTTATTTCTTCTCTTTCTTTTTCGAGATGTTTCTTCTTCCCTCGGTTTAACATCAGGGCTCTTTTCTTTTCTAGGCACTTTCTCAGCATGCTTTAGGAGACTTCCTCTAGTTCTTAGTCTTCTTAGCAATCGAATAGGCTCTTCATCCGAATCATCATCAAAGATGATCCAACATTCTTTAGGCAATTTTTCACCAGTGGAAACAAGTCAAGAAGTAGTCGATGGTGGAGATGCAGAGATATTAGGGTTAATCGTAGGTAGAGTGAGAGTGGGCAGTGAAGGAGAAGGTGATGGAGATCTTGAAACCAAAGAAGAATGAAATCGTACCTTCTTCATTAACTCCCCCTTACTAGAAACTCTTCTCACAAAAGTATATTCTTCTTCACTTGAAGATTTATCTTCTTCTTTTTCTTTTTATTCTTCTGCTTCTTTTTCTTTTTCTAATAAGCTAGGGTTTAATTCATTAAAACTTTCTTCACTAGAGTCAGAAACATATTGTTGCTTAATAGTTGATTCATTCTATATGGTGGATGAATCAGAACCTGATTCTTCAAGAAGAGACAACAAAGACAAAATCTTTTTCTTTCTCTCGTATAAAGTTTCCTAAATGCATGCTTCCAAAACTCGAGGCTTTTTGATAGAAGTGACATAAATAGGTTCAGCAGAAGTGTTTAGCGATCCAATTATTGATGACAGAGAAGAAGATTCAAAAACAAGAGTTTCAGACTCTTATTCATGGTGGTGAGTTTCACCATAGCTAGTAGTAGATGTCAAAGATTTCTTTTGGCCCTTGGACTTTGTTCGTGCCATTATCAAAAAATAAAGGATGCTAAGATAAGAAGAAAGTGAGCTACAATGAGTGTTAAAGATAAGAAGAAGGAACATTCTTGAGATAAACCAAATGATTTTTAGGAAATGGTTTCTAAGAGGTGATTTCTAGGAGATTGTTTTGTGTGAAGATGAAGGTTCATACATGTTCTTAGAGATATAATCTCTTTTGTATCTTCTGTCAGTCATGTACAAAAAGTTTTTAAAACAACATATGTGTGTTTTCATAAACTAAAACAACATCATTCAGTGATCATGATTTTTAGAATAAAAATTACTTTTCCCTTTTTAACTGATAAAGGCCTTCTAAGTACCTCGTTTGAACCATAGGAGCCTTTTAAGTAACCTGTTTGACCTGATAAGGACCTTCTTATTAGAAGAAGCCTACTAATATCTACATACTAGACTAGTATAACATCTTTGAATAGATTTAAATATCAGATAATATGCACATACCAAGTTATTTTCTTAACGAACAAAATTTATCTTCTGAAAGTGGCTTAGTCAAAGTATCAACTACTTGATTTTCAGTATTAGCATGCAATAGTTCAATAGTCCCTTCTAAGACATGATCTTTAAGAAAATGATGTTTAACTTCTATATACTTAGTCCGAGAATGATGCACATGATTTTTGGATAGGTTAATTGCACTTGTACTGTCACATAATATAGGAATATGATTAAATTTTAAAGAAAAATCTTGAACCTGATGTTTCATCCATAAGATTTGTACAAAATAGCTAGCTGCTGCTATATATTTAGCTTCAGTTATAGAGTGTTATGTAATTTTGTTTCTTACAGGACCAAGAAACTAAACTTCCTCCAAGAAATTGACAGTAGCCACTTGCTTTTCCTATCAACCTTATCACCTACATAATCTACATCACAATAACCAACTAAATCAAACGAGTTATTTTTTGGATACTATAAACCAAAGTCCATAGTTCCAAGGAGATAACGAAAGATCCTCTTGACTGCTTAATGGTAGGATTTGATTGAAATCGTGCACAAAGACACATGCTAAGCATAATATCAGCTCTTAAACTTATGAAATATATAAGTTAACCAATCATTCCTCTATATTTTGTCTCATCAATAGCTTTGCCAGCTTCATCCTTATCAAGTTTAGTTCCAACATACACTGAAGTTCCCATCGGTTTGGCATCTTCAAAATGACATTTCTTGATAACTTCCTTTATGTACTTGTCTTGACTAATGAAGATTCCTTTTTCTGTTTGCTTAATTTGCAATCCAAGAAAGAAACATAACTATCCCATCATACTCATTTGAAACTCCCCGTGCATTAAAGTTAAGAAATCTTTATAAAAAGATGGATTAGTAGCACTAAATATTATGTCATTAACATATATTTTAACAATAAGTAAATATTTTTCTTCCTTTTAATAAATAAAGTTTTATCTATCTTTCCTCTTTCAAAGTTATTCTCAAGAAAGAAACTTAACCTGCCATATCATACTAAGACCATACAATGCTTTTGTCAACTTCATCATATAATATGGATGGTCTATGTTCTCGAAACCTAGAAGTTGCTTAACAAAGACTTCCTCATTAATACATCCATTTAGAAAAACACTTTTGACATCCATTTGGTATAATTGCATTAAACACAATGTTATCATTATTATCATTTATTTCACAATGAGATGCATAGAAAGTGACTATATCTCTTATCACATAATTGACTTTCACTCAGTAGGTTATGTTTCAAACCATCAACATAGAGAACATTATCTATAAAAGTATAATTAAAAGCTCCAATTTTACCAATTCTTATGATCTTTGTCTTGTTTTTGTCAACAAAGTCAACGTTACCTCCGTTTTTGCTTTCAATATAGTTGAAATGTGATATTTCACCTATCATATGTCTTGAACAACCACTATAAACTATCTATTGATTTTCTTTTTTAATTGTTCTAAAGCATATCTTGTCTTTACCTGAATCAACCATAAGGCAGACAATGCTTACTTTTTTATATTCTTCTTTATTAAGTTTTCAAAATCTTCATCAGACCAAACTGCAATCGTAGATTATTTTCTGGATTTGCTATTCTTTGTTTTTTCTTTTTGAAGAAGGGGATATTCTGATTTGGTACGTCTAGGCTTTTTATAGTGATAGCATATGATTTAATTATTTTGTGTATTGCTACTACTGTTGTTGCCTTTTAAAAAGAACCATTGTTTGTAGTTTTCTTATTTCCTTCTCTTTTCTTTTTCAGTTTCTTTTTGTAGAAGCGTGCATACTTTCTAACCTTAAAATTGAATTCACCATCTCCATCTATTTACAACTAAGTATTGCTTTCATCACCATTTGATGGAATTGATTCATCAGCTTTTAGAGCCATTCCTCTTATATAGGAGGCTCCTTCATCTTATTTAAGTTATGTCTAGTGAATCATCAAAATTTATCTTAGCCAATTGAATGAGATAGTGTCTAAATCCTTTGCAGTTTTTAAAGCTGCCACTTTGGGTCTCCAATCCTTTGGCAGTGACCTCAAGATTTTTTTTACAAGCTCATCATTGGGATATATATATTTCCTAAGTTCTTCAGAGTTGTGATGATGTTGTTGAATCATTTAAAGAATTCATATATGGTATCTCCTATTTTATACAAATAGTTTCATATTGATGTACTAAAAGACATATCCTATGTTTATTTACCTCATTTGTTCCTTCAAAGGTAACCTAAAGTTTGTCCCACATTTCTTTTGTTGTAGAACGATAGGAAATTATTTCATACTCTTCTAGAGAGAGTGCATAATTTAGATGTTGTCTTGCTTAGCATTCAATTATGCATTTCTTCTATTTGCATCAATCCATAATTCTATGTTATCAGTAGCAAGAACTATATCTCCCATTTTGATAGCTTTCCAGACTTTAATGTCCATAAATTAAAGATAAATTGTCATTCTTTCCTTTTAATATGAATAGTTGTTTCCATTAAAATAAGGAGGCTTTATAATAAACTACCTTCAAGACTTCTCATGTTGCTTGCCATAATCTATCAAATGTTGTAAAACACCATAAACATGAAACCAAGTCTCTTATACCAAATGATAAAGTAAACACATAAAAGAGGGGGGTGAATTATATGTGACTTGAAAATTTTTTCAAGTTATTTTTAATTCGTATAAATGATAGGAGCCTGTTAAAATGATAGGAACCTACTAAAGTTTTAAAAAAAAGGAACCTAATAAAATGAAAGTAGCCTGTCAAGCTTTAAAACAAAAGAAACCTTCTGTAAATCAAAATAACAGTAACCAAAATACTAAAATTTAAAAGTTAAAAGTTAAGGAAAAGAAGGAACGAAACAACCAATTTATATTAGTTCAGTTTATAACGAAGCCTATGTCTAGACCCAAGTATCCAAATTGAGTATTCACTAATAAATCTCTAAGTAGTGATTTGGTGAGTCTCTCGAAGCTCGCAAGTACATATTTTTTAAGATTCTTCAACCTTCCGTATTAATAGTAGTTTGCTAGCCTCTACAAGCTCTCAACAGATAAAAATAGAATTTGCTCAATGTGAACTTTGAAAATAACAATCTCTCTCAATAGAGTATTTTCCTTTTCTAAGGCACAGAGGATTTGTTATGGATATGACTTTCAAGAATATTGATGCCACTAATGAATTTCAGGAAATCTTGCATGCTTTGTGAATGTAGTAGCTCTTCGTTAAATAGGCATTCTCTCTAACGAGCCTTTGCATAATTATTTAACTAACTAAATATGCCTTGAATCCCTTTAAAAAGTATCTTTGATATCATCTTTGGCAGTATCTTTAAAAATCTAGACGTTTGAATAAATATTTGATTGTATCTTAGAGCCGACTATTGAATAGAGTAAATAGCAGGATCCTTCTATAAAGGGTAGCTACATTGGCTCTTTTGTGCCACTCAATTCCATTATATGCCCTCTTTTTTATTTCTAATTCTCTAAGGTTTAGTTATGGCTTTAAATGGTCAGGTGGAGACAAAGTATAAATCAATTCATCAGTCGAATCATTCTACAACATGTTTAAGAGCCAAATACACCAACTTCCTAACATTGCCTCCAACCATGTTCACAATGTTGAGCTCTATGAAGGTGATTAGGAGATTGTCCGCTCTGTTAAGGCTTGGAATTATACCCTAGGTAATAAAGGACCATCCACAATATTATTAAATTACTACGTGCCTTTTTTTAATTAATCTCTAACTTTACTAAGAATTTTCTATCACATGAGTCCTGAATCTTTTAAAAATAAATGTAGAACTAATTACTATTAATTTAACTTGGAAAATTGCAAGAATAATTCTAGGTTTAATCTTAACCAAGGTAATGAAAATGCCACCATATTTTATTTAAGAGTGTTAAATGTTAAAATTAAACTTTTGATCAAAAGGAACAAACAACTTTTTAAATAATTTTGGTGTCAGACACACTGTATAAGGTACCGTTCTGTACCGGCCGGTACCAGTTGGACGATACCGTACTGGCTGAAAATCGAAATGGTACCCTACTTTACGATACCAGCCCTATGTACTGGTCATCGGTCAGTACCGAGCCGGTACCGTAAATCCTTAAAACTTTGAGGATTAAAATGAAAAAAAACTATACTAAACGCCCCCCCAGATCTGGCTTCTCTTCTCCGCACTTCTGCTTTCATTTTCTCTCTCACTCTCTCTTACTTCTTCGCTCCTCCAGTGGTCTTCGCCTATTGTCGCCGACTCCCGATGGTTCATAGCGCTCTCCAGTGGTCCTCTGCTGCTCCTCCACCACGCGACATCGCACCTCACCTGATCCACACCTTCTCCGCCACTCGACGCCTCCATTTGTAGTTGGTCGCTGGTCGCTGACTTCCTCTGTCGCTGGTCGCGCCTCCACCTGTCGTTGGTCACTCCTCCATCTCCGACAACCACCAAGGCACCAACACCACCCAGATCTGCACCCAAGTTTTGTGATTGACCGAGACCTGATATTGTCAATATTTCTGATAATTGTTAGGTGGGTTTTTTATCAATTTATGGTATAATATTTCTGATGATTAATTGTGACTTTGTGTTTGTGTTGTGACTTGTGAGTTGTGAAGGAGGAATGAAATTGATGAGATTGTGAAGGATTTGAAGTTGTTTGTAATTGAGATGGTTTGAAGTTGGTGATGATGTGACGAAGCTTGTGTTTAAGAATTGAGTTGAGGCCGTTTTCTGGTAAATTGTTTGTATTGGAGGAAGTTGGTTAATGGTTAAAAAAATGTATAATTTGTGGTTAGTTATTGGTTCGGTTGGAACTTGAATTATGGTTTTGCATTGATAATGAAAAATTGAAAACATAAAATTTGTGTTTGGTATTGGTTTAGTTGGATGGGATTTGGTAATTAAAATTTTAAAATGGGTTTGGTAATGAGTTGGTATATTTTGGTAATAAAAATGGGTTTGGTATTGGTATTTGGTAATGAAAATGGGTTTGGTAATGAAAATGGGTTGGTATTTGGTAATGAAAATGAGTTTGTATTTGGTAACGAAAATAAGTTTGGTATTGGTATTTGGTATTTGGTTCATTTGTTAATTGTTTGGTTCATGAAAATTTAAAGTTATATATTGCAATATATTGTGGTTAATTGTAATGGAAACAAAAAGTAATAGAAGTTTGTAGGTGCATGCTTTAAATTGAAACGAAAAGAACCTTTTCAATGCTTGCATCCGAAAGAAACGAACTTATTGAAGAAAACGTAATTCCTATTACACAACCAATTTACATTTATTTTATAAATATAAGTAAGAGGCTTAATTTGATATTTAGTGACTTTACTAGTCTTGTTCAAATAATGCCTTTTTGGGATTTTTATATTCGCCCCTATTGTATGATAACAAGTACCGTCTTCATCGAATACAAATGTGTATGGAAGGGTTGTAAAAGAAAACAAATGTTACTTTTCTTCCTCTTCTTCTTCAAGTCATAGACGTTAAAACGTAAGTCATTATTAATTGCAATGTTTAATGTATATACTAATTTTTAAATTTCAATTTTATTCTAATAATTTTATCTAAATTTACAATGAAATAATTTATTATCCCTAATCTTTTTAATTCATCTTAATTATTATAAGAGCCTAAGAGGACAATTAGTAAAAAAAACTATGT
>JAOQML010000195.1:8100145-8120336 GCA_027568935.1 Erythroxylum urbanii | reverse complement strand
TAAACCTTTATTTTCTTGTATTTTTCTTTTTACTTGTACATTGAGGACAATGTAGTTTAAGAGAGGGGGGGGGGGCGCATTGAATGTTTGTGTGACTGTGTGTTTTGAATTTACTCTTTCTTTATTCATTTTGTTTTTGATTTTTTTCTTTTCTACCTTTTAAATTGTATGTGATTTGTGTTAAACCATGAAATTCTATCTTAATAGTTAGACTGAATTGCATGCTTGAAGTCGAATTAGGCCAATTGAATAGAAGGTGAATCAAACTGATTGATTAAAGTAGTTGGTTACATAAGTTTACTCATAAATTGATGCTTGAGTGATTAGGTAATGTATAGAAGCATAATGAATTTTTCAATTGAGCCTATGTGAAGAATTGAGCCCATATGACTCCATTCAAAAGTCATTTCATTTCTTTGTGTGTGTGATACTCTTTTAGGTGATTACCTTCAGAACTTGCTCTGAACCGGTTTGAATCTATTAGATGCATGCTAGATAGAAATGATTAAGGCCCTTTTTCTTTTAATCTTTGACTTAAATAACCCACCTATCTTATTTGCACTTGCAAACCCCTTTGAGCCTTTACCCCTTTTGTTTCTTAAAAGAAAACACGTCATTCTAAAACATCAAACCCCATTAGCCTTACCTATTCATAAGTCTAATAAAGTACTAAGTTAGTTAGTTTTGGGACTTTTGGATATATTTTTTTCTGAGACAAGTTTACTGATATTTTTACTTATAGAGCATATAGTATTTAGTTGCTATTATTGATTATTGTTTCCTTAGTATTCCAAAAGAAAAAAAGAAAAGAAAAAAAAACAAAAAAAGAGAAAAAAAGAAAAAGAAAAGGATCAAGTATAGTAGCAATAATAAATTTTGAGTAGTTAGTTATTGACATGCAATTCTCTGAAATACATTTTGTCATCCCTTTATATATTTAGTGCTTTATGACTACTTGCGAAGAACCCCTCAAAACCCTTTTGACTCACCGTAACCTTAGCTACATTACAATCTCAAATAAAGCCCTTTTGATCTATTTTAGTATGTAATCATTGTAGAAGAGAACTAGTGTATTTGCAAGCCTATGGTAGTGTGATTTCCTATAGGCAGTTTTGAGTGAAACACAACTTATAAACACTTGAGTGAAATGAGTGAATTCCGTGAGGAAAATCCATTGTGAATTTATGCTAATCTTTGAATGATAGTTTCATAAGTTGAGTTTGTTTATGTGCACTGATGAAAACTAATTATGATGTGTGTAGTAGCTTGACATTCGATTGGCCAAAGGTTGAATGATTGCATGTGCTTGGTTTCTTTGAAAACAAATTGATAGAATTTGATGGTCGTGTTTATTTTGCTTAGGGGCAAGCAAAAGGTTAAGTGTGGGGGAGTTTTTTAGTGTCTTTATTTTCTATCTTTTTGTTTGCTAATTTTCTTTGTTCTTGAGGTTTGAAGTTATACTTAATAGGAATTAATCTTGTTTTGTATTAATGTATATTTTGGAACCAAATAGAAAGAACTGCGACGATTTTGGGACAAAAAAAGAGCCGAACTAGGCGTTGAACCTAAGTAGACATGGCCTCGTGCAACAACCAGAAGCATTAAACGCAGCAAGTTGAAATTATAAGGCAAACGATGTAGCATAGGAATAGAACTTGGGTTTAAAGAGTGTGAACAGTACCTGTGGATCAAGAATTAATTGATAAAACCATTCAGCCCAAAACGTTGTCGTTAGAGGGGGATTATGCGTAGGTTTTAAAGAAGTGAATAGTAAGGTGGAGGGAAGCTTTATTCGTCACATCAAGCAATAGTAAGGGGTAGTAGAAGTGAGGGGTGGAAAAAAAGAGTTTACGAGAGAGCGGTGAGGTATGAATAGTAAGGTGGTCCATTAACCTTTAATGGTCCCATCCTACAGTAATAGAGAGAAAAGAAAAGGGGTTTACGGCAGAGGAAAATAAAGGAAAAGGAGTATTGTGAAAAAAGGAGAAAAATAGAAAGCGCGACAAAACCAACAAGAGTGGCAGTGGAAGAGAAGACCACTGATGGTAGAACAGAAGAACAATGCCTGCGATAGTCTCAACACCTGTGACAGTTCCAAATAATTAGGAAAAATTGTGATATTGGGTAACTAAACTTTTATTTCTTGGTTTATAGAATCCTAGTTATTGAACTCTGAATATTGTGAGACTTTCGTTCTTTATTTCAATCGATTTATTAGTCAAGTATTTATTATTTTTCTGTGTTATTATTTGATTGTTTGATTTTACAACTAGTTGCGCAACTAGTTTGTGATTTTATTCAATCAATCGTTAGATTAAACATATTGATGTTCAATTCTTTAATCAAAAGTAGCGACTAGGATTTTTTCTACTACGTTAGGGACATGATTCTAGGAAAAATAATTGTCTAGGCTAAATATACATCGTATGTATATTGTCTAGTTTGTTGATTTTCTTGATTCGTAAAGCTATTAATTAATTAAATCTGAGATCGTATCCCAGTAATTGATTAATAAGGATTAATTCAAATACATGTTTTGGTTAACTAATAAATTACCACAACGAATGCTTAAACTAATAAATTGGTTATTTTTAGTGTCGATGATTAATGCAAGTTCAATAATGAAGGAGACCGGAAACCAAGATTTGTTTCTATTGATTGTTATATTATCATTGTTTTGCTATTAGTTATTTTTCAGTTTTGTAATCCATTTAAATTCTGTTTAATTCACAATTTTAAAACCTCATTTTTATTGCGTAACTACTAACGTCTAAATTTCTCGTTAGAACGATCCCTACTTTCCACTACTACTTTAATTTGTGTTGTAAGAAGTTAGTTTCTTTTTATATTTGATTGCAGGTAACATCAGTCACCAAAATAGGAACCTAAGAATATATTTGCAGCTGCATGATTCCATTATTTATGGAAAGAATATATTTCAACAGACAATCAGTAACAAAATTTCCTATTCTGTACGTATATTTGAATTTAATATAATGAATAGTGACAATGAACCTGCCACAATCCATAATGAGAGTTCAATGGGATTGATAAGAATCATTAGCATGCTCTATTTAGATAGAGGGCTGTCATAGAGTCTGATTAATTCCACCAAGAACAGAATTAATTTATGCCAATTGTAATCTTCAAACCCTCTCTAATCGCCTAAGTTTGGCTCACAAGTTAGCGCAATTGCATATGAAACAAGAGAACCCAGAATCTATTAACCATCGTACGTTCTAAAGGCACCACCTTCTGCCACAAGATCAAGATTACCCTTCGTACATCCATCCTTGTTAATTGTCAACTTTCGACCAATCATATTTAGGAGGATTCCATCTCTCCTTCTTACTAACAAGAAAGAGAGAGGAAGGTGGTTGATAGGATCTTTAGAAAAGGAATTTATTTCTTAGTGTTCATAAAATCCAAAGAATCTTAAGAAAAATGAGCTACCATTGATCCTGCTATTGCTTGGACCTCTTAGAAACGATATTAAGCTTGAACTAATCCTAAAGTGAAGCACTTTTGATATTATGAATTTTAAATTCTTTTGTCAATTTTAGTGAGTAAAAAATATTTTTAACTCAAAGATGTGATTTTAGGATCAGTTACCTTATTCTAAACCAGTGTATAGTGTATGTTAGTCGGCACATGTTGTAGGGATGTAAGAAAATGGATTTCCTCGGGAGATAAAATTTAATTAAGAATTAAGATACATGGTACTCCTATATTATTAATTAATTTTTTATAATTTCTTCGTGTTTAATGTTTAGTAAACAATCATTTTATTAGTATTTCATAGATATATACTCAATAATTGAGCCTATATGTATTAGTCCAGATGCCATTCCTTCCGTTTGTAACTTTTGATGTTAGCTCGATACTAGAATAACAATTCAAGATAATTTTATATTACTAGTTAATTGATACTATAATACATAATATTTTTATACCACTAATTAAATATGCTTGCTTATTAAGCCAGGTCGGGATTGAAACACCTAAGTTGGCTCTTACGGTTGATATAAGATAATATCGTCTTCGAATAATTAAATAAATACGATAACCTATCGATTGTTAGGATAATACAAAATTGGAATTAATCAGATCAAAATATCTTACAATTCGATTGTTTTATTTGAAATGTTTTATTTTTTATTTTATTTTTATTATTTGTTGATAATTACATTACATAGGATAGTTATGCGCGGTAGTATGTGACTTTCTCAAAGAAATATCGTCAAATCTTTATCTGTTTATAGAAGTAAAATTTATTGCTTCCTAATGATTTGATCGTAATGAAAGAAATTAAAGATAAGATTTGATTTTTTCACCGTGCATTTGTTTCACTGAATTTTTTCAAGTCGAAGGATTTAAAATGTTTACCCTATATCCCTTAAAATTTCATCACTGGCCCCAGATTTTGTGGTTAGAATGTAATATAAAAAAGCCTCGAGAGCATCGAGATTTTGTACTGGTATGTTTTCTTTGAAAAAAAACTTATTTGCGGCATCCACATCTTAAGACTTTATATGTTAGATGCATAAGAATTTAAACATGAAAACAAGAAAATATGAAAATACGGAAATGCATAAACATTAAGCGTGTAGAAAGTAAGCTTGAGCAGCAGTAGCATCACCAACTTAGCTACCAGCCTTTATTGAACCATAAACATCATACCATATCTTAAAATTTACTGAAAGCCACAAGTACTGCCAATTTCATACCGGTACATAAACATATAATGCCAAATGGGAAGGCAGCAAACACACACTACCATCCAAATAAAGACATATATATATATATAGACACACACACAATAAATTCCTTATTTTAAATTGGTATTGACTGGGTGCCTATATATATATATATATTATATATATATACACATATATATAACTTTTAACCATTTTTAACAATGTATGAATCAACGTCCTTGGTGAGATTGACGGCCAAATCCTGAAATTTTTTAGGGTCTGGGACGTCGTCATCCACTTTCTCATATTCCCAAGTCCATCTCACCAAGCTACCCTCACCTTTGGGAATGATTTGGAGGATAACTTTAAAGCTTTTGTAAAGATTCAACACATCTCCTTCCATAGTTGTAGAAGTTATCGTCTTGTTTTCCTCATCAACTTCAATTGTCCCTTTTATAGTCTGAAATTTTCCATCTTGAAGAGGAAACAAAAAAGATTATTCCAACAATAAAAAGAATGAACTGCCCACTTTGATCATACATTACCTAGGTTGTAAGTCCATGTCTTGATTGCTCTTGCAGAATCGAAATCCCCTTCATGAATCTCGACACCGTGCACGTTCTCAGAAGAGGTTTTGGGTACTATATGGGCTTTAACCCTGTATGTGTTAAAGAATTTATCAGCTTGTGAACTAACCTCTACTTCAATCTGCAGCTTAGAAATATTAGCCATAACGCTACCAAACAATGTATCAAGAATCTCAAGTATAGGGTCTTCTAGGGTAAAGTTGGAAAGACGGTGCCAAATGAGGCTTGATGTTCACCTTTTATAGACAAATCACTTTATTAAAATGTCCTCTTCATTTCAATCCTACGATTAGTGATACCGATACTAAAGCTTTTTATACGACAACATGTACATGCCTGATTGTACATCTTGTCGCACAATTATTGGAATGTTAGCTCGATGTAAAACAGTAGAGCTCGTTTTCCCACGAAAACTTAGTACTCAGTCTCAACAGTGTAGCATCTCCATAAATAATTATATTTTTCAATGCACTAAGTAGTTTTTTTTAATGTGTTTTACGGTTTGAGTATATCAACTAGGCAAAAATAGATTAGAAAATTTATGAACATTTTGATTGTAATTGTTATCAATATTAGAATGACAAGAATGCTATGAAGAGTTTGGCTTGATCTCTTTTTTGAGCCAATTTCGATTTTTCAATCAATTTTTTTCATATTTTTATTACAACTATTGGTGTTAATAGGATGACAAGAATATTGTCAAGAGCCTAACTCAAGATCTAATTATTGATTCACTTTCTCCTCTTTATTTTTACACATTTCTATTGTGACTATTACTAAATTAGGGCTTAATTTATTCCATAAAGTAGCATGTGTTCTATGTTAAAACAATTGGGCCCCTACTTAAACTTTTATCTTAATTACCTTGTCTCTCAAGCCAAGGCTCCTCTTTAAGCCCCTTTCTGCTTGCAGTAGTAATTGATGAGCTCACCAAGAATATTCAAGAGGGTATGCCTTGATATATGTTGTTTGCTAATAATATTATTTTAGTGGATGAGCCAAAAGAGAGAATCAATGTCAAGCTTGATCTTTGGAGGGATGCGTCAGAGTCGAAGAGCTTTAGATTAAGTAGGACTAAGATTGAGTATGTGGAGTGTAACTTTTCAGGACATAGGGTTGACACCGATGTGGAGGTAAAGATTGGTTTAGAACTTATGCCATAAAAGGAGTGTTTCAAATATCTAAAATCTATCATCCAAAGTAATAGAGAGATTGATAAAGGCATAGTTCACTGGATCAGATTATGATAGCTTAAATGGAGAATTGTATCAGTATTTTTGTGTGACAAAAAGATACCACTAAGCTTACTGGTAAATTATATTATTTAGTGATATGGCTGACCATGCTCTATGGGGCAAAATGTTAGCCCGTCAAACAAGTGCATACTCATAAGCTAATGGTGACGAAGATGAAGATGTTCTGTTGGATGTGCAACCTTACTAGAAGAGATAAGGTCATGAATGTAATAGTAAGGGACAAATTAAAGGTAGCTAATATTATTGACAAATTAAGAGAGACAAAGATTAGGTGGTTTGGACATATTAAAAGGAGACATTCAGACGCTCAAATGAGAGGATGCAAGAAGATCATACTTAGAGATTGTAAGAGAAAAAAAGGGAGGCCTCTTTTAAATTTTTCCTCTTGTAGTTTACCTAAACTTGTAAATACTACTACTACTTACCACCACTACTACTACTCCTAATATGCCTACTTCTATTGGTGCACTACTACTGCTACTACTGCTGCTACTTCTACTATTATTGCTACTGCTTCTCCTTCACCTCCTTCTCTTACTATTACTACTACCGCTCCTCTACTACTCCTATTACTAATACTCTACTGTTCCTGAAACATTTATTTTAGAATATCTCTTTGATTAAAGGCCTTCTCCTTTCTAAATGCAAATGTAGGCTGAATCAAAATAAGGTAGATTAGGTCTTGAGAAAACTTTTTGACAGAATAGGATTTTTATTTATTCAAATTCACTCATGAAACCAACATGATTAAAGTGTTGGAGTAAGGTCCCCAGAACATAAATGGAAATCCCTTATGTTCTAATTCTCTTAAAATATTGGTTAACCATTGGTTTGATCTATTTGACTAGTTCTACAAACAAACCTTTATGCTTATATGAGAAAAATAATGAATTAAAGAGGATATGTTATGCCAGAGTTTACCTTAAGGCGTATGTGTAAATGGAGTTACCTAAAATGATGAATCATAAAAGGTTGGATGAAGTAAGGGGATTAATAGAGTCTAAGATCTCCATATCCGACTAATGGAATCTTATTAAATAACTACATCCAAAACCTAGAAACTAACAAAGAGAAGTTTATCACATATGTTTCTAATGGGTTAATAGGGATCAACCTTAAGGATCCTTTAGTTGAGGGGAATTCTAAAGAAACTATAGCCCCTTTTGATAAATAGGAGATTAAGGAGATTTAAAAAAATGATAAAGGACCCAAACATGGTTGATATAAAGATCCTTGATGTGGAGACTCCAGATGAGTTAACCTTTGATGTGTAAACTCTAAGTGAGGTGTTTTTCAAAGCTTGGTTATTAGATCCAACATTAGATTTCCTTTAACTCCCAAACTCTCAACAAGCTTATGCAACATAACACACCCTTTTGTGGCAAGGAGAGAATGATAGTGTCACAATCAACTCCAATAGACACTAAATTAGAATAATCTAAAGAAAGCGCTTTAATTATCATTAAAAGGAAATTAGGTAGAAAACTAAAAAAGAAAGGGACTACTCCCAAATCCTTTGAATGTTCATAGTTATAAAAATATAAAAAGACTAAATTTCCCTAATAAATAGCAAACCTTCAGTGAATTCCTAATCAATAGAAGGTCCACTTATTTACTCCTTTAAAGAGTAAAGTAAAAGCAACTTTCTTTAAGTAATGCCTATGATTTTGAGAAAAAGACACTCAATCACTAACTACTAAACCCATTATAATGGAAGAATATTGATAGCATTTGATCCTAAGTAAGTCTGAATTGAAAATAGTCAGATATCATACCAATTTACCCACATGAAGGGAACCTTAATTAGAAACAATACCTTGGCTAATATTATTTTTATTTATGCATACAATTTATACTTTCAAAGTTGGAATTACATTATAGCCTTAAGCTAATTCCTTTACCAACCTTTGTCTTGTCCTTAGAAATTTCAACAATACTCTTTATGTCTATGAAGTAAATGGTATATGTTTGATCAAAGATAAAAATGATTTTAAAAAACGCTTTTATAAGATTGGAATTAAGGACATCATATATGATTGACATCAATAAATATGAAGTAATAAGTAGGAAGGCAACCTACAACTGAGAAAAAAGTTGTATATAACTCTACCTGATTCTCTTTCTTCTCCTTGAGCATATGCTGTTTTCAATCACCTCTATAGTTAAGACCATTCCTCAATTAAAGTTCATATCAAAACCAACTCTAATATTAGGAAATATTCTTTTAAGTTTAATAATAATATAATGAAGTACCTAAACTATAAGCAATTGTCTCAAGAGGTTCTAATGCCATTATAATTAAATTTGAATCCTACAAATGCATGAGAAGGCTAACTACAATTAAAAAAAAAGCTTAAGAATATTAAAAAATATTTAGTAATAACACTATGATTAAGACCTCTAAGAACCATTTGTTAGCTCTCTAAACTAAACCCTCCTCTAACCTAGGGGATAAGGGTCCCCTGATACAAGAAAAACCTGCTCTTTCTTATTATGTGGAAACATTAGATACACATATATCCATTCTAAAATAGAGATAAATAATTCAATAGTTCAGGAATGGTGATAGAAACATAAAGTTCTTTTACAACTTCTTTCTTAACATACAAAAACATTAATAATATCACTTCTCTTATAGACAACAATATAGAAATCCATTATGGATTAGGAGAACCTAGAGATCTTGGCTTTTAATTTTTTCAAAAACATTTTAGGGAGCTATAAAAGTACTATCTTAAGCCTTTAGGAAATTAAATCTTTTATACCTCATTTCACCAACAATGACTATATAGAGTTTCTCATTAAGCCATCTATAAGAGTTGACATAGAAAGAGCTTTGTTAAACATTGATACAAATAAAGCCTTAAGACCAAATGGGTTGAATGCATTCTTCTTTTAATTTATCTTAAAGCTTTAAAGGAGATATTATCTTAAGTGTAATTATGAAGTTCTTCTCTTCAAGCTAGCTATTGAATGCATTCAATAAAATATCATATTTCTTATACCTAAAGTCCAAAATCCCTAAACTTTCCATGATTTTAAACTAATTTCTTGCTACAATATGTTGCACTAAACAATATGTAAGATATTGGATTTAAGAGTTAAGGTCATTCTCTAACATATATTATCCTAAGCTAAGAAATGTTCATTGAAGGCATAAATATAAATGAAAATCTTCTACTGGCTCAAGAATTCTTCAAGAATTATTATGGAAAAATGATATAAATGTTATGCCTTAAAAGTGGAATTTTACAAGGCTTTTAACTTAGTATAATGGAGATTCATGTTTAACTCACTGATAACATTTGGATTTCTTATAAAAATGGACCTTGAAAAGGCCTATGACTCAATTTTTGGAGTTTTATTTTCAATACCTTAGAGGCAATAGGTTATACTCCCATGTTTAGAAAATGGGTAGAGGAATGTTTAACCACTGCTTCTATGTTAATCGTAGTGGATGCAGAACCCACAAACCTGACCAAAGCAAGGAGAGGACTAAGGTAAGTGGACCTACTATCCCCTTACCTATTTCTACTTTGCATAGAGGTCTTGTCAACTCTCATTGTAAGTAACATAAGGAGGCACCCAAAATTTTAGTTCCATAGCAGATGTAAAGGTATAACTTTGACACATCTAGCTTTTGCAGATGACTTACTATTGTTTTGCAGGGCTGAGAAAAATTCAATAGATTTAATATTGTAAGCGATGGAGGAGTTCCAAGATATTTTAAGCCAAAGAAGAAATCCAATGAAGAGTTGCTTATACTTATCATGCAACTCAAGTAGAGAGATAGCCTCGAAATTTATAAAGATGGGATTAAAATAAGGAAGCATTCTCTTTAAGTACTTAGGGGTACCAATATGCCTAAGAAGAATCAATGTAACATACTGTAAACCTTTTTTAGACTCAATCTATGGAAGAATCAACCAATAGAGTAATAGGTTCCTTAGTTGTGAAGGCAGGCACCAGTTAATTTAGACAAAAGTATCCTTAAGGAAGTAGATAGGAGACCTAGAGATTTCTTATGAAATGGTTCAAACTAAGGTAGAAGCAAAGCGAAGAGAAGTTGGAGTAAAATTTACAGACCTAAGCACTAGGGCGACTAGGAATTCACTCTGCAAGGATGATTAATAGGGTAAGTATAGCAAGGAACTTGTGATGGTTGTGTTATAAAAGGGAGAATTTATGGGTGAAATGGATACATAATGTATTCATAAACAATAAGAGTATTTGGATACTAAAGCAAAGGTAAGAAATGTTTGGAACTTTAAAGGAAATGTTAGAGACAAGGCAATGGATGCAAAATCAAGTATTCCATAGGATTGGGAATGGAGAAAGTAAATATTTTTAGTATGATAATTGGCATTGTCAAGGTCCCCTATATAATGTGGAAGAGAAATAACCCTTGAAATTGGTGGTGAGTATGAAAACTAAAGTAAGCATGCTAATTAGAAATAATCAATGGACATGCCCCAACCATGATAATAGAAGTGCTAGATTCATATTGGAAGAGATGACAAGATGCCATAAGGGAGAACAAGATGAAATTCAATGGCTAGCAAATAAATCAAAGAAGTTTAGCATAAAAGCATGTAAAACATTTGTACAAACTGCCAGAACATAAGGCAGGAGTGGATAACTTTGGTATGGGACATTGAAATCAATCTAACTCAGTCATTCATCTAATGGATGGGAATCAATAGAGGGTTACTCATGAGGTATAAGATCAAGTTCTCAATTAACATATTGCATTGTGAGTTATGTAATATTGAACTAGAAAATCTGAACATGTTATGATTAAATATAGGTATACTAGGCAAGTATGGCGCCAGATGTAGGTTACTCTTAACATGGGCAAACTAGTGGACTCTTGGAGTGAAACTATTACTTGGTTAGGGAAACTTAGAGTGCAAAATATAGTAGCTCTCAAAGTAAGCAAGATAAGCTAGGTAATATTGTGTATTACATCTGAAAAGAGAGAAATTGCAGAACTTTTAAACAAAAAAGTAAAAGCACAAAGATGGTTTTTTAGGACATTTATCTTCAACGTAGATCGGCCATGTTAACAAGAGGAATAGCAGTAAATCTGTCACATAGTATAAAGAGAAGATGGGGATTAGAATAATATTGGTTTTTTTTATGTTCATAAGTCTCTCTTAGATATCATGATGTAGATATTACTGGGAACTATAATCTTTGTAATCTAGATCTTTTGGACTATTCTAGATCAATTTTACTCTAGATTATATATATTTTTATTCAATGAAATATTTTAATTTTTGACAAAACATTTAGATTTCTTATTAAATTCATCTAATGTCTAAAATAGTGTATTAACTCTACCTGATTCAGTTTTCTAGTAAATAGGGAACCTACACAAACTTTCCAATGAGCAAAAAAAAATTAGACAAGGTGAGTCATTATCCTTTTGCCTATCAAACATTTGTAATAAAAATTTTATCAAGCTGATAGCTCGTAATATTGAGAAGGAAAAAATTTTAGTTTCACTTTAAGTGTAGAAAAATCTAAACCTTCAACCTCACTTTTACATATGATATACTGTTGCTTTTTAGGACAAACCTAGAATTGATCAAGGTTATTCCTAACTCTCTTAAAAATTTTCAAAGGTCCTCAAGTCTCTCCATTATCAAAACAAGATCAACATTATTGCCTCAATTGTTACCACTAACTTTGCAGCAGAAAATACCGTGCGCTTAGGCTTTATCTAACTCCAACATTCTTTCAAATACTTAGGAATCCTAAATAGTAGGTTCAAGATTTACACTTATGAACTGATAACCCCTCTTTAATCCATTGCTTAGAAATAAAAATTTAGTAAAATCTATTCCTATCTTTTTTGGGATATTATAATTCATCAATTATATTTCTTTTTAGCTTTCAGGTGTACTAGTATTCACATCATTTCCTACCTTTTAACTTAACTAAATCTATCAAGAGACTAACAAAGGATTTCTTATGGTTTGAAAATTAGAATGTAGCATCTAATGCTAAAGTCAAATATGAAGGTGTTTGTAAACCTAATATCTAAGAAGGGTTGGCAATTAAAGCTATCATAATAATAAATAAGGTTTTATTGGCTAAAAGAATATGAAAACTATTTATAAATAAATAACCCCTTTGGGTGTAAAGGTTACACAACTAATCCTTAAAGGTAAGAGTTTTGGAGAATCTAAGCTAAAACCAACACATTTCAAACACTCGTATAGATTTTAAACCTTAGGGATCAAGTTAATGCTAACATTAAAAGTGTTGTCAAAATGGAGAGAACACAAGACTATAGTATGCCAATTAGCATAACCTGGGTCCTTTGCATAAATAACTTAGTGCCAGATCCTTGATGGTAAGTATTCCAAAAACTGTAAGCTTTAAGTTTATTATCTAAGTAAGCAGATGGTCTTCACTAACATATCATTAAAAAGTCTACTTAGGAATCATTAATAACTTGCCTAATTACCACCCTAAACTTGACATTACGAATATAATTATTTGATTGAGGTATAGCTTGAACATGTTCACTTATTAGTCATGCACTAAACTCATTATTGATGATATCCCTAGATTTTATTGGTTAAATCTAATCTGGTTTTCAGAGAGCATGCATAAAGTATCTTTTGTGCTTTGATTAGTATTAAAAAGGATATTAAACACCAAGTATAGATTATAATTTGGTTTTTTAATAATTAGGATAAAATATTTCTTTAAATGTTAGTACCTAACAATAATATGTAATAAGCTGCAAATAATTGCAATATATATTTCCTAGTGCTAGTCCCATATTATTAAATAGGCAAGCAATACAAAGTATTACAAAAAATTTCAGAATATTTCGAAGTTGTACAATATGTGCTATATAGAAGAAGAAAATTAAAATGATCTTCAAAGTCAAGTCAATGGATCAAAACATTTTCTTAAAAGAAACGTTTTTATGAATAAAGAGATCTTTCGTAACAATGAGAATTGATGATATTAAATAACAAAGACTTGATAGGGAGATAAAACATTAGGAAGCTACTGATAAGATTTTATTTGGTTATGATAATTGGATTGATCTCTTTTATTTGGCTTAATTTTGATGCTTAAATGGGGAAATTAATTTATATTTTATTTTAGGAGATGACAAGTGGAGATTAGATCAAATTGAAGTATAATTTGTAAAAATCATGATTTGGGAAAAGTGGGCAAATTATTGTAGTGGATAAGGTGAGATAACATTTAATGCCATATTCACCCTAAGAGTTTAAATCCAGTTAGGAAACTTATTTATAACCCTATTTGAATTTGTTTAGATACGAATCTCTATAAGATAGAGGAAAGCTAGTTTTTGGGTTAGAAAAGGAGAGGAAAATGTTCTTCACTTTTCCATATCACCTTATTTTTGTTTCTTTATAAATTTCTCTTAATCTTTCATCTTTTCTTCTATTTTTGGTGTTGGAACAAAAGCCATGAGTGACTTATTCCAAATATTCTGATTAAAGGGAATTTAAAAATCTAGTTGTAACCTTATGAGGTTTAGCTCTAAGCATAGATTTCTATTTAAATTCAAGTATTTCTTGTTTTGTCTTCTTTTGTTTCACGAGCAGTCAATATTGTTTAATATGAAAAATTAATTTGATTTTTAATTATTCTATAGTTTTCTATAAGTTCAATGATCTGTAATTATCATGAAGGATTAATACAAGTAATAAGTATGTTATTTATGAATTTGCATATTTGACTTATGAAAAACAAGAAAAGTAAATTGAATAGGTGTCATGTCAATTTTTTAATTTAGGGTTTAGTATTTTTTACTAAGTTTATTGCTATCATTTAATTGATATAGAATGTTATATAATTGATATAGACTGCTTCATACCCATTCAATTGATGGTAAGTTTTTGCTAAGTTTGAGCTAACTAATTTAAGAAAATCTGGGACTTATTATGGCTATCCTAATATGTTTCAAAGTAAATGCTTGAATTGTGAAAATTATTCTTTATAATTAGATGACTTATTTTCCTTGAATCATAGTTAAGTAAAATTGAATTTCTCAATCTTTATTTTCAATTGATAATTTTGATAATTTATTCATTTTTGTTCATTAGTTAATTAATCACAAACCCCACATTTTTCTAGAAAATTGAAATTAAGAAATTAGTTGTTAGTTCTCTTGGGATCCACCTAGTTCCATAATTGTTACAAGAGTTTAGTAAATCTGAATTAATTCTAATGGCTTCAACAATTAATCAAAAATTTCAAGTCATTGCCCGGGATCTATTTTAGTTTCTTAGTTTTCTTGGGTTATTTTATAGTTTATTTCTAATCTTTTATTTTATATGACTCATTTTTCTCTGAAAGGTAAATTGCAATATAATCCTGGAATTGAGAAGATAATGCATTATGTAAGGAAAAAGACTAAGGAAAAGGTCATTCGCCTCTAGAAGCAAAGTTGAGATAGAGTTAATGATTGGTGTAGATTCTGACCATATGGAATAAGACAAAAGGTTGCTTTTGGATAAGTTCTCTCCTACATCATAAGTAACAAATATAAAAAAGGATATATGTTTGATAAGACAATTTATATAAGAATCAATGTATGAATATTGGGAGAGATTTAAGGAATTATGTGCTTGTTTGTCACATTATTAAATTTCTGATCAACTGTTGATTCAGTACTTTTATGAAGGGTTATTGCCAATGGATAGGAGTATTAGATGTAGTTAGTGGAGGAGTCTTAACAAACATTATAGGTCAATTGTAATTAGCACGAGTATGTGGAATATACTCATTCCTTGAGCATCCTATGAAGATGTGCTCTATATTGCAAAAAGACTCTATTTAGTGTAATAGGGGGATTTCCTAGTCAACCTTAATGGAAGTATTTCCCTTATTCTAACTACTATAATTCAGAATGGATGGATCATAAAAATTATAACTATGGAATAGAGATACCAAAAACCTCAAATTTTCAATAGAAAACCTCAAGTACCTACTTATGCTCAATCTCAATCTTCAAATTCAAGTATGTCTTTAGATGAAGTTGTTAAGGAATTTCCTACTATTATTAAACAATTTCAATAGGAAACACGAGCAAGTCTTGACAATTTAGTAAATTGGAAGAGTAGTATCAAGAAAATAAAATTCATAAATGGTGTTGAATCCTAAGGAGAATGTAAGTGCAATGACATTGAGAAATGGGAAGGAAATTCAATATGAATCTTCCTTACCAATAGAGGTAGAAAAGCATGAAGAAGGAGAGAAGAAAGATGAACCTCTAACTTAAGAATCAATAAAGGTAACAGTTGATTTATCTTTACCGATATCAACTAATGCACGTGTACCTCCTTTCCTTTACAGATTAGCTAAATCCAAAGGAGAGCAATATGAAAGAGGGATCTTAAAGACCTTAAAAAAGGTAAAATCCAATATACCACTTTTAGAAGCCATAAAACAAACTCCAAATTATGCAAAGTTTTTGAAATAACTATACACAAATAAGAGGAAGTTAAGGGAAAAAGAGAGGATAATATTGGGTAAGAATGTATCAACTACGATGAATGAGAAATCAACAGAAAAATGCAAAGTTCCTAGTATGTTTACACTTCCTTATGTCATTGGTGATAAGAAAATTGAACGTGCCATGCTAGACTTAGTTTATATATATTAATTGTCATGTCATACTTAATTTATCGAGTTTAAATCTAAATTCTTTATAAGAAACTAATATGATTATTCAACAAGCTAATCATTCTTATGTTCATCCTATTGGTATTTTTAGTGGACTTTTACATCTTAAAAATGGATGGTGATAGGGTTGAGCATTTGTCTTTTATTTTATTGGAAGGTTGTTTATAAAGAAGAATAAGGTAAAAATTGATGTAGAAGAGTATACTCTTTCCATTGAGTTTGATGAATAAATAATAAAGTTTAATATTTTTTTGGTAATAAAGTACCATAATATTTTCACTTTATTTATAATATAGATTTTATGGATTCAAGTCTGCATGATATTTTTAAAGAATAAAGTTTTTATGATGAGTTGAAGTTTGGTGCTAAACTAGAAGTAATCAAGCAAGTTGATAAAACTTCTGAAGTTGTAGAATCGTCATCAGTAATGTTAATAGATTCAAAAACTTTAAATGATGAAATTTCTATAATTCACAAGAAAATGTTGCCTTTTGTTTTACAAGATCTGAGGATAGAATTGAAGACCTTACCTGATTACCTAAATTATGTCTATTTGGGTGAAGGACAGTCACTACTTGTGATCATCTAAAAAAAGTTGACTACTAGACTAGAGAAAAGACTAGTAGCACTACTTAATGAATACAAAACTAAACTCAGTTGGAATTTAGCAGATATAAAAGGCACTAGCCTAGCAATTTCATGCATAGGATTCTTTTGGAAGAAAATGTTAAGCCAATAAGGGAACCCTAAAGAATACTTAATCTAATAATGAAAGATGTGGTAAGGAAAGAGATTTTGGAACTTTTTGATGCAAGTACAATTTATCTAATCTCAGATAGTGAATGGGTGAGCCTAATACATGTTATGTCAAAGAAAAGTGGGATGATAGTTATAAGAAATTAGGATGATGAGTTCATGCTAATAAGGGAACATAATGGGTGGCGAATATGCAGATAATTTAGGAAGCTTAACTTGGTCTCTAGAAAATATCATTTACCATTACCCTTTATAGGTCAAATGATAGAAAGACTTACGAGTAAATCATGTTTTTCCTTTTTGGATGGTTTTTTAGGTTACTACCACATAGTAATTACTAAGAAGATCATGAGAATAGTACCTTTATATACCCTTTTGGAATGTATGCCCTTAAGTGAATGCCCTTCAATCTTTATAATGCTCTAGGTACATTTCAAAATTGTATGATGAGTATATTTCTACGTATATTGAGAATTGCATTGAAGTATTCAGTAATGATTTCATAGTTTATGGAGATTCATTTGATGATTTCTTAAATCATTTATCTAAGGTTCTCAAAAGATGCATTGAAAAGAATTTAGTATTGAATTATGAAAAAAGCCATTTTATGGTTAATCAAGGCATCGTTTTAGGATATGTGATTTCATCAAGGGGCATAGAAGTTGACAAAGCAAAAGTATATTTAATCATTAACTTACCTTACCCTACAAATGTTAGGGAATTTATATCTTTTCTTATACATGTAGGATTTTATCACGAGATTAATAAGGATTTTTCTAAGACTATGATACCATTATCAAATTTACTACAAAAAGATGTCTCATTTGAATTTAGAAAGGAATAGAAAGAAGCTTTTGATAAGCTCTAAGGAATTGTTGACAAGTGCACCTATTATTCAACCACCAAATTGTTATCTACGATTTGAGATCATATGTAATACTAGTAGTTAAAAAATGGGAGTTATTTTAGGCCAAAGGATTGGAAAACAAATTCATGTTATCTATTATACTTTAAAAACATTGGATGTTGCACATTTTGATTATTGTACAATTGAAAAGGATGTCTGAGCAATTATTTTTACTTTAGATAAATTTAGATCTTATTTGCTTGGCTTTAAAGTTATTTTATATTTTGACCATGCAACACTAAAAAACCTTTCGGCAAAGAAAGAGTCATATCAAGGTTGATATAGTTGATTTTGCTACTTCAAGAGTTTCATTTGATAACAAGGGACAGAAAAGGAGTAAAAAATTCCAGTAGTAGACCATATGAGTAGATTGGTAAGGTATGAAGATATTTTACCTATTTCTGAAACTTTTCCTAATGAGCAATTGTTCTAAATGAAAGGTATAGTTCCATGTTAAGCAAACATTATTAATTATTTAGTTATTAGAACTTTGCCTAATTACATTAGTAAGTCTAAGAAGGAAAAACGAGTAAAATATTATATTTGGGGTGAACCACAAATGTGAAAGTTCTGCTCCTATCAAATTATTAAGCATTGTGTGCCAGAGGAAGAACATCATTATGCCTTAACTTTTATCACAATTATGTATGCGGTGGTCTGTTTGGTCTTAAATGAATTGCTAGAAAATTTTTAAATAGTGGTTTGTATTGGGAGACTTTGTTTATAAATGCTTATGTGTTTTGTAAAAGTTGTAATAGATGCTAAAACATACGTACGTTATCTTATAGAAATGAAAGGCCTCAAACCAAATTCTTATAGTTGACATATTTAATATATGTGGTATTGATTTTATGGGCCTTTTTGTGATTTTTCTTACATTTTTTTAGCAATTGATTATGTTTCGAAGTGGCGGTAGAAAAATCCAACAAGATTGATGATTTTGCAGTTGTTATAGGTTTTATAAAGTCTTATATTTTCAGTACATTTAGAGTTCTGCAATCTATTATTAGTGATTAAAGAAGCCATTTTTGCAACAAAGCACTAGCAACTTTATTTAAAACTTATGCAGTGTATCATCAAGTAGCTACGACGTACCATCCACAAATTAATGGATAAGTAGACATATCAAACAAAGAAGTAAAGTCTATTTTTAAAAAGATGGTAAATGTTGGACGAAAGGATTAAAGTTTATGTATAGATGATGCTTTTTAAATGTATCATACAACTTATAGAACACCAATACGAATGTCTCCTTATTGATTGGTTTCTAGTAAAACTTGCCATTTACTAGTGAAGGTTGAATATAAAGCTTATTGGGTGGAACATTGCAATATAGATTTGGAAAAAGATAGGGAGGCAAGGAAATTACAATTGTAAGATTAGAGGAACTAAAGTTGGATGCTTACGAGAGTGCAAGAATTTATAAAGAGAAAACCAAATTGCTCCATGATAATATGTTCTTGAGAAATCAATTTGAGGTAGGATAGAAGTGTTATTATATAACTCTTGACTAAAGCTTAAGTCAGGTAAGTTACCTTTTAGATGGCTTTGTCCTTTTATTATCCTAATGGATTTCCTTATAATGCAATGGAAGTAAAAAGTCTAAATTTTGGAAATACTTTATGAACATAGATAGAAACCATTTTATGAGGAGATGACAGTTTTAAGGGTGGCGGATATTGATTTGGCATTTCCTCAGTACGTAGAAGTTTGAGAAGAAAAAAGCTCTATTGAGGATAATGACGTTAAATAATTTCTCTTTTTAGGAGACAATCTAAAACATGATAATTTTTATTAGTTTTGTTTTTATTCTATATAGTTTTCATTTGCTTTTCTTTGAGTAGTACTTTATTCGTTTAAGGGAAATTTGGATTTTAAATTCTAGAATACTTAAATTGATAAGGGAAGCTCGTGCCTTATCTAATCTAGCTATCAGGAAAAAAACCCAAAATTCTAGATTACTAAAATGTATAAGCCGTGATCACGCCTTATATAACTCAGGTTAAGGTAACAGTCATCTTAAATTAGGAAAAAAAAACCCAAAATTCTAGATTACTAAAATTTATAAGGCATGATCACGCCTTATATAACTTAGGTTAAGGTAACAGTCATCTTAAATTCTTAAATACTAAAATTTATAAGGCGAGATCACGTCTTATGTGATTCAACTTTCTTGAGTGAAACCCCTTATTTCCAAAATAATAACATTCATAAGGTGTGATCACAGCTTATAGATGTTAGTAATTTCTATATTTTAGAAAATGATGATTTTTTTAAAAAATAAATAAAACTTTAATTTAAATA
>JAOQML010000195.1:8062553-8078453 GCA_027568935.1 Erythroxylum urbanii | reverse complement strand
CTCCCTAATCTTAGGATATGTGTCGGAATGACCTACGGGCGTTCCGGTGCGTACCCTAGGGTAATGGGGTGTTACATTAAAGCACTATCAGAATCATTGCCTCAAACTTAAACTCATGTAAGAAATTCAAATACCATATCAAATACATGAGACAATTTATTTAATCTTTCCTTTACAGATAATTACCTTTATTCTATAAAGTTAGAGCTAGATTTCTTAATATCTTGATTAAATCTTTGAATCTTGTCTAAAACTTGTTGGGTTTATCAATTAAAATATTCAAAACTCTTTTTATACTTCTATATGTAGCTTATCTGAGGTTGATCATCTTTTACAAATTATAGGCATCAAGATTCAGTAGATGTCTTTTAAATATTGTAAGATTCCTATCTCTACTACTAAGTTATCCTATGGTGAATATCAGCCTTTATATGAAGTTGTTTTTAAAAGAATAGCATGTTAGAACAACGTATGCTTAACATAAGCATGCTGATAAATTTTATCCTAATTAGATTAATGTTTATTGGTACTCCTCTTTGCCCCTATCAATCAGTCAAACCAAAGATATTAAGAATATGCTAAAAGTTTTATTTGGAATGGAAAACAAGATGTTTACTCTAAATCCAAAGTTAGTTAGATTTAAATTTGCATTAAGGAAGAAGAAGGAGGTCTATGGATCAAATCAATTATAACAATGAACAAAGTGATTTCAAATGGACAATTCCTTAATATCTTATGGATTCGTAACAAAATATTTTCTTTGTATAGACGTAAAATGTTTTGGGAGAGTGCTTCTATTCAAAAGGATTTGGAAGCATTTGCTACCATAATTTCCTATAGATACGATGGATCCATAAAAGGAGCTAGCTTTTGGAAAATCAAACCCAAAACTACATGCTTCTGGTCTTTTTAGAAAATTCTTAATCTTAGGGATAATATAAAACCCTAATTGGCATCTCGAAGGCCTATTGTCCAATTTACCTAATGCAAGTAAATTGAGGTTCATTAAACCTAGGAATATAAGGGTAGAAATTGTTATTCTTACTAACTTATGGAATTGACATCTACTTAATTCTAAAGGGTTTAATGCTAGAATATTCCCAAAACAATCTATTGAGGATAAAATATTTTTTGAGAAAAATGGATTACAAATTTATAATAATAACTCTTATTAGAGCATTTTTTAAAGCAATAAGGCAATAAAACGAATTGTTTTGGCCATCTCATACTTGAGGGATTTATACAGATTCTTAGTAGAATCAAGCTCTCTCAAAAGCCAAGAACTCTTTAAAGGATGGAGTTAACTTCTCTAGTTTCCCTTTTGAAAATCCTTCTATTCCTTTCTAACCAAATAGTGTAAACAATCTGGTTGAAAGAAAGTTTGAAGATATTCAGATCTCCATAATGCTTATATTTAACTATAGTATACCAAGGAATGGTATCTTTCAAATGGCTTGGTAGACATCTCTTCCTATATAAAACTTGAAAATTAGTCAATAGATAAGTTGAAAACTAGGAAATGAATAATAGATGTTTAAGTGATTTAGGCTCCTTTTGCATAGGATATAGGTATAGTGAAGAGAGTGTAAAATTGATTCTATTCCTAGTTTATAGCTTATCCTTAATGGTCAACCATAAGGTGAATGTAGTTTTTTGTTAATTCAAAGGAAGCCACTAGAAGATAGCTTTCTATAAGGCTTGTGATACTGTTAATTGGAAGTTCATACAATTTTTTCTGAAGGCTCTTGAATTCCTAACTAAATTTATTATGGGGATCATGATCTGTTTACAAACTGCTTATATTAGTATTCTGGTCAATGGGATTCCTACCAAAACACTATCTTATGCTCGAGGTATCAGACAAGGTGACCCTCTCTCACCTTATTTATTTACTCTTATTATAGAAGGCCTTTCTTGACTTCTCGACAAGGTTATAGGACCCAATGGTCAATTTCACTACCATAGTAAATGTAAGGCTTCCAAACTCACCCATTTGATGTTTACTGATGATTTGATCCTTCTTTAGGGGTCAGAAATCCACTCAGTGCAATTACTTAAGGATCTTCTAATGCAATTTTCCAAATATTCTGGTCTGGTCATAAATGTCCCATAAAAGTAGTTTGTACTGCTTTAAAGATGTAAGGAACTTAGTAGAACTCTCTCGCATTATTGAACTTCAGCTTTATGATCTTCCTCTGAAACTTCTAGGAGTTCGTATCTTGTATGCAAAGCTAAAGTACTCCAATAATTTATACACTGGGAAACCTCTATGTTTATTGGATCTCACATGCCATTCTTACCAAGAAAGTCATCAAGGAGATTGATAGCATAATGAAAGCTTTCTTATGGATTGAGAACATTGAAAACTCTAAGAAAGCTAAAGTCAAATTGAGAGAAATGACCATCCCTAAAATGCAAGGGGCCCTGGGGATTACCTATATATCTCTTATGTAAAATGCTTTTGTGCAAAAGGATCTGGAGGCCATTTGTTGATAAATATACTATTAAGGTGAAATGGCTACATGAAACATATCACAGTAATAAAAGTTTTTAGGAATTATCTATCTTAAGGGATTACTCTTGGTTCTGCTTGCATATGTTGAACTTAAGACCTGTGGTTTTTCATAGATTAAGCATTTGCTAGGCAATGGAGACAATATTTGGGTATGGTTTGATAGTTGGACTATTCATAGTCCTTTCATTCAAAGGATTGAACTATTCAGGCTCCTGAACAAGATCCCTCTTAACTCCAAAGTTTCTTCCTTGATAAATCAAGCACAATGGAATGGAAACTTCAGAGGATTCTATTTACTAGAGGACTTGCTGCTTAGATTAATGATACCAGTAGGAAGGATTCAATCACTTGGTTCTTAGTTGCCTTAGGAAATTTTACTAACAAGTCCTGTTTTAAAGCTTTGTAGGAAGGTGAAAGGAATTTTCCTCAGTTCAATATTCTTTGGAAACGTTCTCTCAATCACAAAGCCTCTATCTTTACTTATCTAGTCATTAAAAACAGGATTTGTACTAAAGATAGGTTGTTTGGAACTTATGACCCAATTTGTGTTCTTTATAAGGAGCTGGAAGAAAGTAAAGAGCATTTGTTCTTTCAATGTAGTTACTCTAAAGCAGTTTAGAGTAGAGTTTTACATTTGTTTCCTAATGCCTTCTCAAATTATGATTAGAATTTATCACTAAATTGGATCATCCGTACTACCCACCTGAGGTTGAACGATGCCCCCTTGTACAAAATGATCTTTACAACTACTATCTATTCTACATGGAAGGAAAGAAACAAGTGGATATACAAAAATGAAGAAGTTCACAAGTATAACTTAACTAACGATGTAGTCAACTGGATCTTATGATACCTAATTCCAATTAACTTGCATTATCCATAAGCATAAAGACCAGATGAATCTGCAATGCTTACTGTTAAATCTATTTCATTATGTAATATGATTTGTTTTTAGCTTTGTACCTTAGTTTGTTATTTTATTTATAGTAAACTCATTGTAATGTCGACATAGCTTTGTTATAGTTAATTCAATTATTATTCAACTTTTGAAAAAAATTCCTTTTAATTTCTAAAAAGTTAATGATTTACATGCCATTTTTCATAAATAACATCAAATAATACATAAAAATAATTATCTTTATATCTTCATAATATTTGAAATTATTAAAATTTATTTATAAGAAAATTAAAATTACTATTAAAATATAAAAGTATTATACAATTTTTTTATATGTATCAGAAATGAGTAAGTTTATTCATGATCTACTGATATTGGGTAGTCAGATCTTTTAAAAATGATGCTTATTAATAGGAAAGAATTTTAGAACCCATAATAGGCCATGAAAATAACTTTAAGAATTAATTGCATGTTAAATTTATAGATCAAATAGTGCAAAGTCACTTTAAGGAACATAAATTGAACATTTGAGGAACTCATTAAAGGTTCCTTATTCACAACTATTTTCAAAGAGTTACGGAAAGAAATTAGTGAGAGGTATAGAGACAAAAATGATCCTATATTATCTATTAGAATTAGAGAAAGATAACATCAATTACCTAAGAATATAATAACATGACTAGATATCATAGAAAATTGAAAAGAATATGTGATGATTTAAATAGTCTTCATCTTCTTATAATAAGTAATTGTAGAGAAGCAAATTAGATAGAGGAAATGGAAAATAAAAGCAAACAAATGTAATTTCTAATAGATATACATGAGATTTATTATCAAGTAAAAAATTAAATACTACTAATAGGTTGATTATAACATCAATTACCTAAGAATATAATAGCTTGGCTATATACTATAGAAAAACTAAAAAAGTATATGGGATGAGTTAAGTAATCTTGATCCTCTTCCAACTCATAATTGTAGAGCAGTAAATTAGATAGAGGAAATAAGAAATATATGTGATTTCTAATGGATTTACATAAGGGTTATTATAATTTAGGAATCAAATACTAATAATAGGTTGATTACCTTTAATAAATAAACCTTATTAATGGTACTTATAGTGGAATTTGAACACCAAAAGTTGCATAATTTCACTAAAAATTTATAAGTTAATGACGTTAAACCATCAATACGAATGCATTAAAAGAGATTAAAAGTCCAGAAAGGAAAGAGCATATTGTAAACTATATGTAAGATGCCCACATAAAGAGGGATGCTTAAAGATTATAGGATATCCAAATTGGTACATGGAAAATAAAGCAAAAAGAGTAGGACATTATAGATATGATGTTAAGGTGAATACCAAAACAATAGATTTTGTGATGTTTTTTAACGACAAAGAGACTAAAAAATGCAAAAATATTGTTGAGAAATTTGGGCCCACACATAATGAAATAAAAATGAATCCTTTTTTGTTTGATTCTCCAAAATCCAAGATTACTTTAAATTCTATATCTCGAATGATTCATAAATACAATAAAACATAAATGTAAACTATACCTTATTGTATAAATTGATCCTTTGTCTTACAGTTTTCCTCAAACTGTTTCTAAAACTAGTTCATTGAAACTACCATAGCTGCACATAATCTTCAATTGTTTCTGTCCTACCTCAAATTGGTTCCTCAATATCATATTATCATGGAAAATTTTGGTTTTCTCTTTATAAATTCTTGAATTCTCGTAACCATACAACCTTAGTTCCTCTAGCTCTTGTAATTATAATTTCCTTGCCTTCCTAACTTTTGCAAAATCTCTGTTGCAAAGTTATTCCATCTAATAAGCTTTATATTCCATCTCCACTGGTAAATTACAAGCTTTAATAAAAACCAATCGATAAGAAGACATTCCTATTGGTGTTTTGTAGGCTATACAGTACGCCTAAAAAGCATCGTCTATACATAAACTCTTATCCTTTTGTCTCAAATTTATCATCTTTTCCAAAAATACAATTCACTTATCTATGCAATACTTTTACTTATCCATTCATTTGTGAATGGCATGCAGTAGCTACCTAACGATACACACCCTAATTTTGCAACAACGTACAGTGCTTTATTGCAAAAATGGCTTCCCTAATCACTAATAATAGCTCGTGGAACTCTAAATGTATTGAAATATTAGACTTTATAAAACTATAATAGCTGCAAAATCATCAGCCTTGGTGGCTTTTTCTACCACCCACTTCAAAACATAATCAATTGCCAAAAGAAGGTAAGAAAAATCACGATATGAAGAAAAAGAACCAATAAAACCAATGGCCTATACATAAAATATCTCAATTATAAGATTTGGGGTTTGAAGCATTTCATTTATATAAGATAACATACCTTTCTTTTGGAATCTACCACAACTTTTACAAAACAAATAAGCATCTATAAACAAAGTCTCCCAATACAAACCACTATCTAAAACTTTTCTAGCAATTCGTTTAAGACCAAAGTGACCACCACATGCATAATTATGACAAAAAGATAAGAAAGAACGATGTTCATCCTTTAGCACACAATGCCCAATAATTTGATTAGAGCATAACTTCCATAAGCATGGTCCATAACAAATATAATACTTTACTTCATTCCTTATCTTTTCCTTCCTAAACTTACTAATATAAATAGGTAAAGTTTCAGTAACTAAATAATTAATAAGGTTTGCGTATCATGGAACCATAATTTTCATTTGGAACAATTGCTCATCAAGTAAAGTTTCAGAAATAGGTAAAATGTCTTCATCCCTTTCCAGTCTACTCAGATGATCTACTACTTAATTTTTTGCTGCTTTTATATCCCTTATTGTCAAATCAAACTCTTGAAGTGGCAAAATTCACCGTATCAACCTCGATTTTGATTCCTTCTTTGCCAAGAGGTATTTCAATACTATATGGTTAGAATATTTAACAACTTTAGGGCTAAAAAAACAAGATCTAAATTTATTTAAAGCAAAAACAATTGTTAAAAGCTCATTCTTAGTTGCAAAATAATTGCGTTGTGTAGCATCCAATGTTCTTAAACCATGATAGATAACATGACTTGGTTTTCCAATCCTTTGGCCTAAAATAGCTCTGGCTTTATAATTGCTAGCACTGCATATAATCTCAAATAGTATATCCCAGTTTAGTGATTAAATAATAAGTGAACTTTCAACAATGCCTTGAATTTATCAAAGCCTCTTTGCATTCCGTTCTAAATTTTAATAGAACTTCTTTCTGCAACAACTTTGATAATGTTATCTCATTCTCAGAACAATCTTTAATATACTTGTGATAAAATCCTATATGTCCAAGAAAAGATTGAAATTCCCTAACATTTGTAGGGTAAGGTAAGTTCACAACTAAATCCACTTTTGCTCTATCAACATTTATGCTGCTTCATGAAATCACATGTCAAAAACTATGCCTTAATCAACCATAAAATAATTTTTTTATAATTAGTCACCAAATTCATTTCAATGCATCTTTTGAGAACCGTAGATAAATGGTTTGAGCAATCATTAAACGAATCTCAATGTGAAATCCTCCATGAATGCTTGGATGCAATTCTCAATATACTTAGAAAATATACTCATCATATACCTTTGAAGTGTACCTAAAGCATTATAGAGACCAAAGGTCATTCTTCTGAAGGAATACGTTTCAAAAGGGCATGTAAAGGTAGCATTTTATTGATCTTCTTAAATAATTACTTTTTGGTAGTAACCTGAAAAATCATACAAAAACAAAAAAAATAATTTACTTATAAGTCTTTCTAAAATTTTATTTACATAGGGTAATGGGAAATGATCCTTTCTAGTGACCAAGTAAAGCTTCCTAAATTCTATGCACATTTGTCACCCAGTATGTTTTCTTATTTGTACAAACTTTTCATTATGATTTCTTCTTACTATCATCCTTGTTTTATTGGTACAATATGCATTAGACTTACCCATTCACCATCCGAGATTTTATAGTTTATAATTGCATCCAAAAGTTTCAAAATCTCTTTCATTACCACGTATTTCATTATTAGATTTAATCTTCTTTGGGATTCCATTGTTGGCATAGCATTTTATTCTAAAAGAATCATGTACATGAAATTGTTGGGCTAATTCCTTTTATATCAACTAAAGTCCAACCGATTACAGTTTTATACTCCTTAAGTAGTGCTACTAGCCTTTTCTCTTTCCTAGTAGTCAACCTTTTTTAGATGATCACAGGTAGTGACGCTCCTTCACACAAATAAACATAATTTAGGTGACCAGATATGGCCTTTAATTTTATCTTTGAAGATTGAAAAATAAAAGGCAATATTCTTGTGTGTTATAGTAATTTCAGCATTTGAAGTTTCTAAATCTATTAACATTACTAGCAACAATTTTACATCTTCATAAATTTCATCAACTTTTGAAGTTTCTGAATTTATTAACACTAAACTCTAACTCATCATCAACAATTTCTTTTTTAAAATATAATAAACAATTGAATCCATAATATCCATACGATAAACAAAGTGAAAATCATTAAAGTGCTTCATTGCTTAAAAAATATTAAACTTCATTATTTCTCCATCAAACTCAACGAAGAAAGTATCCTTGTCTACATAAATTTGTCTTAATCATCTTCACAAACAACCTTCCAAATAAAATCGAAGCTAAATTTTCAACCCTATCTCCATCCATTTTTAAGATGTAAAATTCCACTAAAAAAATGAAACCATTAACTTAGACTAAAACATCCTCTACAATACCAATAGGATAAATATAAGAATGATCAGCTTGTTAAATAATCACATTAGCTTCTTACAAAGAATTTATATTTAAAGATCAATATATTGAGTATGGAATTACAATAATAGATGCAACTAATTCTAGCATAACACGCTCAATTTTTTTATCACCAATGACACAAAGAAGTGTAAACATACCTAGATCTTTATATTTTTCTTATAATTTTCTATTTATAGCAACTGATATATTCTTACACAAAATTATTCTCTCTTTATTCCTTAGCTTCCGTTTCTTTGTGCATAGTCCTTTCAAGAACTTTGCACATTTTGGAATTCGCTTCATGGATTTTAGAAGTGGTATATTAATTTAGACCTTTCTGAAGGTCTCCAAGATCTCTCTTTCATATTCCTCTTCTTTAGATTTAGCTGACCTACATGGGAAAGGAGGTACATATGCAATAGTTGATATTAGTAAAGATAAATCTGCTTTTACCTTTTTTGATTCTTGAGTTAGAGGTTTATCATTCTTCTCTCCTTCTTCATACTTTTCTACCTCTATTGTTAAGGAAGATCCATATTGAATTTTCTTCCCACTTCTCATTTTCATTGCACTTACATTCTCCTTAAGATTCACACTATTTGTGAAAGATATTTTCCTAATATTGTGCTTCCAATTCACTAACAGAGGTAGCTAATAGAATGATTTAATTACCTAAGTTTTGAAGGCCTACTTTTATTTCCTATTGAAATTGTTAATCATTAGTAGCAAATGCCTTAACAATTTCATTCAAAGATACACCGGAATTTGAAGATTGAGATTGAGCATATATAGGTAGTTGAGATTTTCTATTGAAATTATGAGGTTGGTATCTTTGTTATCATCCTTTACTTCTATAACTAAAATTGAGATGATGCCTCTGTCCCAGATTATAGTGATTGGAATAAGTGTCATATTTTCAATGAGGTTAACTAGGAAATCCCCCTATTACATTAGCTTCTTGGATAAAGTTTTGTTGTAATGTAGAGCACATATTCATAGGATGCCTAGGGAATAAGCATATTCTACATACTCGTGCCAATTAAAATTCACCTATAGCTAATTGACGAACTAAAGCAGTCAATTTTGAAATTTTATCCTGAAGGTTAGCATTACTTACCTTGTTTATGCACTTAAAGCTCTATCCATCCTTGTCATGAATTATTAAGAATTTTTGGCCATGTTTGAAGTTAATTGTATAGATGTTTCCCTTTTTTTAAACCAAAGCTTCTCCACTAGCTACATCTAATATACCTATCCATTGGCATAGTTGTTCATAAAAGTTATAAATCAACAGTTGATCAAAAATCTAATGATATAGGGAACTAGCACATATGTCCTTAAACTTCTTCCAATATTCATACCACGTTTCTCCTGAGAATTGTCTTACCTCACATATCTACTTTCTGATCTTCTAGTGTTAGGACTCGCTATCTTTTCTTCAACTTCTTGAAAATTAGAATCCTCACCAATTGTTAACTCTATCTCAACTTTCACTTCTAAAGGTGAATGACCTTTTCCTTACTTAGTCTTTTTCCTTAAATAATGCATTGTCTTCTCAATTTTAGGATAATATTGCAATTCAGCTATCTTGGAAAAATAAGTCATACAAAATAAGAGATTAGTAGTAAACCGTAAAATAACACAAAAAAACTAAGAAACTAAAATAGTTCCCTTACAATGATGTGAAAATTTTGATTAGATTGTCAAGGCCCTTAAAATTAATTGAGATTCACTAAAATTTTGTATTATCATGGAACTAGGTTGATTCCCAAGAGAAATAACAACTAGTTTCTTAATTTCAATTGTCCAACCAATGTGAGGGTTTATAATTAATTAACTAGTTAACTAAAATTAGAAAATAATCAAAATAATCAACTAAAAATAAGGATTGAGAAATTCAATTTTAATTAACTATAATTCAAGGAAAATTTGTCATGTAATTATGATATTGATCGTTGATATAAAAAGAATAATTTTCATAATTTATGCAGTTTTTTGTAACATATTAGGATAGCCATAATAAGTCTCAAATTTTCCTAAATTTGTTAGCTCAAACCTATCATTCAAATCAAAACTTATTATCAATTGATTGGGTATGATAACATTTGATATCAATTAATTGATAGCAATAAACTTAGTGAAAAAGACTAAGCGCCCTAAATTAAATAATTGAAATAACTACAATTATTTAATTTACTTTTCTTGTTTCTCATAAGTCAAACATGCAACTTAATAAATAACATACTTGTTACTTGTTCCAATCCTTCATGACAATTATGGATCACAAAATTCATGGATAGCTATAGAATAAACATTATCAAATTAATTTTTCAAAATAATCAATATTGATTACTTGTGAAATAAAAGAACATAAAACAAGAAATACTTGAATTGAAATAAAAAATATATGTTTAGAACAAAACCTCACAAGGTTACAACTAGAGTTTTGAATCCCCTTGAATCATAGTGTTTAGAATTAGCCACACATGGCTTTAGTTCCAACAGTAAAAATAAAAAAAAGTTGAAAGATTAATAGAAAATTACAAGGAAACGAAAATAGGGTGACATGGAAAAGTGAAGAACACTTTCCTCTCCTTTTCTAAAATTAGCTTCCCTCTATCTTGCAGAGATTTATCTAAACAAATACAAATCCCTATATAAAAGTGCTGGAAATAAGTTTCCTAACTGAATTAAAACTATTGGGATGAATTTAGCATTAGGCGTGATCTTGCCTTATCTACTACAATAATTTGTCTTTTTTTTCCAAAATTGTAATTTTGACAAATATTACTCCAATTTGATCTATTCTTCATTTGTTATCTCCTAAAATAAAATAAATATTAATTTCCCCATTTAAGCATCAAAATTAAGCCAAAATAAAAGAGATAAATCCAAATATCATAACCAAATAACATCTTATCAGTAGCTTCTTAATGTTCTAACTTCTTATCATGTCTTTGTTGTTTTATATCGTTAATTTTGATAGTTAGGAGGGATCTATTTATTCATAAAAGCATTTCTTTTGAGAGAACAGTTTGATCCATCAATTTGTCTCTGAAGATTCTTCTATTCTTCTCCTTTATATAGCATATATGATACAACTTTGAATTATTCTGAATGTTTGTTTTTCTACTTTGAATCTTTCTTGACCATTTAATAATATAGGACTAATCTTTCACTAGGAAATATATATTACAAAGCATTTGCAACTTATTACATATTATTTTTAGGTATTAACACTCAAACAAATTTCATGGCAATTAATAAAAACCAAATTATAATTTATACTTGGTGCTTAATCTACTCCTTAGTGCTAGTCTAAGCATAAAGGATGCGTTATGCATGCTTTTTGAAAACTAGACAAGATCTAACTGATAAAATCTAGGTATATTATCACCAATTAGTGTATGACTAATTAGTGAACTGGTCCAAGTTATACTTTAATCAAATAATTATATTTGTAATGTCAGGTTTATGGTTGTAATTAGGTAAGTTATAATGATTTCCAAATAGCCTTTGTTATGATCTATTAGTGAAGACCAGCTGCTTCTTTAGATAATAGCCTTAAATCTTATAATTTTTGGAATAATTGGCATCAAGGATCTAGGATTAGATTATTTATATAGAGGGCTTAGTTTATACTAATTGACATACTACTGCTATATGTTCTCTCTATTTTGAAAAAACTCTTGATGTCAACATTAACTCTATCTCTAAGGTTTAAAATATATATGAATGTCTTAGAGGTGTTGGTTTTAGCTTGGATTCTCCAAAAAAATTTACCTTTTAAGTACTAAATGCATATCCTTTACGCCGAAAGGGGTTTTTGATCTATACACAGTTTTCCTTTTAGTTAATAAAACCTTCTTCATTATTATGATAACTTTAATTACCAACCCTTCTTAGACATTAGGTCTACAAGCATCTTCCCATTTGACTTTACCATTGGATGCTACATTTTGATTTTCAAACTATAAGAAATCCTTTGACAGTTTCTCAATGGATTTAGTTAAGTTGAAGGGTAGGAAAAGATGTGAATACTAGTACACTTGGAAGCTAAAAAATATATAATTGATAAGTTGTAATATGACAACAAAAGATAGGAATATATTATACTGACTCCTTTTTTTTATTTCATTAAAGAGGAGTTAGCAGCTTATAAGTGTAAATCTTAAGCCTCATATTTGGGATTCCTAAGTATTTGAAAGAGTGTTGGAGTATATAAAGCCTATGAGAATGATACTTTTTGATTCAAAGTTAGTGGTACCATTTAAGGCAATAATGTTTATCCTGTTTTTGTTAATGGAGAGACTTGAGAACCTTTAAAAGAGTTAGGTATAACAATGATCAGTTCTAAGTTTGTCCTAAACAAGCATTAATATATCATATGCATTCTCAATGTTGCAAGCTACCAGCTTAATGAGATCATTAAGAGTTTAGACTTTAGGTATAAGACATATGATATCTTATTGAATGCTTTCGGTAGTTAGCTTGGAAAGAAGAACTTCATAATTACACTTAAGAAAATTTCTCCTTTAAGGCTTCAAGATAATTAACAAAAGAATGCATTCAACCCATTTGGTCATAGGACTTTATTTGTATCAATCTTGAACAAAGCTCTTTCTATATCAACTCTCATAAATGGCTTGGAGAGAAACTTTACCTAGTCATTAGTGATAGATTGAGTTACAAAGGATTTAATTTCATAAAGGCTTGAGATAGTTCCTTTATAGCTCCGTAAAATGATTTTTTAAAAATAAAAGCCAAGATTTCCAGGTTCTCCTAATCCAAAATGGATTTCTATATTATTGTTTATAAGAGAACTAATACTATTGATGTTGTTTATATTAAGAATGGAGTTGTGGAAGAACTTTATGTTTCTATCATCATGCTTGAACTATTGAACTATTGATCTCTACCTTAAAAGAGGATTTATATGTATCTAATGCTTCCATGTAACAATAAAGACCAAGTTTTTCTAGTATTAAGAGACACTTATCCTTTAGGTTAGAGGAGAGTTTACTTTAAAGAGCTAATCAACAGTTCCTAGAGGTCTTAATCATATGCAAAATGTTATTACTAAACTTTTGTTAAAATTTTTAAGCTCTTGTTTGATTGTAGTTAGTCTTCTCATGCATTTGTAGGATTTAAATCCAATGATAATGAAATTAGCACCTTTTTAGACAATTGCTTATAGTTCGAGTAATTCATTGGATAATTTTTAAATCTAAAACTAAATATCCTACTATTATAGTAGGTGTTGATATGAACTTTAACTAAGGAATAGCCTGACCATAAAGGAGAGGAAAGTGGCATCCACTCAATGAGAAGTGAGAGAGTCAAGTAGAGTTAACTAATGTAATATACAACTTTTTTCTCAGTTGTGGGTTGCCTTCTTGCTTATTACTTCATGTATATTGATGTCCACTACAAATAAAGTCCTTAATTCTCTTTCATCAAACATATGCCATTTACTTTATGGACATAAAGATTATTGTTTAAATCCCTAAGGATAAGCCAAAGGTTGGTAAAGGAAGCAACTTAAGGCATAATATAATGCTACCTTTGAAAGGCTAAATTATGTGTATAAACAAAAGTAATATTAACCAAGGTATTGATTCTAATTAAGGTTACCTTCATGTGGGTAAATTGGTGTATATCTGACTATTTTCAATTCAGACTTACTTAGGGTCAAAAGCTACTAATATTCTTCCATTATAGTGGGTTTAGTATTAGTGAATAAGTGCCCTTTTCATTTCAAAAATTATGGCCTTACTTAAAGAAAGTGACCTTTTTTGTAGTCTCTACAAGACCAATCAAATAGACCTTCCATTGAATAGGAGGTCATTGAATATTTGCTATTTATTAAGGAAATTTATTCTTTTTAGTTTTTTTTAACTATGAACATTAAAAGGATTTGGGGGTAGTCCCTTTCTTTTTTAGTTTTCTACTTGATTTCCTTCTAGTGATGATTAAGGTGCTTTCGTTAGCTTATTCTAATATAATGTCTATTGGAGTTGATTGAGACACTGTCATTCTTTCCTTGCCCAAAAAAAGGTATGTTGTGTTGCAGGAGCTTGTTAAGAGTTAAGGAGTTAGGGATATCTAATGTTGGATCTAATAACTAAGCTTTAAAAAACACCTCATCAAGAGTCTCGGCATCAAAAGTCACCTCATTTAGAGTCTCCAAATCAAGGATCTCTATATTAACCATGTTTGGGTCCTTTGTCATTTCTGTAATCTCGTTAATCTTCTATTTATCAGAAGGAATTATAGTTTCTTCAGAATTCCCCAGAAGCTAAACAATCCTTAAGGATGATCGCTATTAACTCAGTATAACCATATGTGATAAACTTCTCGCTATTTAGTTTCCAAGCTTTAATGTAGTTATTTGATAGGTTCCATTAGTAGGATATGGAGATTTTAGACTCCACTAATCACCTTTCTTCATCCAGCCTTTTATGATTCATCATTTCAAGTAACTTCATTTGCACATCCACCTCGAGGCAAACTCTGGCAAAACATATCTTTTTTTTTTCAGTAGTGTTCTCATATAAGCATAAAGGTTTGTTTGTAGAGCTGGTCAAGTAGCTCAGAGTAATAGTTAACCAATATTTTAAGAGCATCTTGTGAAAGTTAACCTATATCAATAAAATATTCTTCATGATATTTCGTTTTAGAATTATACCTTATTTTCACCTTTAGAGCATAAGGGATTTCCATTTACGTGCTAGGGACCTTGCTTTAACACTTTAATCATGCTGGTTTTATAAGTGAATTTGCATAAATAAAAATCCTCCTCTGTGATAAGAGTTTTCTTAAGACCTAATCTTCCCTATTTAGAATCAGCTTACATTGCTGTTGACCTTGTACCCTATTTTCAGGATTTTAATAGGTGGAGAGACCATTTAAGAATCAAAAGTTGAGGCCTAACGAATGTATTTGAACATTTCCAAAGAGTGCCCTCTCATAGAATCTGACATAAAGGCTTCTCGGGTGCGAGTTAGAAGCTTGCTTGCTCGTGACTGGTGTTGTTCTCTTTCTCATATTCTTCGCGAAGGTAATAAATGTGCAGATTTCTTAATTAAGTTGGGATCGTCGAACGCTCAAGACTTAGTCTTATGGCACCATCCGCTTTTAGGAATGCGTTCGTTGTTTCAGAATGATGAGAGATCAATAGCCTTCTTAAGGCGTTAGCTACTTGTTATTTCTTTCCCATACAACCTAAAAAAAAAAAGTTTGCTAGGTCCGGCAGGCGTGATGTGCATCTACTGAGTGAGGAGAGTATTTGAAAAAACTATGAGTCAAGTAACAAGAGTTGTAAAGAATTAAGGATTAAGAAATAATTGAGAGTGAATTAATTAAAGGGGCTTAATTATTATGGGAGAGAGAGGCTATCGGAAAGAAAGGATAAAAGGACAAGAATCTAGTAGCTGGTGAGCTCAGGATTTTGAGTTTCGTACTGTTTTGGCCAGTACCAACCGGAAGGTATCATACCGGCAAGAAAACGGTACGAAACCATGCCTATTGGTACTGGTTGTCGATATCGGCGATTTCCTATAGTACCGACCGGTATTTAAACTACCGGCCAAATATCGGCAGTAACGTGAATTTGGAAAAGTTAAAGTATCATTTTGTAAAAAAAAACAAAATCAGCCCCCAACCCTCCGACCCTCCCCTGCCCTCGC
>JAOQML010000195.1:8018550-8031087 GCA_027568935.1 Erythroxylum urbanii | reverse complement strand
CATTATGATTAAAACCTAATCACAATCAAATTAATCGAAATTAATCCTCAACAAAATCTAATCACATGCATTACTAGACATTAACTCCTTCAAACCATTTTTTAAAAATAACTATCATCAATATACTTCAAGAATGTAAAGCACACAATCCCTGTGCCTTTCGAAGAAATTCAAAATTGGGTTTATTCCTCGTCAATTTAACTCTATCATAGGATGTCTGGTTGGTTTCTCACTCAGAAGCAACCAACCGGTCCTTTGTTTGACTAGTTTTTTTCCAGCAGCAACTAATTGTGAATCTAGATAGTTTCTAATTTTAGCTTCATTGTGTCCTTGTTCTGATTTGTGACGATTATTTTGAATGATTTCTTCTACCACCTTATTAATCTTTTGGTGCCATAGAGACATATAATCATATGCGGCTGAATTGCAAGTAGTAATAGCCTATTGTTGCAATAATTATCCACTAATCTTTTGCCACTTACTAAGTACTCTCCTTGTTTATTCTAACACCTTGCATCCATCATTAGTAAATTTAACAAACAACCCATCATCACAAAGTTGACTAATACTTTCCAATTTGGTTTTTTAACCATCCACATGAAGCACATTTTTGAAGTGAGGTTGTCCATCCATGCAAAGGGCTCCTCCCAATCACTTTTGCTTTCTTCCCATCACCAAAAGTAACATGACCATCTATACAATTTTGATAATCCATCAAGTAGCTTCTTTCACCTGTCATATGACGTGAACATCCACTGTTAAAATACTAACCATTATAAGAAGTAGCAGGTATGGATTTAAGAGCTACAAGTTCTTGTAATTAACCCTTTCTACCTCAAATATGCTTTGGTAACATTGGCTACTGTTGAAAGTTTATCGAAGAGTGTCTAGATTTTCGATTTTGAGCACTTATGAATTGTGATATCACTTGTAACAATTCGATCTTATGTGTCCAATTATCCCACAAAAGTGACATGTAGGCATAAACTTTCGATTCCTCTTTAAAGTTTCTCCTTTAACAAATTTAGCTTCACCATTTTGCCCATTATTCAACTTAGAACATTCACCTTTGTAACCAACACCTTGAAAGTCCCCTTTGCTCTTACCAATTTCCAACAATTGTTCTATCTTTTTAGTACCTCCATTTGACATCCTTATATCTTTTTTAGTGTTGACCAGTTTCAACCTTGTTTCATCAAACTCATCTATTGTAGATAACAACTTCTTCTTAAGATCTTGAATGATATTCTTCATGGTAGAATTTTCCTTCTTTAGGTTCTCATTCTTCTTACACATTTGCACTCATTTTACATCCATTATCTCATAAGCTTAGCAAAATCCTCCTTTTCGTATTTTAAATCATTGTCATCACTGTCATAATATGAAATAGAATTTTAGACTGATTCATTTTCATTTTTTCTAGAATTTTAGACTGATTCATCTAAGTTTTTCCTGTCAGTTTCTTCTCCAGTTATTGTTAAGCAAGCAACTGTATTTATGATGTATAAAGCAACTAACTTAGCATAATTACTTACAAATTTCTCTTCACTACAATACTCACTTTCAAATTCATTCTCACTCCAAGTGCTCATATAAAACTTCCATTTTCTCTTCTTCAAAGTGTTAGTACATTTCGCTTGTACATGTCTAAAGCCTTGACATTCATGACATTGTATTTTCTTTACCTTTTTTTCCCTTTTAAATTTTTGCTTACTATTTGAAATTAATGTTTGATGAATTCCCACTATGCTACTTAAACTCAGATCTATTTTTCTTCACTCGGATCTATCTTTCTTTACTTTTTTTAACCACTTGCTGAAATTTTTTGTCAATAACTCCTTATTCTCATTCTTATCAAATTCATCTCTTAATTCATTCACGACTTTTCCAACCTTAGCTTGCAATGTTAATCTTTTGTTCTTCTCTCATTTATCTCTCAACAAGTTCATCTCAAAGTTGGTAAGAATATCAATTACCTTATCCAAAGATAATTCATTGATATCATAAGCTTCATCTCAAAGTTGGTAAGAATATCAATTACCTTATCCAAAGATAATCAATTGATATCATGAGATTCTTTGATGACTTCAATTTTAGTATAAATCTAGGAGGCAGTGGTCTCAATGTCTTCTTGACAAGTTTTAGATTTGAATATTTTTTTCCAAGTTGATGTACTTGGTTGGCAATATCAAGCAACCTCTCACGTAAGTTTTTAATAGTTTCACTTTCCTCCATCTTAAGCTCTTCAAATCTAGTGGCCATCATTTGAAGTTTTGAAGCTATCACCGATTTTGATCCCTTAAGAATTGTTTGTAATGTATTCCATACTTCTTTTGTTGATTCACAAGCTAATATCATACTGAAATATCCATCATCTACAACACAGAAAATTGCATGTACTTACTAGAGAGTTTTCAAGTGCTTCCTCTTCTTTAGCACTTGTTCATTCAGATGGATCTTTAGGTACCGCTTCATTCTTTTCATTAATTATCATTGGATGTGACCAGCCATTCAACACTAAAGTCCATACTTTGCTTCTTTGTTCTTGAATAAAGACCTTCATTCTAGATTTCTAAGTAGGGTAATTAGAACCATCTAGTAACAATGGTGTAGTGATTAATGCCCCTTCTCTCGTAGCCATAATTTCAAAACACAGATCTGCACCAACTTGACATATCAAGTTCTGACTAGGTGATCTAAGCTCTGATACTAATTGAAAATTCAAAAGGATGTCCTTTCGCAAAATTTGGTTCCGCCTTGGTTGCTTTGAGCTATTTTTGTTGGTTGCTTAATGGAAAGCAACTATGTCAGCAATCATTAATATTATAAGATGATACAAATAGAAAAATTAAATATACAACGAATAAATCGACAAACAAGATTTGGTAACGCAGTTTGACACATCTTGCCTACATTGCGGAGCCCTCACCTAGTTTAATCAACTTTCACTTGTGATATAACAGTTTTACCTAAGGCTTTATTGAGCCGACTCACTCAACCTTTGACACTATCCCTTATACTCACACTCTGTGAAAGTAAATCACTCTCAATAGCAACCACCTCGTGCTAACCTCAACAAAAGATTTTAACAATAATGATTGTTAATAAAGATGATAATAAAACAACTTAAGTGATTGAATATAAAGTAACATAAACAAAAACACACTTGAGATAAGAAGGCAATTCCCCTAAACAACATTGTTGGACATTTTTCACCACTTAAACAATACTTAGATAGCCCAGAAAAATCACACCCACTAGAGGACAGCGCAACTACCCAACATAGATGGAATCCCCAAAAAATCTAGTTGCCTTAGATACCATAATCACCAAAATAGGCTGCCAAAGATAGGTCCAAAATCACAAAAAATTTGCACATTATCCTTATTAAGATACGGTGTTTTTATCCCAATTAAATCCTATCATTACTAAGATTTTATCCTTCATGTAATCTTATCTTCAAAAATTCCACATAAGGTAAATTACCTATCATAATGATATACCACAATTGTCCAACTATGTCCAATTACAAATAATGATCAAAATTAATTAATAAGATATCTCAACAAATATCTTAACATTTTTCATATTATATAAAGGGTAAATAATAGAAATTATAAATTTTACTTAATTTTACAATACTAATCAAAATTATTAAAAGTTATAGAAAGGTCTTCACAAGTAGTGGAAAGGTCATGGAGCTTTTCTTCGCTTGGTTTATTAGTTAAGCAATGACTCTTATATCTAATTCATTGTTACTACAGTGGTGGTAGTAAGTTAAGTTTAGGTAAATCAAAATTTTTGCTATCTTAATTTAATAATCTAATATGTCTTTTAGGGGTCACATTCCTGTAATGTATTAAATAGATCTCCTGACATGACTCATTAACAATGGGAATAACAATAGTTTTTTTATAAATAAAAGTATTTTATTTCTATTTTTTAGTTTTAATTAGTATTACAAAATTAAATAAAATTCATATTTTTTTAAAGATTTACCCTTATATAAATTAATTTATATTATCTTAATTATTTTGCTTAATGATAATTGGGTATGGTAAAACAGACTTTGGAATGTATTAAGCGATTCATACAACTCAATTTTAATAATAAAAAATTAGGTTTTTGGTTTTGTCGACTTAACTAGTGAATAACTAAAGAAATTAGATCAGGGACAAAAGAGAAAGAAAAAATTCAAAATGCTTCTCATAGGTTCTTAGTTATTTAACTGTTTCCAAGGCTTCAGCGAATGAGAGAGAGAGAGAGAGAGAGATTTGAAAAGAAAATTAACAAAATTCATTTAAGACTAAAAAATAGTTATAACTTCCTTTCAACAACTATTATGATGATTAACACTTATATATCAAATATTTACACCTGGTATTTTACTTGTGTCTAATTCTTTCAATCTGACAGCATTGTTATCAATTTACACTAGCTTTCCATTTCTTTGATGCTGTCTTAGCACTCTTTAGCATTGATTGCTCCTCTTCTTTGATGTTGCTTTGGTACTTGTCAACTTTGAGCTGTAATATTGTCTCCCTCCTCAACAACCTTGTCCACAAATTTAATGTTGGCATATTATTTCTATAAATCATATAAAAAAGTCCATGAAACATCACTAAATTTTTAAGCAACTATTATGTTAAAACCTATGCTACTAGTTTGTTTTGGAACTTAAACAAATCTAGAAAGATGGTAAGTAAAATTTTCCATCCATTATGGAGTCTTAAAAGCTAAACAAAAAAAGAATAAAAAAAGAAGAAGATGATTTTTTTTCCTCTATTGCATTCTACTTAACATAAACCCACTCATTTATTATAAATTTATATTTTGACTATTTCTTATTTGCCAGATACTTCATCTGATTATGAACATACTGAATACGAAATTTGATAAGCTAGAGAGCTCCTTCCCAACCTTTAAAAGTTAATCTACGAATAGTAGTTTGGAATCATTCTCCAAGTATAGAACATGCATAGGAAGTGCAAATCAATGCAATGCTTCAAAAGGTGAGTATTGAATATTGAAGTGAAATGTGGTGTTATATTTATAAATTAATTCTATAATATTTTGAACAATATTTTAAGTATAGAATTCTCTTAAGATCATCTATAACACAATTAATTCAAACCATTCAATTAGGATTCATGCTATAATAGAGAGAAAGAAATATTAACCTTGGTCCATGTTTAATATATGTCTACATTGATAGATTTTTAATCCTTTTAGTTGCAAACACCTTCTTTACACAAAGAAGTTTATCCACTCTCTTCTTCTACTTTTCTAATGGTGCAGAAATGCATCTTTTCTTTGGTAAATATTAAGTTGAATGAAGGGAGAGGAAGGGTTCTAATTAATTATAATAAAACCTTAGTGACTTTAATATTCCCTATAAGCCTAATAACCATTATCTTGGGCCCACCTTATATTAAAATCAACCCAAGTAGTATAGACCACACCTTTATGATTATTACATTAATCTAACAATCTCCCATTTGGCCTATATTACAACTTGATGATCCAACAATATAAATGTGCATGATATATTGAATCTATCAAGTCATCAAACCTAAATGAACTGAAATGATGGGATCATGGCAGTCACAAGTCATCTAATGACATGATTTCTTCTATGTATCACACAATCAACTCAACTCAAAATAACTGTAATCAAGAAACACTGTAATTCTCAGCTTTAATGTTTTTTTGAAAAAAACATAGCTTGTCATCAGAATAAAACAATCCATGTACACACCATAATGCAACAACTAATAAATAAGCGAAAACATAAATTGAATTCATAAGTGTCAAAATAATAATAGCAAATATATAACATAATATCATGCTAACAAGGACTTATCTATAATGCCCATCCTTTCAATATGGCTAGTAAATGTTTTAGACCGTAATCATTTCCTTACCAAATCCTCTACCATTAGATCAGTTCCAATATGCTCAATTGACAATTTATGATTTTTCACTTCTTATTTGACTAATAAGTATTTCAAATACATGTATTTAGCACCCTTAGAATACTTGTCATTTTTAGAGAAGAAGATAGCCGCAGAATTATCATAATAAATTCTTAGCAGTCTAGCTATATTGTCGATAATGCCTAGCCTAAGACAAAGTTCCATAACCATAATGTTTAAATAGTGGCTTCAAAGCATGTCGTAAGTTCAGCCTCTATAATGAAAGTAACAATGATAGGTTGTTTTATACTCTTTTAAGAAATTACCCCTCCTGCTAGTTGAAATAGATAATCAAAAGTAGATTTCCTTAAGTCTACCTAACCAACATAATTTGAATATGAATAACCAATCACTTCCAATTGATCTGATTTCCTGTATGTGAGTATGTAATCCTTGGTGCCTTGTAAATACCTAAGTAATTTCTTTGTAGCTTTCCAATGGTCCATTTTGAGATTACTTTGAGATCGGCCTAACATTTTAATAACAAAACTAATATCTAGCCTAGTACAAGTCTGAATATATATTATACTCCTAAATACAAATGTATAGGGAATATATTCCATTTCCTTTCATTTCAAATCATTTTTGGGACATTACATTTCATTAAATTTATCCCTTTTTTGAATTAGAACTATCCTAATAAGCATTTTTCAATCCCAAATCTCTCTAATACTTTACTGATATATCCTTTCTGAGATAACTCTAATAATCTTTATGCCATGTCATAGAATATTTCTATTTCAATCATATAGGATGCCTCATCCATATCTTTCATTTCAAAGTTATTACAGAGAAGTTTCTTTACATCATGTAACTAGCCTAAATCATTAGCAACCAAAAGAATATCGTCAACTTACAGTACCAAAATAATGAACTTGCTCCCACTGATCTTCATATAGATACATCTATCAACAATGTTCTTTACAAGACCATACGAGGTAATGGTGTTGTTGAACTTAAGGTATCATTGTCGGAAAGCTTGTTTCAAACAATATATTGACTTCTTTAATTTAGACACCATATTTTCTTTTTCTGTAGTCACAAAACCTTCCTATTGGTCCATATAAACTTCTTCTTCTCAGTCACCATTTAAAAAATAGTCTTTATATCCATTTTATGAAGCTCTAAATCCTAATGAGCTACCAATGCTATAATAATTCTTAAAGAGTCCTTTTTTAAAACTAGAGAGCAGGTCTCTTTAAAGTAAATTCCATCCTTTTGAATATAACTTTTGGCTACAAGTTTGAGTTTGTACCTTTCAATATTACCTTTCGAGTCCCTTTTAGTTTTAAACCATTTACAGCCCACTTGCTTTGAGCCTTTAGGTAACTCAACTAGTTCCCAGACTTGATTATCAACTATAGATTTTAATTATTATTTTATAACATTGAGCCACTTTTTAGAATTGTTATATTTTAAGGCCTTTTTAAATGAGACTAAATCTTTATCAATGTTCAAGTTACACTCATGCTCAGGTGAATACACCACATAGTCATTTGATATAGTTGGTCTTTTCTCCTTTATAGACCTTCGCAATATTGTTTCTTGTGGTCACACTTGATCATTTGTGACTTGCACATTATTTACTGGTTCATTATTGACATTTTCTTGTTATGGGTTTAGAATATTAACTTGTTGCTCTGATATATTGTATGGCTATGATACAATAAAAGGAACAAGAACTTGAGAATAGACACTGGATGAAGGATTTTCCACCTCAATCTCTTGAATATTCATCTTTTATGGTTCCCCACTCACACTGATTTGTCCATTTTCAATGAACCTAGCATTACCATACTTAACTATTCATATTCTATTATTAGGACAATAAAATATGTATCCTTTGGACTTTTTTGGATAAATGATGAAGCAACCATTTATGGTTCTTGCATCAAGCTTCCTTTCATGAGGATTATAAATCTTTATTTCTGTTGGGCAACTTAAAATTTCCTAAATTGTCTTATTTTTTACCCTCTATTCTTCTCTTACCTCCTCTTTTTCTTATTTTTCAGCCACCTTTTCTCCATTTTTATTTTTTCCATGACTTTAAATTATTGTCTCAAACAATGAAAATATACTTTCCAACCATAAACTAGTGTATGATGACTAAAAGCTCAAAAATAAAAGGCATAGAATTGGTGCTAGAAAAAATTTACCTATGTGAAGTTCTATACATTTCTAAGGAATTTTGGGATGTTAGCTTTAACAATTTCCTCACAATTTACTGCAAAACAAACAAAATGAGGGAATATATGAGAAAAGCTTTACATGCAAGATAAAGATGGTGTATTAAACATCGAGCTGGAAAACAAATAGAGAGAAAGAAGAAGAAGACAATTTTTTTGTTGGGTGACCAATTGCCCTTCTACTGTCTTTTATATATATATATATATATGTTAATTTATTTTATGGGCTAGGTTGGTTTATTAAGGTTGAGCTCTTTTTTGTTTTTCTTTGTGGGCTTTACATATAATATCATTTTCCTTAATTTTTTGTTCATCTTTTCATATTTTGCTTCCATCTCCTTTAATCGGTTCCTTCAATCTTCTTCCAATTGTGTAATATCTTGTGATCTACTTTCCTTTACCATTTCTTGTACCCCATCATCTTATTTTGTCAATTATCAATGCTTTGATACCAAATTAATATAACCCAATTTCAAGAATAGAATATTAGAATTTTGGACTTACTGATTTAGCTAGTGTTTGAAGTTTAAAAGTGAATAAGAGAGTTACAAATAATAGAGAGAGAAAGATACCAAAAATTCAAATCAATCCAAAGTAAGTTACAACTCCTCTTCAATAATTATTATAGTTATTAGCACACACTCTATCAACTATTTACACATGGCCACCAATTCTCTTTTTCGATATCATCGTGACAATCTTTTAGCACTAGTCTATTCTCTTCTTCAATGTTGTCTTCATACTCTTCATCTTTAAGCTATAAAAGTGATACATGAAATGCAGATGGGTGAATTTTAGAAGAAATGTTCATATTATACATACTAAAAAAGAAATTACTTTATATATTACAGTATACAAAACTTTGAGTTTTTAGGTTTTTAAGATTCAATTATTGCAAATGCTATTGGTATAAATGTGCAGGGTTTTAAGACTTTCCAATTTGTTAAAATGCTAAAATGTATTAAAGCAGAATGCATTAAGCTTTCTAAGCTTAATACAAATCCTTTAAAATTCAGTAAAGAACAAGCCCTCAAGAATCTGTCTTTGATCTAGAAGCTTTTAGCTATGGATCCTATTAATTCCTCACTCTTAGAGGAAGAAAATCTGAACTGTGTAGTTACTTGCAAATCATTAAGGAATATCAAAAGCAACTGAAACAGAAGTCTAGAATCCAATAGTTACAAGGAGGAGATAGAAATTCTAAATATTTTTTTAATGTGATTCAAGGCAGGAAAACATAAATAGGATTGTGTGTCTTGAAGATGAGAATGGTATGAAGATAAATAATAAAGAGTAACTCAAACGAGTGGCCAAAAATCACTTTCAAGCAATAAATGGGGTATCTACTCACATTGTAAGCCTTCCTAGCTATCTAATCAGTAAAATGGTTAGGTCCATTAAACAGGAACAAGAATCTGCACTACTCAAGGAAGTCACAGGTGAAGAAATAAAGGAGGTGTTATTTTCATTTCAGCCAGATAAGTTTCATGGGTTGGATGACTTTAATGTCAAGTTCTTCAAAAAGAAATGGAATCTATTACAAATACCAGATATTTAAGCAGTAAAAGAGTTTTTTAGTAGTGGCAAGTTACTCATTGAAATCAACAAGACTTTTTTCGCTTTAGTGCCCAAGGTTCCTAACCCAAGAAAGCTGAATGAATACAAATAAATATCTTGTTGCAATGTGCTATATAAGATTATTTCTAAGATTCTTGCCAATAAATTGAGAAATACTCTGCTTAGTATTATTAATTATGGTCAAGGTGCATATATGCCAGGGAGAAGTATAGGAGACAATATAATGCTGGCTCAATAATTGTTCAAAGACTATACTTATAAGGATCATGTTTATAAGTTATGCTCTCAAAATAGATTTCACTAAGGCCTAGGCATATGACACAATTAATTAGGGTTTCATTATCAATGCTCTCCATGCTTTTGGCTATTCTAGCAAGTTCATTAGCTAGATTTATTCTTGCGTATCAACAATTTTTATTCAGTGTTAATAAATGGGGAATCTATGAATCTTTATCATGCAATTAAGGGAATTAGGCAGGGAGATCCTCTTTCTTCCTACCTATTCACTATTACTATAGAAGTTCGTTAGAGATTGACATAAATATAAATTGAGAAAAGCTCAAACTTTAAATATCATTATGATTGTTGTGATCTCAATATCACTCAATTTTGTTTTGCAGATGATCTACTCATGTTATGTGCTAATGACACTACTTCAATTGAGGCAATGTTAACCACTCTAGTGAGATTTAAAGATGTATCAGGTCTAAGCTTTAACCCTTAAAAGAGCGCTGCTTACCTTTCCAAGCAAAGCCCAGTGGATTCCTCGAGGGTGATCATTGATGCACGGCTTTTAATACAAAAGTTTCCTTTTAATTACTTAAGTGTTCCCATCTCTATAAGAAAGCTAAAGGAAACCAAATGCAAACCTCTATTGGACAATTTTGATAAAAGAATTACTAATTGGATTAATAGATTTTTGTCTTATAGAGGTAGATTACAACTAGCTATATCCATTCTCAATAACCTACACACATCTATTAGCTGGCACATATAGCAATACCTATAGGAGTATTGAAAAAAATTGACAGAAGTATAAGAGGCTTCATATGGCATGGACAAAATCTTAGTGGTAAAAAGACCTCGAAGGTCAAATGATGTGCCATTTGTTTACCCAAAGAATATGGTGGATTTGGTATTAGCTTAGCTAGTAGAATGAGCAAGGTATTGTTAGCTAAAAAGCTATGAAGGATTTGGTATGATGAGGAGAGCCTCTGGTGAAGTGGGTGCACATGTTTCATGTCAAACAAGGAAGCATTTCATATGTGGCTTAAAAAAAGTATTCAATCCTATACTTTCCAACAAATATTATGAACCAAAGCTTTTATGCGTTCTCATATCAAGCAATACATTAGAGATGAAAAAGGCATAACATTCTAGTTTGACAACTGGAATTCTCTTAGACCTTTATACAAGACTCAATATTTTTCAGTTCTAACATAGTTAATCCTTGATAACACCAAAATGGACATGTTTGTTCACACTGACAGTTGGTATTGGCCATTTCATGTAGGGAGAGGAATCAAACCAATAGTAGATTATATGTTAGATTATTCACTTGATCTGAGGCACAAGGATGAGTTAGATTGGAGTTACTTAACTCTCACAAGTTTATTTCTTAGTCATGTAAACAAATGTTGCTTCGTCCACTGATCACTTTTCCCTTTCACAAGCTAATATGGAAATTTGGAATAGCTTAGACACACTCTTTCATACTTTGGATAGCTGCTCGACTCAAGCCAAATACTAGAGATAGGATAAAATTTTGGATCTCAAATAAGTTTTTTCCTTTAGTACCAATGAGGAAGAATCAATTAACCACATCTTCTTCAAGTGTTGCCACACAAGTCTGCTATAAAAAAGATTTCTCAGCTTATTTGAGCTACAGGATATGAACCTCAATTGGGAAGACTATCTGTATTGGATCAATGGGCTAAAATAGAAAAACAAGGAGGATCTAAAGGTGTTCAAGGCTAGTTTTGCAATGCTTGTACATTTCATATGGATGATGAGAAACACAAAGATATTTGGGAAATCCATGCTTTACTGTAAGTATACTTGGATGGAGTTCTATCTTAAGGTAAGGATGACTATTTGGACAAAGTTTCATCCACATCTCATCTTAACTACTACTGAGAATATAGATAGTGGATGTATGGTCAATGGTTGTAATTAGCAGTTTGTACATACTATAATTGTTGGAGATAATTATTATTTCCTCACTACAAGAAAAGAACCCCTTCTGCAATGTTTTAAGGTGGAAAAACGTCACAGAAGGTATTCTGCGACGTTTTTAAAAACGTCACAGAATGTGGTGTAGGTAAAAGGTTTCTACGACGTTTTTGGAAAAACGTCACAGAAAACACTGGCATTCCACAACGTTTTTAAAAGTGTCACTGAAAGATTAGACTTTTCGCGACGTTTTTAAAAACATCGCGGAAAGTCACATTTTGCGACGTTTCAAAAAACGTCACGGAAAGTCACATTCTGCGACGTTTTTGGAAAAGTTACGGAAAGCATTTTCCGACGTTTCCAAAAAACGTTGCGGAAAGCATTTTGAAAACGTCGTAGAAAGCATTCTGCGACGATTTTCTTTTAATTAATTTTTCTATTTTTAAAAATAATTTTAATTTAATAATTATTTTTTAAATAATTTTTTTTAAAAAATCTTATTTGTTTAATATCTATTAATATTATCTATATATTTTATTTATTTAATTCTTCAATTTTTTTAGTATATCATTTCTAATGAAGATTTTGTAGATTTTGTAATTATTTACTAAGAAGATTGATGACCT
>JAOQML010000195.1:8007928-8018450 GCA_027568935.1 Erythroxylum urbanii | reverse complement strand
TTTTCATGTCAAATTTATTCTAGGCTATTTATTTTAATTGTTTGTGTATTTATTTTTGCTCCCACCAAGGAATTAAAATTTTTTTAATTTGATATTAATTATAAATATAATTATTTTATTTTAAAAATAATCCAATTTTAGCGCCTTGACGCCATGAATTAGGAACCGAGACCCGGGGTCAACAATGAGCTTCTTTGATGACTTCAATTTTCGGTATAAATCTAAGAGGTAGTGATCTCAATATCTTCTTGACAAGTTTTAGATTTGAATATTTTTTCCCAAGTTGATGTGCTTGTTTGGCAATATCATGCAACTTCTCATTTAGGTTTCTAATAGTTTCACTTTCCTCCATCTTAAGCTTTTCAAATCTAGTGGCCAACATTTGAAGTTTTTGAAGCTATCACCGATTTGATCCCTTATGTTTTGTTTGTAATGTATCCCATATTTCTTTTATTGATTCACAAGCTGATATCATACTGAAATATCCATCATCTACAACACAGAAAATTGCATGTATTTACTAGAGAGTTATCAAGTGCTTCCTCTTCTTCAGCACTTGTCCATTCAGATGGATCTTTAGGTACTGCTTCATTCTTTTCATTAATTGTCATTGGATGTGACCCCCTATTCAACACTAAAGTCCATACTTTGCTTCTTTGTGCTTGAATAAAGACTTTCATTCTAGATTTCTAAGTAGGGTACTTAGAACCGTCTTGTAACTGTGGTGTAGTGATCCATAATTTCGAAACACGAATCTACACCAACTTGACATATCAAGTTCTAATTAGGTGATCTAAGCTCTGATACCAATTGAAAATCCGAAAGAATGACGTTTTGTGAAATTTGGTTCTGCCTTAGTTGCTTTGAGCTATTTTTGTCAATTGCTTAATGTAAAGCAACTATGTTAGTAATCATTAATATTCTAAGAAGATACAAATAGAAAAATTAAATACGTAATGAACAAATCGATAAAGAAGATTTGGTAAAGTAGTTCGGTACACCTTGCCTTCATTACGGGGCGCTCACCCAGTTTAATCAACTTTCATTTATGATACAACAATTTTACCCAACTCTTTACTGAGTTGACTCACTCAACCCTTGACACTATCCTTTATACTCACACTCTGTGAAAGTAAATCACTCTCAATAGCACGACCATCTCATGTTAACCTTAACAGAGGATTTTAACAATAATGATTATTACTAAAGATGATAATAAAATAACTCAAGTGATTGAATCTAAAGTAACATAAACAAAAAAGACACTTGAGATAAGAAAGCAGCTCCCCTAAATATGCAGCTTCATCAACCGAAAGTATGGGAAGTTGTCCAAAAGGAATTTTGCTATGAACATTCGATATTGTCACTGAAGCATCCTACGCACAACAGCCACAAAACTCAACAAACAAACAATCGGTTCATCACTGAAATGTCACAAATAATAGAGCTGCAACATCACAACATTGTTGGATGTTTTTCACCTTTTAAACAATACTTAGATAGCCCAGAAAAATCACACCCACTAGAGGAAAGCACAACTACCCAATATAGATGGAATCCCTAAAAAATCTAGTTGCCTTAGATACCATAATCACCAAAATAGGCTACCAAAAATAGGTCCAAAATCACAAAAAATCTGCACATTATCCTTATTAAGATATAGTCTTTTATCCCAATTAAATCCTATCATCGCTAAGATTTTATCCTTCATATAATCTTATCTTCAAGAATTCCACATAAGGTAGATTACCTATCATAATGATATACCACAATTGTCCAACTATGTCCAATTACAAATAATGCTCAAAATTAATTAATAAGATATCTCAACAACTATCTTAACATTTTTCACATTATATAAAGGGTAAATAATAAAAATTATAAATTTTACTTAATTTTACAATACTACGCAAAATTATTAAAGGTTATAGAAAGGTCTTCACGAGGAGTGGAAAGGTCACGAAGCCTTTCTTCGCTTGGTTTATTAGTTAAGTAATGACTCTTATATCTACTTCATTATTATTGCAGTGGTGGTAGTAAGTTAAGTTTAGGTAAATCAAAATTTTTGTTGTCTTAATTTAATAATCTAATATGTCTTTTAGGGGTCACATTCCTCTAGTGTATTAAATAGGTCTCCTATCATGACTCATTAACAATGAGAATAATATTTTTATAAAAATTAAAAGTTTAAGTATTTTATTTCTATTTTTTAGTTTTAATTAGTATTACAAAATTAAATAAAATTCACATTTTTTAAAGAATTACCCTTATATAAATTAATTTATATTATCTTAATCATTTTGCTTAATGGTAATTGGCTATACTAAAATAGACTTTGGAATGTATTGAGTGATTCATACAACTCAATTTTAATAATAAAAAATTAGATTTTTGGTTTTGTCGATTTAACTAGTGAATAACTAAAGAAATTAGATTAGAGATAAAAGAGAAAGAAACAAATTCAAAAATTTTCTCATAGGTTCTTAGTTATTTAACTATTTCCAAGGCTTCAGTGAATGTGTGTGAGAGAGAGAGAGATTTGTAAAGAAAATTAACAAAATTCATTTAAGTCTAAAAAATAGTTATAACTTCCTTTCAACAACTATTACGATGATTAACACATATATATCAAATATTTACACCTGGTATTTTACTTCTGTCTAATTCTTTCAATCTGACAGCATTGTTATCAATTTATACTAGTCTCTCCATTTCTTTGATGTTATCTTAGCACTCTTTAGCATTGACCGCTCCTCTTCATTGATGTTGCTTCGGTACTCGTCAACTTTGAGCTGTAATATTGTCTCCCTCCTCAACAACCTTGTCCACAATGTTGATGTTGGCATATTGTTTCTAAAAATCATATAAAAAAAGTCCATGAGACATCGCTAAATTTTTTAAAGTGACTATTATGTTAAAACCTATGCTGCTAGTTTGTTTCGACACTTAAACATTAATCTAGAAAGATGGTAAGTAAAATTTCCCATCCATTATAGAGTCTTAAAATGTAAATAAAAAAAGAAAAAGAAGAAGATGATTTTTAGTTTTTCCTCTATTGCGTACTACTTAACATAAACCCACTCATTTATTGTAAATTTATATTTTGACTATTTCTTATTTGTCAGATACTTCATCTGAATATGAGCATACCGAATACAAAATTTGATAAGTTGGAGAGCTCCCTCCCAACCATTTAAAAGTTAATTTATGAATAGTAGTTAGGAATCATTCGCCAAGTATAGAACATATATAGGAAGTGCAAATCAATGCAATGCTTCAAAAGGTGAGTATTGATTATTGAAGTGAAATTTGGTGTTATATCTATAAATTAATTCTATGATATTTTAGACAATATTTTAAGTCTAGAATTCTCTTAAGATCATCTATAACACAATTAATTCAAACCATTCAATTAGGATTCATGTTATAAAAGAGAGAAAGAACTATTAACCTTGGTCCATGTTTAATATGTGTCTAAAATGATAGATTTTTAATCCTTTTAGTTGCAAACACCTTCTCTACGCAAAGAAGTTTATCCACTTTCTTCTTCTACTTTTCCAATGGTGCAGGAACGCATCTTTTCTTTGGTAAATGTTAACTTGAATGAAGGGAGAGGGAAGGGTTCTAATTAATTATAATAAAACCTTAGTGACTTTAATATTCTCTACAAGCCTAATACCCATTATCTTGGGTCCACCTTATATTAAAATCAACCCAAGTAATATAAACCACACCTTTATGATTATTAAATTAATCTAACAATCTCCTATTTGGCCTATATTACGACTTAATGGTCCAACAATATAAATGTACATAATATATTGAATCTATCAAGTCATCAAACTTGAATGAATTGAAATGATGAGAACATGGCGGTCACAAGTCATCTAATGCATGATTTCTTCCATGTATCACACAATCAACTCAACTCAAAATAACTATAATCAAGAAATACTATAATTCTCAACTTTAATGTTTTTCTTAAAAAACATGGTTTGTCATCACAATAAAACAATGCATGTACACAACATAACGTGACAACTAACAAATAAGTGAAAACATAAATTGAATTTATAATTGTCAAAACAATAATAGCATATATACATAACATAATCTCATGCTAATAAGGACTTATCTATAACGCCCATCCTTTCAACATGACCAGTAAATGTTTTAGACTGTAATCCTTTAGTTAGCAGTTCCTCTACCACTAGATCAGTTCCAACATGCTCAATTGACACTTCACGATTTTTCACTTCTTGTTTGACTGATAAGTATTTCAAATACATGTATTTAGCACCCTTAGAATACTTGTCACTTTTATAGAAGAATATAGCTGCAGAATTATCATAATAAATTCTTAGCGGTCTAGCTATACTGTCGACAATGCCTAGCCCTAAGACAAAGTTCCACAATGCTTGAATAGTGGCTTCAAAGCATGCCATAAATTCAGCCTCTATAGTAGAAGTAACAATGATAGGTTGTTTTATACTCTTTTAAGAAATTGTCCCTCCTGCTAGTTGAAATAGATTTCCTTGAGTCTACACAACCAGTATAATTTGAATATGAATAACCAATCACTTCTAAGTGATCTGATTTCCTGTATGTGAGCATTTAATCCTTGGTGCCGTGTAAATACCTAAGGAATTTATTTGTAGCTTTCCAGTGGTCCATTTTGAGATTACTTTGATATCGGCCTAACATTTCAATAGAAAAACTAATATCTAGCCTAGTACAAGTTTGAACATATATTAGACTCCCAAATACAAATGTATAGGGAATATATTCCATTTCCTTTCATTTCAAATCATTCTTGGGACATTGCATTTCATTAAATTTATCCCCCTTTTTGAATTAGAACTACCCTACTGAGCATTTTTCCAATCCCAAATCTCTCTAATACTTTATTGATATATCCTTTCTGAGAAAACTCTAATAATCTTTATGCCCTGTCACATAATATTTCTATTTCAATCATTTAGGATGCCTCATCCATATCTTTCATTTCAAAGTTATTATAAAGAAGTTTCTTTACATCATGTAACTAGCCTAAATCATTAGCAGCCAAAAGAATATTGTCAACTTGCAGTACCAAAATAATGAACTTGCTCCTACTGACCTTCATACAGATTCATCTATCAACAGTATTCTTTACAAGATCATACGAGGTAATGGTATCGTTGAACTTAAGATATCATCGTCAGAAAGCTTGTTTCAAACAATATATTGACTTCTTTAATTTAGACACCATATTTTCTTTTTCTGTAGTCACAAAACTTTCCTATTGGTCCATATAAACTTCTTCTTCTCCGTCACCATTTAAAAAACAGTCTTTATATCCATTTGGTGAAGCTCTAAATCATAATGAACTACCAATTCTATAATAATTCTTAAAGAGTCCTTTTTTGAAACTAGAGAGCAGGCCTTTTTAAAGTCAATGCCATGCTTTTGAATATAACTTTTGGCTACAAGTTTGACTTTGTACCTTTCAATATTACCTTTCGAGTCCCTTTTAGTCTTAAACCATTTACAACCCACTTGCTTTGAGCCTTTAGGTAACTCAACTAGTTCCCAGACTTGATTATCATCTATAGATTTTAATTATTATTTCATAACATTAGGCCACTTTTCAAAATTGTTATATTTCAAGGCTTTTTTAAATGAGACTAAATCTTTATCAATGCTCAAGTTACACTCATGCTCAGGTGAATACACCATATAATCATTTGATATAGTTGGTCGTTTCTCCCTTATAGACCTTCGTGATATTGTTTCTTGTGGTCGCACTTGATCATTTGTGACTTGCACATTATTTACTAGTTCATTATTAACATTTTCTTCTTATAGGTTTAGAATATTAACTTATTGCTTCGGTATATTGTATGACTATGATACAACAAAAGAAACAACAACTTGAGAATAGACATTGGATGAAGGATTTTCCACCTTAATCTCTTGAACATCCACCTTTCGTGGTTCCCCATTCCACTGATTTGTCCATTTTCAATGAACCTAGCATTACCATACTTAACTATTCATATACTATTGTTAGGATAATAAAATATATACCCTTTGGACTTTTTTAGATAAACGATGAAGCAACCATTTATGGTTCTTGCATCAAGCTTAATTTCCTGAGGATTATAAATCCTTATTTCTGTTGGGCAACTTAAATTTTCCTAAATTGTCTTCTTTTTTACTCTCTACTCTTCTCTTACCTCCTCTTTTTCTTTTTTTTCAGCCACCTTTTCTCCATTTTTATTTTTTTCCATGACTTTAAATTATTGTCTCAAACAATGAAAATATACTGTCCAACTATAAACTAGTGTAAGATGACTAAAAGCTCACAAATAAAAGGCACATAATTGTTGTTGGAAAGTTCTATGCATTTCTAAGGAATTTTAGGATGTTAACTTTAACAATTTCCTCACAATTTACTACAAAACAAACAAAATGAGGGAATATATGAGAAAAGCTTTACATGCAGGAGAAAGATAGTGTATTAAACACTTACTAGTTGGAAAACAAATAGAGAGAAAGAAGAAGAAGACAATTTTTTTTATTGGGTGACCAATTGCCCTTCTACTGTCTTATTTTATATATATATATATCCCTCTGTTAATTTATTTTATAGGCTAGGTTGGTTTGTTAAGGTTAAGCTTTTTTTTGGTTTTTCTTTATGGGCTTTACATATAATATCATTTTCTTTAATTTTTCGATCATCTTTTCATATTTTGCATCTTCTACAATTGGTTCCTTCAATCTTCTTTCAATTATATAATATCTTGTGATCTACTTTCCTTTGTCATTTCTTATACCCCATCATCTTATTTTGTCAATTATTAATGCTTTGATACCAAAGTAATATAACCCAATTTTAAGAATAGAATATTAGAATTTTGGACTTATTGATTTAGCTAGTGTTTGAATTTTAAAAGTGAATAAGAGAGTGACACATAATAGAGGGAGAAAGATACCAAAAATTCAAATCAATCCAAAGTAAGTTACAACTCCTCTTTAATAATTACTATAGCTATTAGCACACACTCTATCAACTATTTACACATGGCCTCCAATTCTCTTTTTCGATATCATCGTGACAATCTTTTAATACCAGTCTATTCCTTTCTTCAATGTCGTCCTTCATACTCTTCATCTTCAAGCTATAAGAGTGAAACATGAAATGCAGATGGGTGAGTTTTAGAAGAAATGTTCACATTATACATATTGAAAAAGAAATTACTTTATATATTACAGTATACTAAACTTTGAGTTTTTAGATTTTTAAGATTCAATTATTGCAAATGCTATTGGTGTGAATGTGCAGGGTTTTAAGACTTTCCAATTTGTTAAAATGCTGAAATGTATTAAAGCAAAATGAATTAAGCTTTCTAAGCTTAATACAAATCCTTTAAAATTCAGTAAAGAATAAGCCCTCAAGAATCTGTCTTTGATCTATAAGCTTTTAGCTAAGGATCCTATTAATTCCTCACTTTTAGAGAAAGAAAAATCTGAATTGTGTAGTTACTTGCAAATCATTGAGGAATATTGAGAGCAACTGAAACAGAAGTCTAGAATCCAATAGTTGCAAGAAGGGGATAAAAATTCTAAATATTTTTTTAGTGTGATTTAAAGCAGGAGAAACAGAAATAGGATAGTTTGTCTTAAAGATGAGAATGGTATGAAGATAAATGATAAAAAGGAACTCGAACGAGTGGCCAAAAATCACGTTCAAGCAATAAATGGGGTATCTACTCACACTACAAGCCTTCCTAGCTATCTAATCGGTCAAATGGTTAGGTCCATCAACCAAGAACAATAATCTGCACTATGTAGGGAAGTCACAAGTGAAGAAATAAAGGAGGTGATATTTTCATTTCAGCCACATAAATCTCATGGGCTGGATGACTTTAATGTAAGGTTCTTCGAAAAGAAATGGAATATGTTACAAGTACTAGTTATTCAAGCAGTAAAAGAGTTTTTTAGTAGTGGCAAGTTACTCACTGAAATCAACAAGACTTTTTTCACTTTAGTGCCCAAGGTTCCCAACCCAAGAAACCTGAATGAATACAAATGAATATCTTGTAGCAATGTGCTATATAAGATTATTTATAAGATCCTTGCTAATAAATTGAGAAATAATTTTCTTGGTATTATTAATCATGGTCAAGGTGCATATATGTCAGGGAGAAGTATAAGAGACAATATAATACTGGCTCAAGAATTGTTCAAAGACTATACTCATAAGGAACATGTTTGAAGTTATGCTCTCAAAATAGATTTGCATATGACACAGTTAATTGGGGTTTCATTATCAATGCTCTCCATGCTTTTAGCTATCCTAACAAGTTCATTGGCTAGATTTATTCTTACATATCAACTATTTTTATTCAGTATTAATAAATGGGGAATCTATGGATTTTTATCATACAACTAAGGGAATTAGGCAGGGAGATCCTCTTTCTCTCGACCTATTCACTATTGCTATGGAAGTTCGTTAGAGATTGACACAAATATATGTTAAGGAAAGCTCAAATTTTAGATGTCATCATCATTATTGTGAGCTCAATATCACTCAACTTTGTTTTACAGATGATCTACTCATGCTATGTCTAATGACTCTACTTCAATTGAGGCAATCTTAACCACTCTGGTGAGATTTAAAGATGTATCAGATCTGAGGTTTAACCCTCAAAAGAGCTCTACTTACCTTTCCAAGCAAAGTCTAGTGGATTCCTCGAGGGTTATCATTAATGCAGGGCTTTCAACACAACAGTCGTCTTTAATTTACTTGAGTGTTCCCATCTCTATAAGAATGCTAAAGGAAGCTAAATGCAAACCTCTATTGGACAATGTTCGTAAAAGAATTACTAACTAGTGTAATAGATTTTTGTCTTATGGAGATAGATTACAACTAGCTATATCCATTCTCAATAACCTACACACATCTATTAGTTGGCACACATAGCAATACCTGTAGGAGTATTGAAAAAGATTGACAGAAGTATAAGAGACTTTATATAGCATGGACAAAATCTTAGTGCGAAAAAAAACTTCAAGATTAAATGGTATGCTATTTGTTTACCCAAAGAATATGGTGGATTAGGTATCAACTTAGCTAGTAGAATGAGAAGGTGTTGTTAGTTAAAAAGCTATGGAGGATTTGCTATAATAAGGAGAGCCTCTGGGTGAAATGGGTGTATATGTTTCATGTCAAACAAGGAAGCATTTGATATGTGGCTTAGGCTTAAAAAAGTACTCAATCCTATACTTTTCAACAAATATTATAAACCAAATCTTTTATGCATTCTTATATCAAGCAATACATTAGAGATGGAAAGGGCACAACATTCTAGTTTGACAACTGGCATTCTTTTGGATTTTTGTGCAAGAGTCAATATTTTTCAGCTTTAACATACTGATAATACCAAAATGCACATATTTGTTCACACTGACAGCTGGTATTGGCCCTTTCATGCAGGGAGAGGAATCAAATCAATAGTAGATTGTATGCTAGATTATTCACTTGATCTGAGGGCATAAGGATGAGTTAGATTAGAGTTACATAACTCTTACAAGTTTATTGCTTAGTCATGTAAACAGATGTTGCTTGGTCCACTAATCACTTTTCCTTTTCACAAGCTAATATGGAGTTTTGGAACAACTTAGACACACACTTTCATACTTTGGATAGTTGCTCAACTCAAGCTAGATACCAGAGATAGGATAAAATTTCGGATCCCAGATAAGTTCTTCCCTTTATGTACCAGTGAGGAAGAATCAATTGACCACATCTTCTTCAAGTGTTGCCACACAAGTTTGCTATGGAAAAGATTTCTAGCTTATTTGAGCTATAGGATATGAACCTCAATCGGGAAGACTATCTGTATTGGATCAATGGGCTAAAATAGAAAAACAAGGAGGATATAAAGGTGTTCAAGACTAGTTTTGCAGTGCTTGTACATTTCATATGGATGATGAGAAACACAAAGATATTTGGAAAATCCAAGCTTTACAGTAAGCATACTTAGATGGAGTTCTATCTGAAAGTAAGGATGACTATTTGGACAAGGTTTCATCCACATCTCATCTCAACTAGTATCAAGTGGCTACTGAGAATATAGATAGTGCAAGTATGGTTAATGGGTTTTGTAATTAGCAGTTTGTACATACTCTAATTGTTGGAGATAATTATTATTTCCTTATGCAATTTTAAACTTTTGTTGATGAATATAGTATTTATTTTCAAATTTTTTTTACATGAATAGAACAATTTTGTCGTGTCAAATCAATAGTCAAAGGATTTTTGTACTGGACATGCGTCAACTAATGGTAGAAATGAGTTGATTGCTTCTAAATATCTACCGTCCGCAACTTAAATTAAAGCTTATAGTTACCAAAGTTTGGGTATGAGAATTTCGGAATTAAATAACTAATGTTTCTTTCAAGATTGAATTAACAGATTTTCAATGATAAAATTAATGCCTTTTCATATGCTAAAATCTGGGTTGCATATTCAATA
>JAOQML010000195.1:7981814-7997486 GCA_027568935.1 Erythroxylum urbanii | reverse complement strand
AGCATTAATTAAAATTCCTAAAATAATTCTAAAGTAAATCCTAATATGAAATTAAGGTCTTGATTGGAAAGCCAAAATTCCTATATGTTCTTCTTGATGTCCCACTTTTGATTGATTTTTAACTGTGGCTATTATTATTTTTTGGAGTGTTTCGTATTCTTACATACTGTTTAGGGTTTTGGTGTCACGTCTAGGGTTTTTCCACCTTGTTTGGTTCCAAAAATAGCTCCAAACCTTAAAAAGCATGAAAAATTTTGCTCCTAGAAACTCTCTAGCACGATTGTGCTCTACTGATTTTCCTCTCTAACACAATCACACCAGAGACCATGCGGGCCATGCATGTTCGTTTCCTACTTCTAGCTTCCTCTATCTTTTTTGTTCGTCATTTTCTTGATGTCCATCACTCATAAACATATTAAAGACCTTGTGAAACATAAAATTAAGATTAAATTCGTGCTCAAAACCACACAAACACTTAGAGTATAAACAAACACACACAATAACACTATTCTAAACCTATACGTACGATAATAACATAATAAACACTCACAAAGCACCTATCAAAACATAGTATGATCTATACCTGTCAACATCCATAGATTTAAACTTTTGCTTGTCCTCAAGCAAAGACAAAAATACAAACAAACAAACAAACCAATATAAAATCAAATCATCACCTATTTATGCAATATGCAATAATGAGACAATGATGTCAAATCTTATAGAATCAATTTAACACAAACATCAATCATTCAAAATGTGCCAACCTCCTAAACTATTCCTTTCATGATTGAGTACTTTGAATTGAATATAAATATCAATCAAAACATTAACACCGTATTGATTCTCCTATGGCACTTGTACATATACATTTATAATTAGTAGTCAATGAAAAAAGAAATATCAGTATCCTATCATGAAAATATTTTCTATTTTCAAAGATCAGTAGGTTATAATTATTGAAACACCATTTTTTATTTTCTTTCTTGTCATGAATGTCTCCTAGTTATTGAACTAGATCACTTTTTTTTATTATTTAACTTGATTGGAATGTCATTCTATCATTTTTTTTATGAAGACAAACATTTTGTCGTGAATGCCCTAGGTTACTCAGCTATATCACATTCTTAACTAGCCATTAGCTCTATTCTTAGCCAAATTTTTTCAAAAAGGGCCATTAAAATAGCAATATATTTAACGCACTGTTTTTCTTTTCTTTAATTTCTTAACCTACCTCATTTCTTTTTAGTTAATTATCTTCATAAATAGTTACTAGTGATGCTAACTAATTCAATTGACTTATATTTATAAATGTAAACAACCAATTTCCTAAGTAAACAAAATAGGTGTGATATCCTAATTAACATGCATAGTCATCTAAAGATACTTAAAATATAAAATTTATAAGTCACTATGCTTTTACAAATTAAACGACCATTTTTAAAGCTAAAGTAATTCTTCTTGCTATTGACCCATTCACACAAATCATACATATGCAACAAAATGTTCGCACAAGGCCATCCTAACAAAATACTAACACATTGTGATAAGCAAAATTCACACATACATGACATGTTAATGCATAAACCTCCCCACATTGGGACAACACATTTTTTTCAATGTGAGAAAACAAACAATACATATAACAATAATCAACAAATAACAAAAGGTTTAAAGCAAGAAATCATTTATGGAGATTGAGACGGTGACGGTGTAGGTGAAGGAATTTGAACACCTTGGGCGGAGAAGTATTTCAGAATCTTTTTTGTGTCATGTCACTGTCTTTGTTGTTCTTGAGCCATCTCCTTCATTTATGCCTCTATGGTGTTCATGCATTCCATCATAAGCTTGTTGTTTTCAGAAACCAAATTGAAGACTTTCTCCTAGCCTTCCTCTTCATCATCCTCTGTTTCTTCAGCTTTCAAGACCTCTATTTGTTGCTGTACTGGCACCGAACTAAAACTAGCTTATCCTGTCTTATATTCACATAAGTTTTGGATCTGATATCTCGAAGTCCCATATGATGGACTGTTAAGATCTCAGCTGTTCCTTAAGTAAGTGTGATTAAGAAACTCAGGAAAAACAATATTCAATCCCTTAACATCTACACCATAATAAACAACAAATGCAATAACAAGATAACCTATGCCAAGATGACTACTTTTCCTTTTAAAATTATCACCTTTGATCCCAAAAGATGCAACCAAAACTTGTCATATGTAAATACCACCGCTAGCAACTGCTTCTCAATAATGGTATAATTTAGTTGGGGCCCCGTTAATGTCTTGCTTGTGCAATAAACCACATTCAACTTTTTGTCCTTCCATTGGCCCAATATGTAACTTGCAACACTCACGTCACCCATGACGTTGAATGGTAATGACCAATCCGGTGACATTAAGATTGGTGCTGATATCAATGCCTCGTTTAGTCAATTAAACACATATAGATAACTATCATTATAATTAAAAGGCACTTCGTTAACACTTCCTTAAAAAATTCCTTAATAAAGCGGTGGTATAATCCTACATGACCTAAAAATGCTCACATGCCTTTGACATTAATGGGTGGTGGAAGCTTCTCTATGACCTCTGTCTTTATTCTATCTACTTTAATTCTTTAGCACGATATTTTACGTTCCATTACCCCATCCTTGTGCACTATAAAGTGACACTTCTCCCAATTCAGTACCATATGTGATTCTTCACATTTTTAGAGTACTCTGTCTAAAATTTTCAAACATTGCTTAAAAGAGTCGCTAAAGACAAAAAACTTGTCCATAAAATTTTCCATTTTGTCCTTTATCATATTTGTAATGATAGACAGCATGCACCTTTGAAATTTATCTAGAGCGCTGTATAACTTGAAAGGAATTAGTCTATAAGAAAATGTTTTATAAGGACATTTAAGCATGGTATTTTCCTAGTCCTCTGGATAGATAAAAATCTAGTTGTAGCCTGAATATTGTTGTGTATAATTTCTATTGCTTTTAATTGCCTTAATATCTAGATTTTGGTTACAATTCCTTTTAATTTGATCCAAATGTGAATTTAATTGAGTGAAAATGGTGTGAATATTGCATCAATATTAATTGGGTTATTTTTTGAATTTTGCATAAAAACTCCAAAGTCATGTAAATTTTGCATGAAAATTGAAAAAATGAAAATGAAAAAGAAAAGAAAAGTGGTGACAAGAAAAAGAAAAAGAAAAGAAGTTGAGCTTGGTGAGGGAGATTGATAAGTGTTGTCAATGGCTGGACGAAGCAATTGGGGAGAGTTTGGAAAATTTTTGGAGAAGAAGACCTATTAAGAGAATGCAACAGTGGAATCAATCTCTTTGGATGATCCACCTTGAGCGTAATGTTTGAGGTGTCTAACTAAAAGATATTAAAAAAGCACTAAAGGAGAGGCAACCCATATCATTTATATTTTATCTTTCAATTTAGTTGTTTGTTATTTCTTTTAGTGACACTCAACTTAATTTATTTGCTTTGTGTGCACAAGCCTTCTTTCAATCTCTCCTATTCGTCTTCCTCACAACTATCTCCACTTCTCAATTTCGGACACCATGCTTATTGCCATGATCCATACCACATCGATGCAGCTACCACCACACTTTCGTATTGTATTTATTTCCCAGTTTTTTTAATGTTCGTACCACATGCAGTTTAATTTCTTTTAGTCTTTAATGTTTGTGCTTTTTCATGTTAATTTTAGTCTTTTGTCCTAGACCCTCTTTTACTTTTTTATGTCACATTAGGAATAATGTGATACTTAAAGGGGGGGGGGGAGTATTAATTGTGTATCATGTGTTTATTTTCCTATTTATTATTTAGAGATGCATGATCATTAGGAACCTAATCATGATTAGAAATGCTTAATATGAGTGAATGAGTATACCTGCATACTTAGACTGATTAACTTAGATTTCGGTTAAAAGGACATCAACTTGTTCTGATAGATGAATGACATTTTTCATTTGGTAAGAATTTGAGCCTTTTTAAATTATTAAACACCAATTTCGAGTATTTTTTGTTGAGAGTGATCTTTCATGATTAAGGAACTCTACAACTTGCTTGCAAATACTAGTTGAAATCATATAACCTTATGCAAATATTGAAATGATGAAGGCAATTAGGATTTGCCCTATTAGCTTAAAAAGCCACCATAATGTCACCCTTAGTGAGCCCCCTTAAGCTTAAATGAATCCGTTTCTTTCTTTGAACCCAAAATATGAGCCTTGACCTTGATTGTTTATCCACTTCATTACACCTACCATAAGGGCAAGTTGAGCATTTGAAAAGGTATAATCTAGTTTAGGGAATAAGTGTGGGGGAATAATAGCTCATAGTTGGCTTTTGAATTAGGGATGGGTATGGTTATAGTAATTTTCTCTCCTTTATATTTCTCTCCTCTTAATTTCCATGCTTTAAATGAATAAATAAAAAATTAAAAAAGAAAAAAAAGAAAAAATCAATTGAAAAGAAACAAAGGAAAGAGAAGACAATCCGAAAATGAAAGAAGAGGAGAGACGTAAAAATGGGGAGTACTAACTTTATTACGTGAGAGGAAAGAATTGAGTGTTTTATTTGTCATTTTTCTAAATTACTTTGAATGCTCAATTAGCTCTGCGGTTTCAAACTACAATTTTCCTTTTTCCTACCCTTAGCCCGACCCTATCACAACCAAAATAAAGACTTTTGGATTGATGTTTATATTTGATATGAGTGGTGGAGATAGGATTAGTAAGCAAGCTTATGGTAGATATCTTACATGAAATGAATGATGAATGAATATTTACTATGTTTGAATGCTTGAGAGGATGGAGAGTAGAGTGAGTGTCTATCACACTTGATGATGGTTCTTTGAATTGAAGTGCTTGTTGATTTTGGCTAAATATGCTAAGAATTGCTTGTTCATGGAGTATTGTGAGTTTCAAGCTCTTAGATTGTGTTTATTGGAATGATGATTAATATCTTTTACTATTATTTGGGAAAATTGTTGTTTCCAGGGTTTATTCTTTTATAGTCTAGTGCTCTTTATTATGCTTAAGGACAAGCATAGTTTAAGTATAGGGGAATTATTGTGTCTAATTTCTATTGCTTTTAATTGTCTTTATATCTTGATTTTGGTTACAAATCCTTATATTTTGATCCAAATGTGAGATCAATTGAATGAAAATGGTGTTAATATTGCATGAATATTAATTAGGTTATTTTGTGAATTTTGCATAAAAACACCAAAGTGACGTAAATTTTGCATGAAATTTTTAAAAAATAAAAAGAAAAAGAAAAGAAAAGTGGTGACAAGTGTCACTAAATAACCATCCAGGAAACAATAGAATGAATGCTTAACTACCCTTTCTATCATTTGATCTACGAATGGAAGAGAAAAGTGACCCTTTTTAGTCACTTCATTAAGTTTGTGATAGTCGATGCAGATTCTCCATCTTGTGAATGTTCGCATGGAAATTATCTCTCCACTTTCACTCTTCATTACAGTGGTTCCATCTATATTCGATACACATTGTACTTGGATGACCCATTCCCTATTTGATCTTAGGTATATGATATGTTCATCTAAGAGCTTTATTACTTCCTTTCTGATCGTTTCCTTTATGCGACGATTTTGTCTCCATTAACGTTCCCTCACTGCTCTACTCGCTTATTTGAGGTTTATCCTAAGCATAACTACATTTAGGCTTATACCTTGCATGTTATCTGCCATACCATAGCCTTCATTGGCTTTCTAATAATTTACACCACCCTACTCTCTTGTTTCCTATCCATCTGATTGGAAATAATGATAGGTAGAGCTTGACCCTCAACTAGAAAGGTATATCTAAGGTGTGTTGGTAAAGATTTTAACTTTAGACTTAGTGGCTTTTTAGTGGAGAGTGACATTGATGCTTCGATTCTTACTAATATGCCTTGATGCACTGGAACACCTGACTCCTCCATCTCAGCTTCTTCCTCAGACTTAGCTTCACTCTCCTTCTCAGCTTCATCAGATTTAACGTCTTTAAATTAGCTCTCCTGATACTCTTTGATACATTCATTCATTATATCGATCCTTATGCAAGAGTCATTTCTTTTGGATTTTTTCAAAACTCTATTTATATTGAACTTTACTTGATCATCGTCAGTCTGAAGTACTAGTTTGCCTTTATGAATGTCTATCAACACTCTCCCATTGTTCATGAATGCCCGTCCAAGAATTAGTGGATATTTCCTCTCCTCTTTGAATTTTAGCACTAAGTCTATAAGAATAATGAACTTATCCACATTAACTACAACATCTTCCACCATACCAAACAGTCTCTTGATTGATTAATCAACTAATTGAATGAGAATCAAAGTTAGTTTCACATTGCCTAGCCCCAGTTTTCTAAAAATCAACAAAGGAATTAGGTTTATACTCACGCTTAAATCAAATAAACACTTTGTAAGCTCTAACTCACCAACTATAAAGGATATTGCGAAGCTTACTAGATCCTTCAGCTTGGAAGGCATATGACTGGTGATAATGGAGCTATAACTTTCTGTTAGTGCCACCATTTGATTATCTTCCCAAGTCCACTTGTTTGATAATATGTACTTTAAGAACTTCATGTACTTGGGCATATGTTCCATTGCCTCCAAAAAAGATAGGTTAATTTACAAAGTCTTTAGGTTCTCCAAGAACTTTGCAAATTGTGAGTCCAATTTGTTCTTCTGTAATCTTTAGGGGAATGGAATCTTGGTTGGGTATAGAGGAGGGGAAACATACGAAGGATCCTCACTCTTTTCTTTATCCTTCTTCTTCTTTTCCTAGTCCTCTATGAGGTAGATTTTAAATTATTTCTCTGCCAATTGTTCTAGCTTTTTCCCACTGCTAATTGTGATTACCTGGAGTTGCTCCCTTGTATTTGCTTCAATATTACTTGGGAGATCCCCACACTTCTTATAGATAATGCGTTTGTGAGTTGGCCCATTTAAATCTCCAGGTTATGAATAGAAGAGGTGTGGTTCTTTGCTACTTGCTTGAATTTTCCTTTCAAACTTATGATTTTGTCCATAATCTTATCCAATTTTGACTAGTTGGTGCTATACTTATCTTGTTAAAATTTAGGTGCACCTTGATCTCTTGCCTGCATTGTTAAACGAAGAAAAATTTAGGTGTTTCCTCTACCCAGGATTGTATGCATTCAAGTATAGATTATTCCCTACTACTTAACCGAATTATGTTCCCATATAGTTGAGTTACTTTGTACTGTTATTTTGCATCAATAAGCAATCAGCGGTAATATGATTATCTTGTCTACATAGTTTGCATCTATGCTAAATTGCTTTAATTGGAGTTGACGAGGAGGCTTTCAAATTGTTTAGTTGTTTTATTAAATTAGTTATCTCTACATTTAGTGTTGTCACTGAGTCTACAATAATGACTCCTTTCTGATCTCGAAAAGTTGACTGTTGTTTGCTTCTATCCGACATCCAAAGACAATTATTATTTTCCATCTCCTCTAGAAAATCCTCTACTTCCTCAATTGTTTCCGCAACAGAGATCCTTTAGAAGCTGCATCTATGGTGCCCCTGGTGTTAGATCAACTACATTGTAAAAAGTTTGTAATAGAAATTTCTTTGGCAGGTTATGGTGAGGACATCTCCTTTATAAATCCTTACAACATTCCCATGCTTCTTATTGTGACTTCCCATCGTTTTGTTGGAAATTGGTAATCTTCTATATCAATCTTGTGGTCTTCATCAGAGCGAAGTACTTATCTAGGAGGGCATGAATCAACTACTCCTATATCATGACTTTGGTTGGGTTTAAGGAATGATATCACGCCTTGGCTCTATCCCTTAGTGTGAAGGGAAAGAACCTCATCCTAATAACATCTTTCGATATACCATTATATTAGAAGGTATCACATATATCTAGAAAGCTCACTAGATGGCTGTTGGGATCTTCATTAGGAAATTTATAGAACTGCATGTTGATTTACAATATATTTAGCAATGTTGGTTTGATCTTAAATGACATGGTTTGCACTGGCGGTCGAGTGATGTCTTGTTTTGTTATGTTGAACCCTGGCCTCATATAATCCATAAATGTTCTTTGCTGGTCTTCATGAATTTATTCTTCTACCACTGTTCTTTTAATCTCTTATTGGCGTCTTGCTCGTCAGATTTCTCTTTCCTGATTTGTAACGTCAAGAGTTAGAGTCTCTTCGATCTTGAACTCCGAGTAATTTATATGTTCATGCGATCGTAAAGATACAAAAATGGCCAAAATTCCTTAGATCAAAAGAAGTCAAATAGTCCTAATGCTAATAATAAAACTCTCAATACACCGCAAGTATACGAATCATTTCTTATAGTATAAGAGGTTACCGTTCCCATGAGGATTTACAGGAGTTAATGACATGCGCGTCCTAATGCTAAACTACTACTATAGTAGTGGTGAGTCTAGGTCGATCCCACAGGGAGTGTTCAGTTAGCTTACGAAATCAAATTAATTGATGTTTAGGTAATGGGGGTTTTGGATTTAATAAGAAAATAAAATAACATAAACCCAATGAAAACAAATTAAAGAAAACATGTGAAAATGATAAAATTGGAGAATTCGGTAGGGATCCGATTCTTTAGTTCAATCTTGGCCTACACCCTAATTAAGCATAATTCATTAATTTGTTATTCTTTTATCTCTCTTAGCAATTATTGGTCGTATATTAGCAATAAGCTCTGTTAATCCCAATTTTTTTTAGATCCTAGTTAATCACGAAGAGTTTGTTAATTAACCCTAACTATGGGAAACCTAGAATAAGCTCTCTAAGTTTATCCGAACAACTGCCTTACGAATCAGAAAAATAGACCAATCTCTAGGCGGTAATCACATAAGCTCGGATTATTTAACCTATGTTATGTTTTCTCTAATGATTCAGAACCATTAGTTGCTACACATGAATCGGGAATACAACGATTACGTATTGCACTTGATTCTAGCAATGAGTTTTATGAAAAACGATTCAATAAAGCATTAAAATCATCATCATTCAAATGCCCAATCAATCCATACAAGATAACATAATCAATTTCTAATGAGAAAAATAAACAATGAAATAATAAAAAATACTTAACCCGAGTCGTTGGTGTCGATGTTGCCTCCAAACCAGCGTCGAGAACTTAGCCTTCCATGGATCTCCTAAGAAAAGCTTCAGCCCTATAAATATTTCCCTAGTTGAAAACCCCTAGATGCTCTCCCTCTCTCGTGCAAGCTCTCTTCTCTCTACTATTCACTGCACTATTCTATGATGTGACAAATTAATAAGCTTGGACCACGATTTTTCTTCTCTACCACCTCCAAGCTATAACAAGCTCTCTACTCTTCTCTGTATCATGCTAGTTGCCTACTCTCTCCACTATAGCGGATGTGACAAATTAAATTCAATGGCCCAAGCTACTATACATGTTTTTCTTTAACCCTTGCTGATGTCTTGGTGGTGTGCGTTTTAGGGAAAATGCTCCCCACATCTGCGTGAATTGCAGACATTAGACATCTTATCATTTTGGTCTTTCTTAGCTTCCCATCTGCGTTATTGTTTTACTTAGTTGGTTGTCCACCTGCTACATTGTCATTTTGTCCTCTTATTATTTCTTCATTTTTCCAACAAGCACTAATTTTGATTTTTTTCTTCTTGTCTTTTAATTTTCTTCTTCTTGCTCCATGAAGACAAATGAAAATTAATCTTCAGAAAATGACCCAAATGTAGTGCTTTCTACTTACTTTAATTTCTATGCTTCCATATTGTACCTAAAATCATATAAGAATTAAAGTTAGTATCTTAAGCATTTTCGTATCTAATTGTAAATGATTAAATTTATTAAAAATTAAACACATATCAATTTCCCCTACGCTTAGCTTTTGGCTGTCCTAGGGCAAAACATCCAAATTAGGCTGAAAGAATCGAAACATTTGCTCAATTCCCATATTTTCCAAGACTATATAATCATAACCAAAGATGAGTGACTTTCAAAAATCATAGCAAGAATTCATCATTCAATATTGTACTCATGATCAATCAACAAGCATCATCTTCAGAAACTGAGCAATCTAATGGTAGACTTGAAAAATGTGTTTAACTTAAAAATATCCACTAGTACACTCAACAATATTCATGATCCTGACAATCCATAACTTTGTGTATCATTTCATTTCTCTACCACTAATGTTCATATGCAAAACCATAAATCAAAGGACTTTTCAAGGTTGTAATGTGGGTAAAGGTAAGGTGAGATTTGTTTGGGTCAAGTAGCATGAAAGCCATCAAATCTAGTGAAACAAAAGTAACACTCATTCAAAAAATGGGTACCGTCAGCTATGATGAATGCAACATTTATATTTTACAACTCATTTCAGATCTCACATACAATCCACATGAAGCATATACCAATATGAAAGAATCACTTATACAATTTAAGCAAATAATATATTGAAACCATAAGAGTGAGCTTTCCAAGCCAACATTTACCTTATATTCAACTCAAATATCACATTCATGACAACTTTAGGAAGATACATTATTTATGAATAACTTTGCAAACTCATGCACTTCTTCCTTGATAAATTTATTTAAACATAATTTTTTCTTTTTCTTCTTTCTTTCTTTTATTTTCTTTTCTCGTGCTTTTCTCTTTTCTTTCTTTCTTTTCATTTTTTTTAACATTAAAAGAAACTACATTAATATGGGAATTTCAATGATAAGACATAACAAAACATCCCAAAATTAACCAACCCTCACATATGTACACCCCCACACATAAACTTTTGTACATCCACAAACTCAACAATCATAAATGTTCCACTAGCTTTATAACTTAGGTAGGACATTTGGTTAAGTATAAACCATGTAATATGGTTGATACAAAGGAAAAGTATAAATCTCAAAGGGGGTTAACAAGGGAAAAATCATGTCAATAGGGTAGGTTATTTGGCTAATGTAGTTTATGAAAAACAAAGAATGCCTAATGATATCCATGTTAATGCATGTGACAAAAATATGGTCTCAAATAGAAATTCAACACAAAATCAGGATGTATATGTCATGAAGATCACACATTATCAAAAAACAATGAGATTGATATGAATGTACAAGTCTAATAAGGCTCAAAATCTCACCAGTTTTGTCTACCATTAGTCACTACTCTTTTAAAGATAATGCACATCAACCAATCACAAGAGCAAAAGTACATACCAAAGTTGCTATGAAATTCTCTAGTTAATTCATTCTTTACTCATGATTAAATAATCCTAGAAGCTATAGAAAACGAGCAAATGTTTCTTTGTTTGTTTTATTCTCTCTCATTTTAATTGAAAAATTGAAAAGAAGCAAAAATAAACCAACAAAGAAACACACGAGTAAAAAAATAAAAAATAAAAGCGAAAATTTGAAAGCAAAGAAATAGGTTGCCTCCCAAGAAGCGCCTTGGTTTAGGGTCCCTGGCTCGACTCCATGTTTTCTCCTCATGTGACAAAATTATGATGTTCGGGTGTCACATGTGGCTGCTCCACGTGAGGTTCTTCCGGATAGGGCTTTGGTTGATAAGCGCTCACCTTCAGTGTCTTCCCTATCTTCAGATTCTTCATCTCTACTAAAAGCTCACTCTTTTGAAATAATTCGAATGACTCTTTGCCTTTTTCTTCTTCGTTTAATTCTTTTAACCTACTAGGTAAAGGTGAAGGGTTAGTCTTGAATATAATTATGGACTCAGTACTTACCTCTGAGTTAAAAGATACATCTTTTTCTATTTCGAGCTCCTCCTTAACTTCTTCGACACAAGCAATTCGTTAAGCATTGACCTCATACTTCTTAAGCTCCTCATCACTTTGTAAATTTTCTAGGCTAATATCCATTGGGTAATCCTCAGTTAATATGGTTGCGTCTCTTTTGAGTTGTGATGCTAAGTGGTTGATAGCTTCCATCAATTGATCCACCTGCCTTGTCAAGTTCTGGATTCTAGAACTTGTTTCTGCTGGAATTGCAAAGTGTTAGCAACATACACATTAATTAATTATTCTAAAGGTGTACCTGAGTTTTGATATGAAGCTTCTGGTATGTACGGGAATTGCTATACTTCCTGCAAACTATCATGGAAGTAATTCGGTTGATTATCCCATCCATAACAAAAGTTAGGTTGGTCAGTCCAAACATTATTATAGGATTAAGAATAAGAATTAAAGAAAAAATTACTTCCAACCATACGAAAAAATTTATCACAAACATGAAACAAAAAAAAGAAAGGATCACAGAATAACAAAAAAGAAATCAATTACGAACAAATATATACAAAGCATCAATTAAAATCACAAGCAAAAACTAAACAGCACACACCCCTGCAATGACGCCAAAATTGACATGCGTGTCATAGCACTACTTAAAATAAAAAACTAAACTACTACTGTAGCAGTGGTAAGTCTAGGTCGATCCCACAGGGAGTGTTTGGTTAGCTTATGAAATAAAATTAATTGACGTTTAGGTAATGGGGGTTTTGAATTTAATAAGAAAATAAAATAAAATAAACCTGATCAAAAAAAATTAAAGAAAACATGCGAAAAATGATAAAATTGGGGAATTCAATGGGGATCTAGTTCTTTGGTTCAATCTCAGCCTACACCCTAATAAAGCATAATTCATTGATTTGTTGTTCTTTTATCTCTCTTAGCAATTATTGATCGTAGATTAACAATAAGCTTTGTTAATCCTAATTTTTTCTTAGATCCTAGTTAATCACGAAGCGCTCATTAATTAACCCTAGCTATCAGAAAACCTAGAATAATTTCTCTAAGTTTATCTGGATAACCGCCTTACGAATCAAAAAGACATACCAATATAGGCAATAATCACACAGACTCGGATTATTTAACTTATGTTATGTTATTTCTAATGATATGAATGAATTATCTTATATTATCTTATATATTTCCATATGATTTCAATCCTATTTTCAAGATAAAATGCTTAATTTGTGTTCAATTTGTGTTGACTTTTAGGTTGGATATGTTGATACATATTTGAGACCAAAAAGACAAGATTCTAAAGCAAATTGGAGCACAAATGTTTAACAAGGAAAAGGAACAAAATGAAAAGAGAATATAGCTTGTTAGTGATAGCATAAAACAAAAATGGAGACATGAAGAAAAGAATGTGAGCTGCATAGATTATGGTGAGGAGCAAAGCATGCAATAGGTGGATAAATGTTGAACAAAATAGTAGCGTGAAGGCATTAACACAAGCTTAAAATGACATGCAAGTAGTTGGTGAACTAGCCCAAAATACAGCCAAATGTATTTAATGGAGAGTCAAAAATCTCACCAAAATGACAAAAAAAAAATGCTAGCTTTCATGCGTAAAACGCTAGCGTAGTACACAACTGTAAAGGGAGGCAGGGTTTGGTGAACAGTGAGGGTGGATGAGAAACTCTCCAATTATATTGTCAAATCAAATGCTACAGTGAAAGGGGAAAATGAAGAGAGAGCAGCGTAGCTGGAGGCGGCTAGAGTAGATAACAGAAGAAGGTTGCGGCAGTGAGAAGAGGGTAGCAATGGTTTTCGGTAAGGATATTAATAGGGGCTGAACCATTTTTCGAGAGAGACCCATAGAGAGGTAACAACCCGATGCCGATTTAGAGGGAAAATCGATGCCAATGACCCGAGTTAAGTATATTTTCTTATTTTTATTAATTCTTTCTCTTATTAGAAATTAATTATGATATCCTATGTTAATTGATTTGGGTTTTTGTATGGATAATCCAATTTTCGTTATTGTTCGGTTATTTGTGTATGAACTAATTGAGATTATGAAAGGATGATTTTAATGAGTTCATTGAATAGTTTGATTGCAGACCCATTGCTTGAATTTTGATATAATCCATAATTGTTATGTTGAAATTCATATGTAGCAACTAACGATTCGTAATCATTAGGAATAAAAAGACCTTGGTTAAATGATGCATCGTATGTGTTTGTTGCCTTGATTAATGGGTTTTCCTAATTCCTAATGCTACTACCTAATTAAATCTCAAGATCGTATCCTAGGTTATTCAGTAGTTAGGTTTAATTAATGATCGTATCTTGATTAAACAAAATCTAAGGGAAAACTCAGGTTAATTATTAACCTACGATTAATAGTTTCTAGGAGAGGTTTGAGAACAACAAATCAATGAAATATGCTTAATTAGGGTGTAGGCTGAGATTGAACCAAAGAATCGAATCCCTAACGAATTTCCCCTTTTTACCATTTTTCGCATATTTTCTTTAATTTGTTTTTATTAGTTGTTTCATTTTATTTTCTTATTCCAAAATTCAAACCCACCATTTTTCCTAAACACCCATTAATTTCATTTCATAAGCTAACCGAACACTCCTTATGAGATCGAGCTAGACTCACCACTGCTACAGTAATAGTATAGTTATTTTATTTTGACTAGCGTTACAATATGCAGGTCACACATGAATCGGGAATACAACGATTACGTATTGCATTCAATTCTAGCAATGGATTTCATGAAAAGTGATTCAATAAAGCATTAAAATAATCATCATTCAAATACCCAATCAATCCATACAAGATAATATAATCAATTTCTAATAAAAGAAAGAAACAACAAAACTAAAAAAATTACTTAACATGGATTGTCAACGTCAATGTCACCACCGAATCGGCATCGGGAACTTAGCCTTCCATGGGTCTTCCAAGAAAAAACTTCAACCCCTATAAAAATTTCCCCAGCTGAAAGCCCTAGATGCTCTCCCTCTCTCGCGCAATCTCTCTTCTCTCTACTATTCACTGCACCATTTTATGATGTGATAAATTAATAAGCTTAGACCATGATTTTCTTCTCTACCGCCTCCAAGCTATAACAAGCTCTCTACCTTTCTCTGTATCATGCTAACCCCCTACTCTCTCCACTATAGCTAATGTGATGAATTAACTTCAATGGCCCAAGCTACTTTACATGTTTTTCTTTAACCCTTGCCAATGTCTTGGTGGTGTGCGTTTTAGGCAAAACACTCCCTATGTCTGCATGAAACGCAAACATGGTCTGCGTTTTTCATGCAGACAATGGATGTCTTGTCGTTTTGGTCTTTCTCAGCTTCCCATCTGCGTTGTTGTTTTACTTGGGTGGTTATCCACATGTTGCATTGTCGTTTTGTCCTCTTGTTATTTCTTCATTTTTCCAGCAAGCACTTTTAATTCTTCTTCTTTGTATTTTGATTTTTTTCTTCTTGTCTTTTAATTTTCTTCTTCTTTCCCGATGAAGATAAGTGAAAATTAATCTTCAAAAAATAGCCCAAATGTAGTGCTTTCGACTCACTTTAGTTTCTTTACTTCTAAATTGTACCTAAAATCATATATAAATTAAAGTAAGTATCTTAAGCTTTTTTCTATCTAAGTGTAAATGATTAGTTAAATCAACAATTAAACACATATCAATTAACAATTTGTAAAGGCTAACAAAATGATAATCATATCTCCTAATCATCCACTTTTAAATGATTTTAAATATCTGATAAAATTCTCCAAATTTAGCACATTAACATTGACTTGACTAATTTTTAAAATTAAAAGCCATATTTCTTTTGAGAAAATCAAAATAAACTAGATATCATCCATAGATTCCTGTTATACTTT
>JAOQML010000195.1:7965253-7981714 GCA_027568935.1 Erythroxylum urbanii | reverse complement strand
ATATCCCGGTTTAAGTGTGAATAAATGTGTTTTATAGAAAATGTGTTTTGTGTGAATGAGAATTGGTACTGGAGAGGGTTATAGGAGTTTTCTCATTTTTAGAGAATTATAGGAATTTTTCGGAATTGTTTCCGAACCCGAAAAATTGTCAAGTGACAGAATAGGGGTCTACCGGTAGTAAAATTGACTGTCCAATTAACTGTAATTAAATTCAAAATTTCCAGATTGGCAATCTCTCGATTAACAAAACTTTCCCTAACTTATTCAATTATATCTGAAGCTATCTATTGGATAATTAATTTCTTAAATAAGATATCTCTTCGAATTATTGCTAATTTGATAATTGTGGGTCTATTAAACTGCCAACTCTCGTTGTACAATCTAACATTAATTACTTTTGACTCATTCTCTCGATTTTTTGTTATGTTTAAGCATGAACAATTATCATAAACATCTAATATGTATTGAAATGAACATTAATTAAAATTCCTAAAATAATTCTAGAGTAAATCCTAATATGAAATTAAGGTCTTGATTGGAAAGCCAAAATTCCTATATGTTCTTCTTGATCTCCCACTGTTGATTGATTTTTAACTGTGGTTATTGCTATTTTTTGGTGTGTTTCGTATTCTTACATACTGTTTAGGGTTTTGGTGTCATGTCTAGGCTTTTTCCACCTTGTTTGGCTCTAAAAATAGCCCCAAACCTTAAATTGTATGAAAAATTTTGCTCCTAGAAACTCTTTAGCATAATCGTGCTCCACTGATTTTCCTCTCTAACACGATCATGCCAGAGACCATACAGGCCATGCACGATCGTTTCCTACTTCCAACTTCCTCCATCTTTTTTGTTCTTCATTTTCTTGATTTCCATCACTCATAAACATATTAAAGACCTCATGAAACATAAAATTAAGATTAAATTGATACTCAAAACCACACAAACAGTGAGAATATAAACAAACACATATAATAACACTATTCTAAACCTATACGTACAATAATAATCTCATAAACACTTAAAAACACAAAACACCTCTCAAAATATAGTATGATCTATACCTGTCAACATCCATACATTTAAACTTTTACTTGTCCTCAAGAAAAGACAAAAATAGAAACAAACAAACCAATATAAAATCAAATAATCACTCATTTATGCAAATATGCAATAATGAGACAATGATGTCAAATCTTATAGAATCAATTTAACAAAAACATCAATCATTCAAAATATTCCAACATACTAACCTACTCCTTTCATGATTGAGTACTTTGAATTTAATATACATATCAATCAAAACATTAACACCTTATTCATTCTCCTATGGTACTTGTACATATACATTTATAATTAGTAATCAATGAAGAATGCAACTCTTAGTAAGTATCCTTTCATGAAAATATTTTTTATTTTCAAATATCGGTAGGTTTTATTTATTGAAACACCATTTTTTTGTTTTCTTTCTTGTTATGAATGTCTCCCAGTTATTTAACTAGATCTTTTTTATTTATTTATCTTGGTTGGAATGTCATTCTATCATTTTTATGTGAAGACAAACATTTTTTCATGAATGCCCTAGGTTACTTAGCTATATCACATTCTTAACTAGCCATTAGCTCTATTCTTAACCTAATTTTTTCAAAAAGGGCCATTAGAATAGCAACATATTTAACGCATTTTTTCTTTTCTTTAATTTCTTAACCTACATCATTTCTTTTTAGTTAATTATCTTCATGAATAGTTACTAATGATGCTAACCAATTCAATTGTTATATTTATAAATGTATACAACCGATTTCCTAGGTCAACAAAATAGGTGTCATATCTTAATTAACATGCATAATCATCTAAAGACACTTAAAACATAAAATTTATAAGTCACTATGCCTTTACAAATTAAACAACCATGTTTAAAGCTAAAGTAATTCTTCTTGTTATTGACCCATTCACACAAATCATACATATGCAACAAAATGTTCGCACAGTGTCATCCTAATAAAAAACTAACACATCGTGATATGCAAAATTCACACATATATGACATGTTAATGTATAAACCTCCCCACATTTGGACAACACATTTTCCTCAATATGAGAAAACAAACAATACATATAAAAATAATCAACAAATAACAAAAAGTTTACTGAGACGGTGACGGTGTAGGTGAAGGAATTTGAACACCTTGGGCGGTAAAGTATTTTAGAATCTTTTTGGTGTCGTGTCACTGTCTTTGTTGTTCTTGAGCCATCTCCTTCATTTACACCTCTATGGTGTTCATGCGTTCCATCATAAGCTTGTTATTTTCAGAAACCAAATTGAAGACTTTCTCCTAGCCTTCCTTTTCATCATCCTTTGTTTCTTCAACTGTCGAGACCTCTATTTATTGTCATACTGGCACAGAACTAAAACAAGCTTGTCCTGTCCTGTATTTCACATGAGTTTTGGATTTGATATCTTGAAGTTCCATATTATGGACTGCCAAGATCTCAGTTGTTCTTTAAGTGAGTGTCATTAAGAAACTCAGGAAAAATAATATTCAGTTCCTTAAGATCTACACCATAATAAACAACAAGTGCAATAACAAGATAACCTATGCCAAGATGACTACTTTTCTTTTTAAGGGAAGTAGCTATAGTATTAAAAGTATAGCTTGAAATACATACATTAACATTATTATCCATGCACCACAATATGAGTAAGTCTTTAATAAAACATTTGTTACTTTCAAATTTATTAATCACAATATGACATTTATTTATGCAGTAATGGAAGCTCAGGACTAAGAATGACATTATTACAGGCTTTGCTCATAACATAATTATCCAACCCTATCAATTGCTTAGCACAAAAGTTATCTTATTTTCAATTATGTTCGACCTAGGAAAACCACCAATTTCTTCTATAATTTCATAATTCAAATTTTATGGGTGGTCTTTTAATCAAAACCAAAATTTATCCAAATTCTACGACTCAAATTATAAAGTAGTATAAAATTTGAGGGTTAATTTCGTACACACAATATGATCAAAATGAATAAATTTGTCCCGTTGAATTTTATTACTCAATGTCTTAATTTTATCTTTCAACCTTAGATTTTCTAAAATTTCAAAATCAAAGAATCTAGGTGCACTAACAACTTTAGAGTGAAGAGTTTGGAATCATATACCTTTTTTTAAAAAAAGTAAATTGAAAAAGGTGCTCCAAAATCTACAACCTTATCACGTGCACCCTTCCTTGAACCTTAAGGTTTTCCTTTCGGTTGCGAGCATTTAGCACTTTGTTTGATTTTTGGTGCTATGAATGAGTATGTACCTACAAAATTAACCAAGAACAAACAAAACTACATCAAAAACACCAAAAGATGTAAAGAGAGAAACGTTCAACAAAATCTCATAAAAATACACTCTAAAGATTTGATATTTGAGAGAAAATTACTAGACATGTATAAAAGGAATGTTTATCCTAGCGAAAGAAGCAAGAAAGAAGTGAAAACCCTAAGGAAAATGAAGAGAGATGTGAGAGAGTTTGAGAGGGACTGTTATGTTTTAGAGAGAGAAAGTAGGTTAAAAAGAAGAGAAAAGATGAATATAAAGGGTTAGGGTAGGGGGGATAAAATGGGGTTTTGGGGACTTTTTCCATATCTTGGGCATGGTTGCCACAGGGTACGATCGTGCTCCTATCTCATTTCTTTGTTTTTTCTTCATGTAACCTACTGAAACTTGTTCCCTAACTTGTAGTAACTTTAATAACAAGAAAATTAACAATTCAAAGCACTCCAAAACATGAAAATAAAACCCTAAATATTAGAATTCAAGAAAACCTAACTACATAAAATTGCTAAATTAAAGTCTTTAGCTTGACCTTTTATAATTTGAAACTTTTTTAATGATTTGAAAAGAAAGAAATTACTTCCCTTTCTTATGAAAATACTCCTATAAGATATAGTTTGAATCTTTGTCCATTCCCTTTGAAGGTTTCCATAATTGGATTTTCTAATTCTAAAGCTTCATGTGCAAATACTTGGGTCACTTCTTCTTCACTTTTTTCCTTGTATGTCTTGACATTTTCATATACATTCAAGCAAAGTTCATCGAGTTCATTTCATTGTAAAAGTCTTCCCTCACCCGCTTACTTCCAATGAAAGTTTAAGGCTTTCTTCACCTAGTATCCCTATGCTCTAATTCCATAGGTAGGTGACAAGCCTTACCATACACAAGCCTAAACGGTGTCGTGCTGATCGAAGTTTTATAGGCAGTTTGATAGGCCTATATGGTATAATCCAGTTTAAATGCTCAATCCTTCCTTGAACTATTTACTATCTTCTCAATTATTCATTTCAACTTACGGTTCATGACTTCAATTTGCTTGCTTGTCTATGGGTGGTATGGAGTGGCTATATGGTGGTGAACTCCATATCTTTTCAAAAGAGCGTCAAAATATTTATTACAAAAATGTAATTCTCCATCACTTATTATTGCTCATGGCACTCCAAATCAATTGAATAGTCGTTTGATAAATTTTTGCAAGACTTTCTTGCCATTTAATGGAGTTGCCATAGCATCAGTCCATCGTGGCATAAAGTCCACTCCGAATAAGATATACATGTTCCCTATAAAGGATGAGAATGGTCTCATGAATTCCAGTCCCAAAACGTCGAACACTTCGACTTTTAAAATGTTAGACAAGGGCATTTCATGTATTTTTGAGATGTTCCCCACTCTTTGTCATCTATCTCATTGTCCCATAAACTCTCGAGCATTCTTGAATATATTCAGCCAATAAAATCTACATTCTATTACTCACACTATCATCTTGTTCATTTCGTAATGCCAAGTATAGATAATTTCATGACACCACATTAATATGTCTAATATCTCTTCCTTTGGAACACACTTTCTAGTTAGGCCACTAACATATGTCCATTAAAGGATTAGGTCATCCTATAAATAATGGGTACACTCATACAATAATCTCTTTTTCTGTTGATATGATAAATGCAAAGGAAGCATACGAAGTGCAACAAAGTTTGTTATAATCTCATATAATTATACTATAAGGCGGTCTAGCAACATTAGGGTTTTATCAGGGAATCAATCATTAATATCTTCACTTTGTTTTAATTACCATCCTTTGAGATGTGATAAGTGGCCACATTCTCTGCTCCCTTCTTATCTCTGGTCTAAATATCAAATTCTAGTAATAATAGCACCCATGGCATTAATTTTGGTTTTACATCTTTCTTGGTGAATAGATACTTAAACACAGAGTGATTAGTAAAAATGATCACCTTTGATCCCAAAAGATGCGACCAAAACTTGTCATATGTAAATACCACCGCTAGCAACTGCTTCTCAATAATGGTATAATTTAGTTGGGGCCCCGTTAATGTCTTGCTTGTACAATAAACCACATGCAACTTTTTTTCCTTCCATTGGCCCAACATGTAACTTGCAACACTCGCGTCACACATGACTTTGAATGGTAATGACCAATCCGGTGACATTAAGATTGGTACTGATATCAATGCCTCTTTTAGTCAGTTACACACATATAGACAACTATCATCAAAATTAAAAGGCAGTTCCTTAACTAACAAGTCAGTAAGAGGCCTAGCAATTAAAAAGAAGTCCTTAATAAAGCGGCGGTATAATCCTACATGACCAAAAAATGCTCACACGCCTTTAACATTAATTGGTGGTGGAAGATTCTCTATGACCTCCGTCTTTACTCTATCTACTTTAATTCTTTAGCACGATATTTTACATCCCAATACTCTATCCTCGTGCACTATAAAGTGACACTTCACCTAATTTAGTACCATATGTGATTCTTCACATTGTTAGAGTACTCTGTCTAAATTTTTCAAGCATTTCTCAAAAGAGTCTCCAAAGACAGAAAAATTGTCCGTAAAATTTTCCTTTTTTTCCTCTATCATATTTGCAATGATAGACATCATACACCTTTGAAATGTAACTGGAGCGTTGCATAACTTGAAAGGAATTAGTCTATAAGAAAATGTTTTATAAGGACATTTAAGCGCGGTATTGTCCTAGTCCTCTAGATAGATAAAAATCTAGTTGTAGCCTGAATAATGTTGTGTATAATTTCTATTGCTTTTAATTGCCTTCATATCTAGATTTTGGTTACAATTCCTTTTGATTTGATCCAAATGTGAGTTCAATTAAGTGAAAATGGTGTGAATATTGCATCAATATTAATTGGTTATTTTTTGAATTTTGCATAAAAACACCAAAGTCACTAAAATTTTGCATGAAAATTAAAAAATGAAAAAGAAAAGAAAAGAAAAGTGGTGAGAAGAAAAAGAAGAAGAAAAGAAGTTGAGATTGGTGAGGGAGATTGATAAGTGTTGTCAATTGCTGGACGAAGCAATTGCGGGAGAGTTTGGAAAATTTTTGAGGAAGAAGACCCATTAAGAGAAGGCACTAGTGGAATCAATCTCTTTGGATGGTCCACCTTGAGTGTAATGTTTAAGATGTCTAATTAAAAGGCATTAAAAAAACACTAAATGTGAGGCAACCCATATCATTTCTGTTTTGTCTTTCAATTTAGTTGTTTGTTATTTCTTTTACTGAAACTCAACTTAATTTATTTGCTTTGTGTGCACAGGCCTTCTTTCAATCTCTTTTGTTTGTCTTCCTCGTAGCTATCTCCACTCCTTAATTTCAGACGCCATGCTTATTGCTATGCTCCACACCGCATCGATGCAGTTACCACCACACTTTCGTATCGTATTTATTTCCCCGTTTTTTAATGTTCGTACTACATGCAGTTTAATTTCTTTTAGTCTTTAATGTTTGTCCTCATTCATTTTAATTTTAGTCTTTTGTCCTAAACCCTCTTTTACTTTTTTGTGTCACTGTAGGAATAATGTGATATTTAAGTGGGGGAGGGGGAGTATTAATTATGTATTATGTGTTTGTTTTTCCATTTACTATTTAGAGATGCATGATCATTAAGAACTCAATCAGGATTAGAAATGCATAATATGATTGAGTGACTATACCTGCATACTTAGACTGATTAACTTGGATTTCGGTTAAAAGGACATTAGCTTTTTGTGATAGATGAATGTCATTTTTCATTTGGTAAGAATTTGAGCCTTTTTGAATTATTAAACACCAATTTCGAGTATTCTTTGTTGAGAGTGTTCTTTCATGATTAAGGAACTCTACAACTTGCTTGCAAATACTAGTTGAGATCACATAACCTTATGCAAATGTTGAAATGATGAATACAATTAAGATTTACCTTATTAGCTTAAAAAGCCACCATAATGTCACCCTTAGTGAGCCCCCTTAAGTTTAAATGAATCCGTTTCTTTCTTTAAACCCAAAGTATGAGCCTTCACCTTGATTGTTTATCTACTTCATTAAACCTACCAGAAGGGAAAGTTGAGCATTTGAAAACGTATAATCCAGTTTAGGGAATAAGTGTGGGGGAATAATAGCTCATGGTTAGCTTTTGAGTTAGGGATAGGTATGGTTGTAGTAATTTTCTCTCCTCTATATTTCTCTCCTCTTAATTTCCTTGCTTTAAATGAATAAATAAATCATTAAAAAAAGAGCAAAAAGAAAAAAAAGAAAAGAAAAAATCAATTAAAAAGAAAAAAAAGGAAAGAGAAGACAATCAGAAAATGAAAGAAGAGGAGAGACGTAAAAATAGGTAGTACTAACTTTATTACGTGAGAGGAAAAAATTGAGTGTTTTATTTGTCATTTTTCTGAATTAATTTGAATGCTCAATTAGCTCTGTGGTTTTAAACTACAATTTTCCTTTTTCCTACCCTTAGCTCGACCCATTACAACCAAAATAAAGACCTTTGGATTGATGTTTATGTTTGACATTAGTGGTGGAGATTGGATTAGTAAGCAAGCCTATGGTAGATACCTTACATGAAATGAAAGATGAGTGAATATTTACTCCCTTTGAATGCTTGAGAGGATTGAAAGTAGAGTGAGTGTCTATCAAACTTGTTAATGGTTCTTTGAATTGAAATGCTTATTGATTTTGGCTAAATATGCGAAGAATTGCTTATTCATGGAGTATTATGAGTTTCAAGTTCTTAGATTGTGTTTATTGGAATGATGATTAATATCTTTTACTATTATTTGGGAAAATTGTTGTTTCCATTGTTTGTTCTTTTATAGTCTAGTGCTCTTTATTATACTTGAGGACAAGCGTAGTTTAAGTATGGAGGAATTATTGTGTCTAATTTATGTTGATTTCAATTGTATTTATATCTTGATTTTGGTTACAAATCCTTATGTTTTGATCCAAATGTGAGATCAATTGAATGAAAATGGTGTGAATATTGCATGAATATTAATTAGGTTATTTTGTGAATTTTGTATAAAAACATCAAAGTGGCGTAAATTTTGCATGAATTTTAAAAAAATAAAAAAGAAAAAGAAAAAAAAGTGGTGACAAGTGTCACTAAATAACCGTCTAGGAAACAATAGAATGAATGCTTAACTACCCTTTCTGTCATTTGATCTATGAATGGAAGAGAAAACTGACCCTTTTTAGTCACTTTATTAAGTTTACGATAGTCGATGCAGACTCTCCATCTTGTGAATGTTCACATAGAAATTATCTCTCCACTTTCGCTCTTCATTACAGTCGTTCCATCTGTATTCGATACACATTGTACTTGGATGACCCATTCCCTATCTGATATTAGGTATATGATATGTTCATCTAAGAGCTTTATTACTTCCTTTTTTATCGTTTCCTTTATGTGATGGTTTTGTCTCCATTAACGTTCCCTCATTACTTTACTTGCTTATTTAAGGTTTATCCTAAGCATAACTACATTTAGGCTTATACCTTGTATGTTGTATATCTACCATATCGTGGCCTTCATTTGCTTTCTAATAATTTATACCACCTTACTCTCTTGTTTCCTATCCATCTGCTTGGAAATAATGATAGGTAGAGTTTAACCCTCACCTAGAAAGGTATATATAAGGTGTGTTGGTAAATATTTTAACTTTAGAGTTAGTGGCTTTTTAGTGGAGAGTAACATGGATGCTTCAATTCTTACTAATATGCCTTTATGCCCTGGACAACTTGACTCCTCCATCTCAGCTTCTTCCTCAGACTAAGCTTCATTCTCCTTATCAACTTCATCGTCTGCCTCAGCTTCCTCAAATTTAACTTCCTTAAATTAGCTCTCCTGATACTCTTTATTACATTCATTCATTATATCGATCTTTATATAAGAGTCATTTCTTTTGGATTTTTCAAGACTCTATTTATATTGAACTTTACTTGATCATCATCAATCCGAAGTACTAGTTTGCCTTTATGAATATCTATCAATGCTCCCCCAGTGTTCATGAATGCCCGTCCAAGAATTAGTGGATAGTTCCTCTCCTCTTCAAAATCTAGCACTACGAAGTCTATAGGAATAATGAACTAATCCACATTAACTACAACATCTTCCACCACAACAAACAGTCTCTTGATTGATTAATCAACTAATTGAATGACCATTAAAGTTGGTTTCACATTGCCTAGCCCCAGTTTTCTAAAAATCAACAAAGGAATAAGATTTATACTCACGCTTAAGTCAAATAAACACTTTGCAAGCTCTAACTCACCAACTATAAAGGATATCGTGAAGCTCTCTGGATCCTTCAGCTTGGAAGGCATATGACTGGTGATAATGGAGATTTAACTTTTTGTTAGTGCCACCATTTGATTACCTTCCTAAGTTCGCTTGTTTGATAATATGTCCTTCAAGAACTTCGTGTACTTGGGCGTATGTTCCATTGCCTCCAAAAAAGATAAGTTAATTTGCAAAGTCTTTAGTTTCTCCAAGAACTTTGCAAATTGTGTGTCCAATTTATTCTTTTATAATCTTTAGGGTAATGGAATCTTGGATGGGTAAGGAGGAGGGGAAACATATAAAGGATCCTCACTCTTTTCATTATCCTTCTTCTTCTTTTCTTGGTCCTCTACGAGGTGGGTTTTAACTTGTTTCTCTGCTGGTTGTTCTAGCTCTTTCCCATTGCTAATTGTGATTACTTAGAGTTGCTCCCTTAGATTTGCTTCAATATTACTTGGGAGATCCCCATACTTCTTATAGATAATGCGTTTGTGAGTTGGGCCATTTAAATCTCCAGGTTGTGAATGGAAGAGGTGTGGTTCTTTGCTACTTGTTTGAATTTTCCTTCTAAACTTATGATTTTGTCCATAATCTTATCCAATTTTGACTAGTTGCTACTATACTTATCTTGTTAAAATTCGGGTGCACCTTGATTTCTCAATTGATTGCCTATATTGTTAAACTAAGAAAAATTTAGGTGGTTCCTCTACACAGAATTGTATGCATTCGAGTATAGATTATTCCCTCCTACTCAACCGAATTATATGCCCATATAGTTGAGTTACTCTGTACTGTTATTTTGCATCAACAAGCAACCAATAGTAATATGATTGCCTTGTTTATATAATTTGCATCTATGCTGAGGCTTTCAAGTTGTTTTGTTAAATTAGTTATCTCTACATGTAGTGTTGTCACAGAGTCTACAAAAATGACTCGATTCTGATCTTGGAAAGTTGACTATTGTTTGCTTCTATCCGACATCCAAAGACAATTATTATTTTCCATCTCCTCTAGAAAATCCTCTGCTTCCTCAATTGTTTTCCGCATCAGAGATCCTTTAGAAGCTGCATCTATGGTGCCCCTCGTGGTAGATTAACTCCATTGTAAAAAGTTTGCAATAGAAATTTCTTTGGCAGGTTATGGTGAGGACATCTCCTTTGCAAATCCTTACAACATTCCCACACTTCTTATTGTGACTTCCCATCATTTTATTGGAAAATGGAAATCTTCTTTATCAACCTTGTGGTTTTCATCAGAGGGAAGTACTTCTCTAAGAAGGCACAAACCAACTACTCCTATATCGCGACATTGGATGGGTTTAAGGAATGATATCACACCTCGGCTCTATCCCCTGGTATGAAGGGAAAAAACCTCATCCTAATAACATTTTTCGATATACCATTATATCAAAAGGTATCACATATATCTAGAAAGCTCACTAGATGGCTGTTGGGATCTTTATTAGGAAATTTATAGAACTGCATTTTAGTTTACAACATATTTAGCAATGTTGATCTTGAATGACATGGTTTGCACCGGTGGTCATGCGATGTCTTGTTATGTTATGTTGAACTCTGGCCTCATAAAATCCATAAGTGTTCTCTACTGGTCTTTATGATTGTATTCTTCTGCCACTGTTCTTTTAATCTCTTCTTAGCGTCTCGCTCGTCAAATTTCTCTTTCCTAATTTGTGACGTCAAGAGTTGAAGTCTCTTCGATCTTGCTTAAACTCTAAGTAATTCATGTGTTCATGCAATCGCAAAGATACGAAAATGGCTAAAATTCCTTATATCAAAAGAATTCAAATAGTCCTAATGCTAAATTCCCAGCAATGACACCAAAAACTTATTGAGCAAGTTTTATATCTAATAATAAAACTCTCAATACACTGCAAGTATATGAATCATTTCTTATAGTATAAAAGGTTATCGTTCCTATGAGGATTTACAGGAGTTAATGACATGCGCATCGTAATGCTAGTCAAAATAAAATAACTAAACTACTACTATAGTAGTGGTGAGTCTAGGTCAATCCCATAGGGAGTGTTCAGCTAGCTTATGAAATAAAATTAATTGATGTTTAGGTAATGGGGGTTTTAGATTTAGTAAGAAAATAAAATAACATAAACTTAATGAAAACAAATTAAAGAAAACATGTGAAAATGATAAAATTGGAGAATTCAGTAGGGATCCAATTCTTTGGTTCAATCTCGGCCTACACCCCAATTAAGCATAATTCATTGATTTGTTATTCTTTTATCTCTTTTAGCAATTATTGGTTGTAGATTAGCAATAAGCTCTGTTAATCCCAATTTTTTTTAGATCCTAGTTAATTACGAAGAGTTTGTTAATTAACCCTAGCTATCGGAAAACCTATAATAAGCTCTCAGAGTTTATCCGGACAACTGCCTTACGAATCAGAAAAATAGACCATTCTAGGTAATAATGACACAAGCTCAAATTATTTAACATATGTTATGTTATCTCTAATGATTCGGAACCATTAGTCACTACTCATGAATCAGGAATACAACGATTATGTATTGTATTTGATTCTAGCAATAAGTTTTCATGAAAAACAATTCAATAAAGCATTAAAATCATCATCATTCAAATACCCAATCAATCCATACAAGATAACATAATCAATTTCTAATGAGAGAAAGAAACAATAAAAAAATAAAAAAATACTTAACCCGAGTGATCAGTGTTGATGTTGCCTCCAAACCAGCGTTAAGAACTTAGCCTTCCATGGATCTCCTAAGAAAAAGCTTCAAGCTCTACAAAACTTTCCCCAGCTAAAAACCTCTAGATGCTCTCCCTCTCTTGTGCAAGCTCTCTTCTCTCTACTATTCGCTGTACTATTCTATGATGTGACAAAATAATAACTTTGGACCACAATTTTTCTTCTCTACCACCTTTAAGCTATAACAAGCTCTCTAATCTTCTCTATATCATACTAGCTAGCTACTCTCTCCACTATAGCGAATGTGTCAAATTAACTTCAATGGCCCAAGCTACTGTACATATTTTTCTTTAACCCTTGCTAATGTCTTAGTGGTGTGCGTTTTAGGCAAAAAGCTCCATACGTCTACGTGAAATGCAGACATTGGACGTTTTATCGTGTTGGTCTTTCTTAGCTTCCCATCTGCGCTGTCGTTTTACTTGGCTAGTTGTCTACCTACTGCATTGTCATTTTATCCTCTTGTTATTTCTTCATTTTTCCAACAAGCACTAATTTTGATTTTTTCTTTTTGTCTTTTAATTTTCTTCTTCTTGCTTCACGAAGACAAGTGAAAATTAATCTTCAGAAAATGACCAAATGTAGTGCTTTCGACTTTAATTTCTTTCCTTCCATATTATACCTAAAATCATGTAAGAATTAAAGTGAGTATCTTAAGCATTTTCGTATCTAAGTGTAAATGATTAAATATATCAAAAATTAAACACATATCAATTTCCCCCACACTTAGCTTTTGGCTATCCTCGGGCAAAACATCCAAATTAGGCTTAAAGAATTGAAACATTTGCTCAATTACCATATTTTCCAAGACTATATAATCATAACCAAAGATGAGTGACTTTTAAAAATCATAGCAAGAATTCATCATTCAATATTGTACTCATGATCAATCAACAAGCATCATCTTTAGAAACTGAGCAATCTATTGGTAGACTCGAAAAATGTCTTTAACTTAAATATATCCACTGGTACACTCAACACCATTCATGATCCTGACAATCCATAACTTTGTGTATCATTTCATTTCTCCACCACTAATGTTCACATGCAAAACTATGAGTCAAAGGACTTTTCAAGGTTGTAATGTGGGTAAAGGTAAGGTGACATGTGTTTGGGTCAAGTAGCATGAAAGCCATCAAATCTAGTGAATCAAAAGTAACACTCAATCAAAAACTAGGTACTGTCAGCTATGACGAATGCAACATTTATATTTTACAACTCATTTCATCTCTCACACACAAACCACATAAAGCATATACCAATATGAAAGAATTTCTCAGACAATTTATGCCAATAATACATTGAAATCATAAGAGTGAACTTTCCAAGCCGACATTTACCTCATATTTAACTCAAATATCACATTAATTACAACTCTAGGAAGATGCATTAATTATGAATAACTTTGCAAACTCATATGCAGTTCTTCCTTGATAAATTTATTTCAACATAATTTTTTTCTTTTTCTTCTTTCTTTCTTTTATTTTCTTTTCTTGTGCTTTTCTCTTTTTCTTTCTTTCTTTTCCTTTCTTTTCTTTTTTAGCATTAAAAGAAACTACATTAACTTGAGAATTTCAATGATAAGACATAATAAAGCATCGTAAAATTAACCAACCCTCACATATGTAGACCCCCACACTTAGAATTTTCTACATCCACAAACTCAACAATCACAAATGTTCCACTAGCTTTATGGCTTAGGTAGGACATTTGGTTAGGTATAAACCATGTAATGTGATTGATACAAAGGAAAAGTATAAATCTCAAAGAGGGTTAACAAGGGAAAAATCATGTCAATAGGGTAAGTTATTTGGCTAATGTAGTTTATGAAAAACAAAGAATGCCTAATCATATCCATGTTAATGCATGTGACAAAAATATGGTCTCAAATAGAAATTCAACGCAAAATCAGGATGTACATGTTATGAAGGTCACACAATATCAGAAGACAATGAGATTGATATAAATGTGTAAGTTTAATAAGGCTCAAAATCTCATCTGCTTTGTCTACCATTAGTCACTACTCTTCTAAAGATAATGCACATCAACCAATCACAAGAGCAAAAGTACGTGCCAAAGGTGCTATGAAATTCTCTAGTCAATTCATTCTTTACTCATGATTAATAGAAAATGAGTAAATGTTTCTTTGTTTGTTTTATTCTTTCTCTCATTTTAATTGAAAACTTGAAAAGAAGCAAAAATAAACCAACAAAGTAACACACATAGGTTAAAAAAAAAGCAAAGAAATTTACTTCCTTTGGGTTGCCTCCTAAGAAGCGCCTTGGTTTAGGGTCACTGGCTCGACTTCATGTTTCCTCCTCATATGACAAAATTGTGATCTTCAGGTGTCACATATGGCTCCTCCACGTGAGGTTCTTCCGGATAGGACCTTGATTGATAATCGTTCACCTTCAGAGTCTTCCCTATCTTTAAATTCTTCATCTCTACTGAGTGCTCGCTCTTTTGAAATAATTCGAATGACTCTTTGCCTTTTTCTTCTTCGTTTGATTCTTTCAACCTGCTAGGTAAAGGTGAAGGGTTAGTCTCAAATATAATTACAGACTCAGTACTTACCTCTGAGTTAAAAGATATGTCTTTTTCTGTCTCGAGCTCCTCTTCAACTTCTTTGACACAAGCAATTCATTGAGGATTGACCTCATACTTCTCAAGCTCCTCATCACTTTGTAAATTTTCCGAGCTAATATCCATTGGATACTCCTCAGATTGATATGGATGTGTCTCTTTTGCTTTGTAATGCTAGGCGGTTGATAGCTTCCATCAATTAATCTGCCTGCCTTGTCAAGTTTTGGATTCTAGAACTTGTTTCCTACTGGAATAGCAAAATGTTAGCAACATACTTATTAACTAATTCTTCTAAAGATGTACCTAAGTTTTGATAGGAAGCTTTTGGTGTGTAAGAGAATTGCTGTGCTTCCTACAAACTATCATGGAAGTAATTCGGCTGATTATCCCATCCATAACAAAATCTAGGTTAGTCAGTCCAAACATTGTTATAGGATTGAGAATATGAATTAAAGAAAAAATTACTTCCATCCATATAAAAAAATTTGTCACAAACACGAAACAAAAAAAGAAAAGATCACAAAATAACTGAAAAGAAATCAATTACGAACAAATATATACAAAACACCAATTAAATCACAAACAAAAACTAAACATCACACACCCTGGCAATGACACCAAAATTGACATGTGCATTATAACACTAGTTAAAATAAAATAACTAGACTATTACTATAGCAGTGATAAGTCTAGGTCGATCCCACAGGGAGTGTTCAGTTAGCTTATGAAATAAAATTAATTGATATTTAGGTAATGGTTTGGATTTAATAAGAAAATAAAATAAAATAAACCTGATGAAAATAAATTAAAGAAAACATGCGAAAATGATAAAATTGGGGAATTCAGAAGGGATTCAGTTCTTTAGCTCAATGTCAGCCTACACCCTAATTAAGCATAATTCATTGATTTGTTGTCTTTTATCTCTCTTAGCAATTATTAATTGTAGATTAACAACAAGCTTTGCTAATCCTTATTTTTTCTTAGATCGTAGTTAATCATGAAGCGCTTGTTAATTAACCCTAGCTATCGGGAAACCTAGAATAAGCTCTCTAAGTTTATTTGGATAACCGCCTTTTGAATCAGAAAAACATACCAATATAGGCAATAATCACATAGGCTCGGATTATTTAACCTATGTTATGTTATCTCTAATGATTCATAACCATTAGTCACTACACATTGATATGATTGAATTATCTTATATTTTCTTATGTGTTTCCATGTGAATTCAATCATATTTTTAAGAAAAAATGCTTAATTTGAGTTCAATTTGTGTTGATATATATTTGAGACCAAAAAGGCAAGATTCTAAAGCAAATTGGAGCAAAAATGTTTAATAAGGAAAAGGCACAAAATGAAAAGAGAATTTAGCTTGTTAGTGGCGACATAAAACAAAAATGGAGATATGAAGAAAAGAGTGTGAGTTGCATAGATTATGGTGAGGAGCAAAGCATGCAATAGGTGGATAAATGTTGAACAAAATAGTAGCGTGAAGGCATTAA
>JAOQML010000195.1:7914446-7936655 GCA_027568935.1 Erythroxylum urbanii | reverse complement strand
AGATTTACCCTTATATAATTTAATTTATATTATCTTAATCATTTTGCTTAATGGTAATTGGGTATACTAAAACAAACTTTGGAATGTATTGAGCGATTCATACAACTCAATTTTAATAATAAAAAATTAGGTTTTTGGTTTTGTCGATTTAACTAGTGAATAACTAAAGAAATTAGATCAGATATAAAATAGAAAGAAAAAAATTCAAAATGTTTCTCATAGGTTCTCAATTATTTAACTATTTCCAAGGCTTCAATGAATGTGAGAGAGAGAGAGAGAGATTTGAAACAAAAATTAACAAAATTCATTTAAGTCTAGAAAATAGTTATAACTTCCTTTCAACGACTATTATGACAAGTAACACATATATATCAAATATTTATGCCTGGTATTTTACTTCTGTCTAATTCTTTCAATCTGACAGCATTATTATCAATTTACACTATCTCTCCATTTCTTTGATGTTGTCTTAAATTCTTTAGCATTGACTGCTCCTCTTCTTTGATGTTGCTTTGGTACTTGTCAACAACCTTGTCCACAAAGTTGATGTTGGCATATTGTTTCTATATATCATATAAAAAAGTCCATGAAACATTGCTAAATTTTTTAAATGACTATTATGTTAAAACTTGTGTTGCTAGTTTGTTTACTTAAACATTAATCTAGAAAGATGGTAAGTAAAATTTTCCATCCATTACGGAATCTTAAAAGATAAACAAAAAAAAGAAGATGATTTTTAGTTTTTTTCTCTATTGCATACTACTTAACATAAACCCACTCATTTAATATAAATTTATGTTTTGGCTATTTCTTATTTGTCAGATACTTCATCTGATTATGAGCATACAGAATAAAAAATTTGATAAGCTAGAGAGCTCTGTCCCAACCTTTTAAAAGTTAATCTACAAATAGTAGTTTGGAATCATTTTCCAATTATAAAACATACATAGGAAGTGCAAATTAATGCAATGCTTCAAAAGGTGAGTAATTAATATTGAAGTGAAATGTGGTGTTGTACCTATAAATTAATTCTATAATATTCTAAACAATATTTTAAGCCTAAAATTCTCTTAAGATCATCTATAACATAATTAATTCAAACCATTCAATTAGGATTCATGCTATATGAGAGAGAAAGAAATACTAACCTTGGTCCATGTTTAATATTTGTCTACAACATAGATTTTTAATCCTTTTAATTGCAAACACCTTCCCTACATAAAGAAGCTTATCCACTCTCTTCTTCTAGTTTTCTAATGGTGCAGGAATGCATCTTTTCTTTGGTAAATGTTAACTTGAATGAAGGGAGAGGGAAGGGTTCTAATTAATTATAATAAAACCTTAGTGACTTTAATATTCTCTACAAGCCTAATAACCATTATCTTGGGCCCACCTTATATTAAAATCAACCTAAGTAATATGGACCACACCTTTATGATTATTAAATTAATCTAACAATCTCGCATTTGACCTATATTACGACTTGATGATCCAACAATATAAATGTTCATGATATATTGAATCTATCAACTCATTAAACTTGAATGAATTGAAATGATGTGATCATGTCAGTCATAAGTTATATAATGATATGATTTCTTCCATATATCACACAATAAGCTCAACTCAAGATAATTGTAATCAAGAAACACTATAATTCTCAACTTTAATGTTTTTCTTAAAAAGCATAATTTGTCATCACAATAAAACAATGCATATACACAACATAATATGAAAACTAACAAATAAGCAAAAACATAAATTGAATTCATAAGTGTCAAAACAATAATAGCATATGTATATATAAAACATGATCTCATACTAACAAGGGCTTATCTATAACACCCATCCTTTCAACATGGCCAGTAAATATTTTAGACAGTAATCCTTTAGTTAGTGGATCCTTTACCATTAGACCAGTTTCAATATACTCAATTGACACTTTATGATTTTGCCCTTCTTATTTGTCTGATAAGTATTTCAAATACATGTACTTAGCACCCTTAGAATACTTGTCATTTTTAGAGAAGATGACAACTGCTTATCACAATAAATTCTTAGCGGTCTAGCTATACTGTCGACAATGCCTAGCTCTAAGACAAAGTTCCACGACCATAATGCTTGAATAGTGGCTTCAAAGCATGCCATAAATTCAACCTCCATAATGGAAGTAATAATGGTAGGCTATTTTATACTCTTTTAAGAAATTGCCCCTCTTGCTAGTTGAAATAGATAATTAAAAGTAGATTTCCTTGAGTCTACCTAACTAGGATAATTTGAATCTGAATAATCAATCACTTCTAAGTGATCTGATTTCTTGTATGTGAGCATGTAATCCTTGGTGCCTTGTAAATACCTAAGTAATTTCTGTGTAGATTTCTAGTGGTCCATTTTGAGATTACTTTGATATCAGCCTAACATTTTAATAGCAAAACTAATATCTAGCCTAGTACAAGTCTGAATATATATTATACTCCGAAATACATTCATTTCAAATCATTCTTGGGACATTGCACTTCATTAAATTTACCTCCTTTTTGAATTGGAACTACCACATTGAGCATTTTTCCATCCTAAATCTCTCTAATACTTTACTAATATATCATTTTTGAGATAACCCTAATAATCTCTATGCCCTGTCACAGAATATTTCTATTTCCATCATATATGATGCCTCATCCATATCTTTCATTTCAAAGTTATTACAGAGAAGTTTCTTTACATCATGTAACTAGCCTAAATCATTAGCAGCCAAAAGAATATTGTCAACTTACAATACCAAAATATTGAACTTGCTCCCACTGACCTTCATATAGATAGATCTATCAACAGTGTTCTTTACAAGACCATACTAGGTAATGGTGCAGTTGAACTTAAAATATCATTGTCGGAAAGCTTGTTTCAAACAATATATTGACTTCGTTAATTTAGACACCATATTTTCTTTTTTTTTGTAGTCACAAAACCTTCCTATTGGTCCATATAAACTTCTTCTTCTCAGTCACAATTTAAAAAGAAGTATGTATATCTATTTGGTGAAGCTCTAAATCATAATGAGCTACCAATGCCATAATAATTCTTAAAGAGTCCTTTTTTGAAACTAGAGAGAAGGTCTCTTTAAAGTCAATGCCATTCTTTTGAATATAACTTTTGGTTACAAGTTTGACTTTGTACCTTGCAATATTACCTTTAGAGTCTCTTTTGGTCTTAAACCATTTACAACTCACTTCCTTTGAGTGTTTAGGTAACTTAACTAATTCCCAGACTTATTTATTATCTATAGATTTTAATTATTATTTCATAACAATGAGCCACTTTTTAGAATTGTTATATTTTAAGGCTTCTTTAAATCAGACTGAATCTTTATCAATGTTCAAGTTACACTCATGCTTAAGTGAATACACTACATAGTCATTTGATATAGCTGGTCTTTTCTCCCTTATAGACCTTCGCGATATTGTTTCTTGTGGTCGCACTTGATCATTTGTGACTTGCACATTATTAACTGGTTCATTATTGACATTTTCTTCTTATGGGTTTAGAATATTAACTTGTTGCTCTGGTATATTGTATGGCTATGATACAACAAAAGGAACAACAATTTGAGAATAGATACTGGGTGAAGAATTTTCCACCTCTATCTCTTGAATATCCACCTTTCGTGGTTTCCTACTCTCACTGATTTGTCCATTTTTAATGAACCTAGCATTACCATACTTAACTATTCATATACTATTGTTATGACAATAAAATAAGTACCTTTTGGACTTTTTTGGATAAACGATGAAGCAACCATTTATGGTTCTTACATCAAGCTTCCTTTAATGAGGATTATAAATCCTTATTTCTGTTGGGCAACTTAAATTTTCCTAAATTTTCTTCTTGTTGACCCTCTACTCTTCTCTTACCTCCTCTTTTTCTTATTTTTTAGCAACCTTTTCTATTTCTTTCCATGAATTTAAATTATTGTCTCAAATAATGAAAATATACTTTCCAACTATAAACTAGTGTAGGATGACTAAAAACTCACAAATAAAAGGCATAGAATTGCTGTTGGAAAAATTGTAACTATGTGAAGTTCTATACATTTCTAAGGAATTTTGGGATGTTAGCTTTAACAATTTCCTCATAATTGACTGCAAAACAAATAAAATGAGGGAATATATGAGAAAAGCTTTACATGCAGGAGAAAGATGGTGTATTAAACACTTACTAGCTGGAAAACAAATATAGAGGAAGAAGAAGAAGGCAATTTTTTTTGTTGGGTGGCCAATTGCCCTTCTACTGTCTTCTATATGTCCCTATGTTAATTTATTTTATGGGCTAGGTTGGTTTGTTAAGGTTGAGCTCTTTTTTGTTTTTCTTTGTTGGCTTTACATATAATATCATTTTCTTCAATTTTTTAATCATCTTGTCATTTTTTGCTTCCATCTCCTACAATTGGTTCCTTTAATCTTCTGCTAATTGTAATATCTTGTGATTTACTTTCCTCTGCCATTTCTTGCACCCCATCATCTTATTTTGTCAATAATCATTGCTTTGATACCAAATTAATATAAATCAATTTCAGGAATAAAATATTAGAATTTTGGACTTATTGATTTAGCTAGTGCTTGAAGTTTAAAAGTGTAAGAGAGTGACACATAATAGAGGGAGAATGATACCAAAAATTCAAATCAATCCAAAGTAAGTTACAACTCCTCTTCAATAATTATTATAGCCGTTAGCACACACTCTATCAAATATTTACACATGGCCACCTATTCTCTTTTTTGATATCATCATGACAATCTTTTAACACCTATCTATTCTCTTCTTCGATGTCGTCTTCATACTTTTCATCTTCAAGCTATAAGATTGATACACGAAATGCAGATGGGTGAGTTTTAGAAGAAATGTTCACATTATACATACTGAAAAAGAAATTACTTTATATATTACAATACACAAAACTTTGAGTTTTTAGGTTTTGAAGATTCAATTATTGCAAATGCTATTAGTATGAATGTGCAGGGTTCTAAGACTTTCCAATGTGTTAAAATGCTTAAATGTATCAAAGCATAATAAATTAAGCTTAATACAAATCCTTTAGAATTCAATAAAGAATGGGTGCTCAAGAATTTGTCTTTGATCTAGAAGCTTTTAGCCATGGATCCTATTAATTCCTCACTTTTATAGGAAGAAAAATCTAAATTGTGTAGATACTTGCAAATCATTAAGGAATATCGAGAGAAACTAAAACAGAAGTTTAGAATCCAATAGTTGCAAAAAGGGGATAGAAATTCTAAATATTTTTTCAGTGTGATTCAAGGCAGGAGAAACATAAACATGATAGTGTGTCTTGAAGGTGAGAATGGTGTGAAAATAAATGATAAAGAGGAACTCGAACGAGTGGCCAGAAATCACTTTCAAGCAATAAATGGGGCATCTTCTCACACTGCAAGCCTTCCTAGCCATCTAATCAGTCAAATGGTTAGGTCCATCAAACAGGAACAAGAATCTGCCCTACTAAGGGAAGTCATAGGTGAAGAAATAAAGGAGGTGCTATTTCATTTTAGCTAGACAAGTCTCATGGGCTAGATGACTTTAATGTCAGGTTCTTTAAAAAGAAATAGAATCCGTTACAAGTACCAGTTATTTAAGCAGTAAAAGAGTTTTTCAATATGATAAGTTACTCACTGAAATTAACAATAATTTTTTCGCTTTAGTGCCCAAGATTCCTAACCCAAGAAAGCTAAATGAATGCAAACGAATATCTTGTTGCAGTATACTATATAAGATTATTTCTAAGATCCTTGCCAATAAATTGAGAAATACTTTGCTTGGTATTATTAATTATGGTCAATGTGCATATATGCCAGGTAGAAGTATAAGAGACAATATAATGATGGCTAAAGAATTGTTCAAAGACCATACTCATAAACAACATGTTTAAAGTTATGCTCTCAAACTAGATTTCACTAAGGCATATGACACAGTTAATTGGGGTTTCATTATCAATGCTCTCCTTGCTTTTGGCTATCTTAGTAAGGTCATTGGCTAGATTTATTCTTTCATATCAACAATTTTTATTTAGTGTTAATAAATAGGGAATCTACGCATCTTTATCATACAGCTAAGGGAATTAGGCAGGGAGATCCTCTTTCTCCCTGCCTATTCACTATTGCTATGAAAGTTCCTTAGAGATTACACAGATATATGTTGAGGAAAGCTCAAATTTTAGATATCATTATCATTGTTGTAAGCTTAGTATCACTCAACTTTATTTTTCATACGATCTACTCATGTTATGTCTAATGACTCTAACTCAATTGAGGCAAACTAAACCACTCTGGTGAGATTCAAAGATGTATCAGGTCTAAGGTTTAACCCTCAAAAGAACTCTACTTGCCTTTCTAAGCAAAGGCCAGTGATTCCTCGAGGGTTATCATTGATATAGGGCTTTCAATACAACAGCTGCCTTTTAATTAATTGAGTGTTCCCATCTCTACAAGAAAGCTAAAGGAATCCAAATGCAAACATTTATTGGACAATGTTCATAAAAGAATTACTAACTGGAGTAATAGATTTCTGTCTTGTGGAGGTAGATTACAACTAGCTATATCCATTCTCAATAACCTACACACATCTATTAGCTGGCACACATAGCAATACCTATAGGAGTATTTAAAAAGATTGACAGAAGTATAAGAGACTTCATATGACATGGACAAAATCTTAGAGGCAAAAAGACCTCCAAGGTTAAATGGTGTGCCATTTGTTTACCCAAAGAATATGGTGGATTAGGTATCAACTTAGCTAGTAGAATGAGCAAGGTATTGTTAGTTAAAAAGCTATGGAGGATTTGCTATGATAAGGAGAGCCTCTGGGTGAAATGGGTGCACATGTTTCATGTCAAACAGGTAAGCATTTGATTTGTGGCTAAAAAAGTACTAAATCCTATACTTTTCAACAAGTATTACGAACCAAATCTTTTATACATTCTCATATCAAGCAATACATTAGAGATGGAAAAGGCACAATATTATAGTTTGGCAACTCGCATTCTCTTGGAATTTATACAAGAGTCAATATTTTTCAGTTATAACATAATTAATCCATTATAACACCAAAATGCACATATTTATTCACACTGATAGCTAGTATTAGCCTTTTCATAGAGGGAGAGGAATCAAACCAATAGTAGATTGTATGCTAGATTATTCACTTGATCTGAGGCACAAGAATGAGCTAGATGGGAGTTACATAACTCTCATAAGTTTACTGCTTAGGCATGTAAACAGATGTTGCTTAATCCATTGATCAATTTTCCCTTTCACAAGCTAATATGGATTTTTGAAACAACTTAGACACACTCTTTCATACTTTGGATAGCTGCTCGACTCAAGCTAAATACCAAAGATAGGATAAAATTTCGAATCCCAGATAAGTTCTTCCCTTTATGTACCAGTGAGGAAGAATCAATTAACCACATATTCTTTAAATGTTGCCACACAAGTCTGCTATGGAAAAGATTTCTCAACTTATTTGAGCTACAGGATATGAACCTCAATTGGGAAGACTATCTGTATTAGATCAATGGGCTAAAATAGAAAAACAAGGAGGATCTAAAGGTGTCCAAGACTAGTTTTGCAATGCTTGCACATTTTTCATGGATGATGAGAATCAAAAAGATATTTGGGAAATCCAAGCTTTACAGTAAGTATACTTGGATGGAGTTCTATCTCAAGGTAAGGATGACTATTTGGACGAAGTTTCATCTACATCTGATCTCAACTGTTGCTGAGAATATAGGTAGTGCATGTATGGTCAGTGGATTTTGTAATTAGCAGTTTGTACATACTCTAATTGCTGGAGATAATTATTATTTCCTTCTGTAATTTTCACCTTTTGTTGATGAATATATTATTTATTTTCAATTTTTTTACCATGAATAGAACAATTTTGGCATATCAAATCAATAGTCAAAGGATTTTTATACTGGACATGCATCAACTAATGGTAGAAATTAGTTGATTGCTTCTAAATATCTACTGTCCGGAAATTAAAGTTTATAGTTTAAATAACTAATGTTTCTTTCAAGATTGAATCAACAGATTTTCAATGATAAAATAAATGCCTTTTCATATACTAAAATCTGGGTTGCATTTTCAATAGGCATTAAAATATTAACATATATCTTTATCGACTCATCAGGGATTCGGTCTGTGGTTGGAAGAAACAATAAATCCTATTTTGATGTGAAAGTTGTACTAAAATAATTCTCATATTCGGATCGCTTGGTTATACAAACACGAAAACTGCATCTAAATTAAGCTAACTGTCCTTACATAAAATAAGGCGGTCCATATATTCTCGAATTAGGGTGCATCACAAAATAAGCTAATAATAGTGATCTCTTTGCTTTTCATTTGTGAATTGAGATATATGGTTCAAAAATATTTTCTTGGATTCACAAAACTGGATATGGTTGGCTATCAAATTCCCATTAAAAAATGCACCAAAGATATGTACGGTTGTTCCATTAATAAAAGTTTGCCCGTGAAATTTTATTCCATTTAATTATTTCAATTTATTATATCAATGTTTAATTAATTTTCGTTTACCTCTATTTTTATGTAGAAGGATTAATTTATATATAAAAGGCTGGTATCTTCACCTATATTATTAAGACATTTTGGCTAATGTGAAAATTTAACAAGAATAGTAATGTGCATTATAAAATATTCTTATCTAAGTTGAAAGCATAGAAATGGTTATACATTACACTAAATTCTTCATTTTACGAAAAAAAGTAAAGTAAACTATTCACTACGAACATCTTCTCATTTTCACAGCTTCTAGTGATGGACCATTCCCTTTCTTCAACCTTATAGATTTGGAGTTAAACATCCATGACGGAAAAAGATAGACGGTCAGTAAGAAATTAACAAAAATAACTTACAAGAATTTTTGAACAAATAATCTAAACTAATCCATAATTTACCTGGATTTAGCCTGATAATTAGAAAAATAGAAGTGTCTTTTTGTTTATCAGGCGTTATAATATTTACTCATATTTTTCATTGTAAAAGTAATAAGTACAAAACTAAATCGATTCGATCGGTTCAATCATATAAATATTAAACTAGTTAAAATTTTTAATAATTCAATTCAATTTACTTTAATAATCTTTTTGTTAAAAACTGATTAGTTTATTATTTAATCGGACGATCTAATACTGATTAAATCTTTTCAACTTTAAATCTTTTTTCATACGATTGAGTTTTCTTAGTAACAAAATGTAAGATAAATTAAAAATCGAAATCCATCGCTGTTAGTGTTGGAGACCCTACTTATTTGGGAGATCTACATCATGGGTCTAATGAGGAAATGTACTCGCGGGCTCTTAAGACATTAGGTTTATGAGTCCTTTTCACTTATATGCCCCCATTAATTTCATCTCTTTCTAATATGAAATTCTTACTCACATTTGTCTTCTCAAAAATCTCCCTGCAAAGTGTGAACTTCCACGTTGGGCTCAGACTCCCTCTTGAGTGAAAATCTTTTTCTTAGCAGTTTGAATATATAGCGTCACCATGAGCCCTTTTATGGGGAGGCAACTACGAGATCCGACTACTGTTTTCATACTCGTCCCTTTTCAAACCATCGATTCTAATACCATACTACTTGTTGGTGTTGAAGAGCCCACTTACTTGGGAGATTTACATTATGGCTCTAACTAGAGAACATACTCGTTTTGACACCATACTTCAACCCAAAATTTTAAGGCATTAAATTTATTAATCCTTTTCATTTATATACCCCTCACTAATTCTACCTCTTTCGAACAGGAGATTCTTAATCACACTTTACATCATGTCATCTTATACATGTCATTCACGTCTATATAAAGGAAAGCGCTGCGATGCTCTTTCACAAACACCCGAATCGATCTCTTCTAATATTCATAGACTTGACTATAGCTCTTGAAGATTATTATCAGCCCAAAGAACATGAGTCTCTTGGGTAAGTTGGAGGCTGCTTTAGAGATCAAAGCTCCAGCCGGCAAATTTCACGATGTCTTCAGTTGCAGACCACATCATGTGAATACCATGAGCCCTGACAAGATTCATGGTGTTGATCTCCATGAAGGCGACTGGGGTAAAGAGGGGACTGTCATCACCTGGAATTATACTCATGGTATGTATATCCTCCGCTTAAGATCATTTTAATAGGAATCAACCAAACTTATTTTGCAATTCTTCGATCTCGAGACTCCACTCCTCTTCATGGTTTTGCTATAATCGATATGCTAACTGTGATCAACTAGGAACAAGATAGCTAAAGAAAGGATCCTCTTTCCAGTTATAGGCTCTTAAGCTCTATATATGCCCGGCTTAATATATAATATATATAACTTGAACTACTAATATGTGTAGCTGATTTCTAAGGGGAGTGTCATCCTAAGGAAACACTATCGCGACTACTCTCTAGCAGGATCTATTTATCAACTTAAGAAATCATCATAATGACGATAGCTACTTAGCAAGCTTTTCACGTTAGAATTTTCCAACTGTTGTTCCTTCGTGGAATATTGAGAAGAAGAAACACTGCTGGAGCAAATACTAAACTAAATTTGCTATCAACTAACGGAAATGAACAAACTTAAGTAAACATTTCATCTAGATTAACTGTTGATCGAAAGTATTGATAACTCATGTTTGCTTAAGTGCAAGGTTTCTGGGAATAGATGATGTTTTTATTTGTACATATGGTTAATTCCCTTTCTAGTGTCATTCCTGTGGACAAGAGAAGTAAGGACACCTACGGCTTATTTTTGACTTATCCCTGTTTTGTCTCATTTTATTCTTTATAAAAGCTCACTATTGACACAAAAAAAATAATGAGATAAAATATGAGCTTCTTTCTATTTTACCTAGAGCCTAATATTAGAAACGCCCTGTCCTCAATGACGGTCTTCAATGTTAATGACTGACAAGTTTGCATGAATTGTTGAAGATGGGGTTAAGAAAACTGCAAAGGAGATAGTAGAAGCCATAGACGATAGGAACAATTCAACCACCTTCAGAGTGATAGACGGGGATCTTATGAAGAAGTACAAGGACTTCAGGATCGTAGTTCAAGCCACTCCCAAGCCCAGTGGTGAAGGTAGCGTGGTCCACTGGACTCTTGTATACGAGAAGCTGAATCCTCAGATCCCAGATCCTACCACATTGCTCGAGTTTGCAGTCCATTGCAGTAAGGATATTGATGCTCACCTCACTCAGACTCAAGCTCAGAAGTAAAACAGTACTATATAAAAATGTGCTTTTCCGTTGTACCAAAAATAATAAAATTATATATATGTGCGCGTATATGAAACAGAGTTGTAATATGGTTGGCAGACTTCCTAATTATGTAAGAGTGTGTGACAATAATTTCTGTATTTGGATCTTATCGTTTATGATGCATATAATATATATTGCCTTTGTGGCGATGAATGATCCCGTGTTCATCTTAATAAACACCTCATGTCTCTATTTGATTATTTGTGTTGGCCTAAGTTTATGTTCTTAAATTAGGCACAAAGTTTATTGTCTTAAAGTTTTCATTCAAATTTAAATAAATCAAATAAAAATTTTATTCTAAACTAAAATTTCAGTCAAAATTAAATTAAATCCTAACATTTTAAAATTTAAGAGAAATTCTTATATTGTTAAAACTATAATAAAGTTTAAATTAATAGTTTCATACTTTTTTTCTAAGGAAAAATCACTCTGATTAGACTATTGTTGAAAAGAAACTTTAATTTTCCTCCTTAGCCATTCAAACGTTGAATATTCTTGAAGAACTTAGAATAACTATAAAAAATCGTCGGGGAGTTGAAGTTGTAACTATAGAAAGAAGCTTTGAGATACATGGCTATCTCGTATGATCAGATGCCAAGTCCCGCAATCAAAGAAATGAATAACAAAAACCCGTGTGAGAAGAAAATGGTATTTTTGAGTTCTTGCCCTACATCTCCTTACTTGATCTTAATGGAATTGAAGCAAGCAAAATGGAACCTTGGTAAAACTGTTAGCATATTGGGAGAAAAATATACAATTCTCTAAAAGATCAACTAAATATTAATGACCAAAAAGAACTCTTCAAATTGCAGTAGCGAAATAATACGAGAATAAGAAACTTTAAAGATGAAATAAACTCAAAAATTTAACATGAAAAATCCTCCAATGTGGAGGAAAAAGCCCACGGGCCAAATTGATAAATCTTCTAAACTCAATAAGAATTTAAAGAAAAAGTTGATCTCTCACCCCTAAACAATACGCTGTCTCACAAAGTTTCAGGATTGAAACTAAAGTTGATGTTACAATTAACAAATTCCCAAACCAATCCTAAAAACATTCAAAGAAGAATGGGAATACAATACTCTCTGTCCTCTCCTTGCTTTTCCTCACTTTTGGACGTTGTGATTACACTCTCTACAAAAATCTGTCATTTTTCTCTTTTATATCACAAAATAAGTTTTTCTGTAACTTACATGGCCAGGTAAGTAACCATGTATCTTTCTATCATTGCCTTAGTCACAAACATATACGGTTATAGTGAGTTAGACGATCTCCACACACGATCATGTATCTTCACACTGGCGTGTACATGATCGTGTACAAGACTGTGTATGTCTTAACCTCTTCATACTTTCTTCACATGTTTATAGAGACTTACATAATTGATCCATATAGTCATGTAAGTCAAGACATAGGTATGTAGTACTCTATGCGGCTGTGTATCTCCCCGGAAGAGATTCTTCCATTGTGGCTTCATTTGTTCGTCATTCCTTTGAACTATAAAGTCATCTTTAATCATTAAAAGTTTCAAAATAGGGCTGAACAGTTAATAACCCCCTGCAACCTAAATATGGGGATGACACATTATTCTTCTTCATATACTTGAGATACATCTCAACAAGCATACTACAAAGCTCATGCTTGTTTCTTAGAACTATTTTAGTCAGCATATCAGTACCATTCAAATATGTGTGAATCTTATTCAACATTAATTATTGCTCTTTTATCACGGACCTCAACCAATGATATCTGACATCTATGTGCTTTGTATGGGAATGATATATAATATTTTTGCTCATGTTAATAGCAATTTGACCATCGCATAATACCACATAATCTTCTTGCTTCACATCCAACTCTTAAAAGGACCTTTTTAGCTAAAACATCTCCTTACAAGCTTCCACTATAGCTACATATTCTACTTTAGTAGTAAATAAAGACACATACTTTTGTAGTTTGGATTTCCATGAAACGACTCACCCTGTAAACTTGAATAGAAACCTAAATTGGATTTTCTACCATCAAGATCTTTAACCATAACTGCATCTATAAAACCTTATAGAGTAGCTCACCATTACCAAAGCACAGATTCCCCATCGATGTGCCTCTCAAGTATCTCAAAAACTATTTCATTGCTTCCTTGGATTTGAAAAGAATCTGCTCACCATCCCAATAGATTGATCAATATCTAGCCTTATGCACACCATTTTATACATCAAATACCCTATTATAGATGAGTATGGAATAAAGGATATACCATATTTTTCCTTTTCTGGTGAGGGACATGCATGCTTACATAACTTGAAGTGTGATACCAATGGTGTGCTAACTGGCTTAGCATGCTGCATATTGAATCTTTTTAGCACTCGTTCAATTTATCTCTCCTTAGATAACGATAATTGCTTATCTTTCCTATTTTGACTTATCTTCATGCCAAAGATTTGCTTTGCAAGTACCAAATCTTTTATATCAAATGATTTGGATGAGTTCTCCTTCTTCTTTCAGATTCTACCAATGTCTTAATCCACAATCAACATATCATCGATATAAACAAAAAGAATGATGAAGTTCTTACCTAATAACTTCTTGAAATACGCACAAGCATCGACATAATTTCACTAAAAACAATGATCTATTATAAAGGAGTTGAACTTTCCATACTATTGCCTTGGAGCTTATTTTAAGCTATATAGACTTTTCTTCAACTTACAGACGAAATTTTGCATGCCTTTAGCTTTTAAACCTTCTAATATACACCTCATACAAGAAGGTTGATTTAATATCTAGTTGTTTAAGTTCAAGATCCAAATAGGCACTTAGATCAAAAATTATTTGGATTGAGTTCATCTTGACTACTAATGAAAAGATTTCATCAAAGTCAATACGTTTTTTTTAACAGAATCCTTTCACTACCAGCCTCGCCTTGTGCTTTACCAGCTTGTTACCATATCTCTTTATCTTGAATACCCACTTGTTTCGATGCCTTTTATCTTTTGGAAGCTTTATAAGCTCGTATGTATTATTCTTCTTTAAGGAATCCATCTCTTCCTTCATAGCTGTGAGCTAGAGATGATGCCACCTTTTGCACATTCTTAGACTCACACTCAATGGTAATTAATAGGTATTCGAAACTTAGATACCTGCTAAAAGGCCATTTCTCCCTGTTTGACCTTTGAAGTGTGTTTCATCACTTGTTGGATCCAATTGCTCCCCTTCTCATTATCCACAATGGATTCATCTTTAGTATTGCTTACATATGGTTCATATAGCTCATTAATATCAAATTGTATCTAATCACCACCAATGTATGCTTGGTCACACACTTTAACTTTTTCACTTATAGATTGCTCAACAATCGAAGGGATTGGTGAAGAGCTAACTATGCCATATGATGAGTTACAGTGTGATGATTTATCTTCACTTAGAAGATCAGCACCTCTCTCCTACTCCTGGAACACCACATCCCTGCTCTTAACCACCTTTTTCCTTTTTAGGTCATAAAATTTGAATTCAAACTGATCAATATCATATCTAACAAAAATTCAAGGTATCGAGTTTGAGTCAAGCTTCTTTCTCTGATTCTTTAGTATATATCTAAATACCTTGTAGCCAAAAACTCTGAAATGATAATATGTGGGATCCTTGCCAATCCATGCTCTCTTGAGAATTTCAAAATCCAATTAAACTGAAGTAGCTAGATTGATCAGGTAGACCATAGTTCAAATTGCTTCTCCCTAAAATGTCTTTAGCAATATTGACATCTTAATCATGTAACAAACCTTATCCATAATGGTTTTGTTCATCCTCTCAATAACCCTATTATGTTGTAGAGTTCTTGGTTCAACTTCCTAAAATTTAATTTTAAGTGATGTACAATATTGTTCAAACACCTTGAAGTATACTCCCTTTTGTTGTTTATTCTAAGGCACTTTAGTTTCCCTTTTTACCATAACATGAAACTGCTTAAAGTTTCAAACACTTGACTCTTAAAGTTCAACATGTACACCCAAATCTTTCTCAAAGCATCATTAATGAATTTAACAAAATATCTTTTACCTCCTAATGGCTCATCCTTAATAAGACCACATGTATCTAAATGCACCAACTCTAATAACTCCTACTTCCTTGTAGATCTTCTCTTGAAAGAGAATCGTTGCTACTTTCTAGTCAAGCAATGATCATAATGATTTAATGGTTGTGAGTTCGTAATTGCGATAAAGGATTTTCCAGCCAACAACTTTAATTTCTTCTCACTTATGTGTCCTAATTATCAATGTCATAGGTTTCTTGTAGATTCCTTTTCGGTTGAGTATATTTCTCCCCCACCACACACTTTAAGTGTGTCTTGTATAGCGAGTAGCATAATTACCCTTGGCAACCATCATAGCACCTTTGGATAGTTTCCACTTTCTATCCCTAAAAGTGTGCTAAAAACCTTCTTAATCTAACACATTTGCTGATAGTAGATTTAGCCTTAGATCAAGGATCTGTCCTACATCTCTCAAGGTTAGTAAGCATCTGACATTTATCTGATCTCGGATATCACGCATACTAACTATCTTGACAGATATTTGGTTTCCCATATTAACACTCCCAAAATATACACTCTTGTAGTTTAAGAAATACTCCACCTTTGGAACAAAATAGTAAGATGCTCCTGTATCGATTAACCATTCAAAATCAGAATTGCTAACATCAAAACATTCAGTAGTTACACAAACTAGGAACACCTTATCATCCATATTTGAAGCAATTGCAGTTATACTCCTATCATCACCATCATTATGATGATCTTGCTTTTTCTGAACCCTTTTAATATGTCATGTCTTATTGTAATAGTGGCATGTCTTTATGTCTTTGTCACCTCTTGACTTTAAACGGTTCTTAGACTTGTTACAACCTTAGGACCCTTACTTTTTTTCCTTCCCCTACTTTTTATCATAAAATATTGCATGTTATCAACTTTAATATCCTTTCTTCTGATTTCTTCATTAAAAATGCTCTCTTTGATTACATTCAAAGATAGTATACCTTTAGGAGCTGAGTTGGTACTCGTCACCATAAAAGTTTCCTTACTATCCAGTAATGAACTCAACATGAATAAGCCTTGAAATCATCATCAAGAATGATCTTCATTATAGTAAGCTTGTTGATTACGTATTAGAAATCACTTATATGCTCCGACACTAATTTTTCAACTTTTAACTTCAAGTTTATAAGCCTTTTAATTAAAGAAGCCTTATTACAAGCAGTCTTCTTTTCATACAGTTCTTCTAGCTTCTTCTATAGGTCAAAAGGATCTGTTTCTTGAGGTACATGGTTGAATATGTTGATAGCAATCTATTGTTTTATAGTGCCCAAAGTTTTTTGCTTCTTCTTTCCCTATTCTTTGATTGACATCTTTTCAGGTTTTGAAGGAACATCATTCTTCACACCTCTATTAACATCAATAAGATCAAAGAAATCCTTGCAATATAAAACGTCCTCTATCATAGGCTTCCATATAGAGTAATTTCATGACATTAACTTGACCATAGAGTTATTTTCACCTTCCATTACGATAACTATGATACCACTTATTAGGAGACAAATACATAATTCTCTAAATGATCAACCAAATATCAACGACAAGAAAGAATGCTTCAAATTGCAGTAGTGAAATAATATGAGAATAAGAAACTTTAAAGATGAAACAAACAAAAAGATTTAATATGGAAAACCCTTAAGTGTATAGGGAAAAACTATGAGACAAACTGACAAATAAATCCACTAAACTCAATAAGGATTTATAGAAAAATTTGATCTCTCACCCCCAAACAACACATTGTTCTACCAAGTTTCAAACCAAAATCAATATTGTAATAAGCAAACCCTCAAACCAATCTAAAAACATTAAAACAAAGATGAGAACACACTCTTTGCCCTCTCTCTATTTTCCTCATTTTTTAGACGACGTGGCCACACTCTCTATAAAAACCTACATCTTTCTCTCTTTTATATCATGAACTAAATTTTCTATAACTTACATGGTCACTTACACGGTCGTGTAAGTAACTTATCTTTCCAGCACCACCTCAGTGGCAAACAAACAAAATTACAAAAAGTTACACAATCTCCACATATAGCCATGCATCTTCACACAGGCATGTATATGACCGTGTAAATGATTGATCAACCCAATTTTGTGAGTCAAGAAATGAGCGTGTAGCACTCTACAAGGCCATGTATCTCTATATAAAAGATTCTTCCATTGTGTCGTCACTTGTTTGTCATTCTCAAGAACCATAAAGTCATCTTTGATCACTGAAAGTCTCAACAAAGGGTTGGATATTTAATATAACAATCTTGGGGTGATTCAAACTGATGTTCAACAGTTGAATAAGAAAAATGAAGAAAAAGAAAGCATTTCTAGCAAAAATTTAGGAGAGAGTAACATCTAAATTTGTATGGGTGTTGTCTAAGGGGGATGAACTAAACCAAGCTAGAGTGAGACCAATTATTGTTGATAGTTTGTAATCTAAGTAAAAGGTAGGTCAGTTAAGGAGAAAAAGGAAAAATCTTGAGAAAGTGTTGTTAAGCAAATTTTTATATCTAATAATAAAACTTTCAATACACATAAATATATAGATTGTATCTGGTAGTATAAGAGGTTATCGTTTCCTTAAGGATTATGTAAGAGTTTATAATTTGAATCTAACTTTGTCTAAGATATTCATAAATTGAATTGAATTAAATTTAAATAACAAAAATTAAAAAAAGTAATAAAGCAAAGCTAATAAGCAAATAAACAATAAGTTGCCAATAAAATTTATTAGGGTTTTGATCAAGATGAAATACTTAGGACTTATTCTTTCCTTATTTTGTTTCTTCTAATATTGTTGATCCAATTAGGTGTTTAATCTTATATTTCCTAAGGTCTTGATTACTCTCTCAAGAACTAATCAATTAACTCTAATTAAATTCAAAATTTCCAGATTAGCAATCTCTCGATTAACAAAACTTTCCCTAACTTATTCAATTATATTTGAAGCTATCTATTGGATAATTAATTTCTCAAATAAGATCTCTCTTTGAATTATTGTTAATTTGATAATTGTGGGTCTATTAAACTACCTACTCTCATTGTACAATCTAACACTAATTACTTTTGACTCATTCTCTCGATTTTTTGTCAAGTTTAATCATGAACAATTATCATAAACATCCAATATGTATTGAAATGAACATTAATTAAAATTCCTAAAATAATTCTAGAGTAAATCCTAATATGAAATTAAGGTCTTGGTTGGTAAGCCAAAATTCATATATGTTCTTCTTGATCTCCCACTTTTGATTGATTTTTAACTGTGGTTATTGTTATTTTTTGGTGTGTTTCATATTCTTACATACTGTTTAGGGTTTTGATGTCATGTCTAGGTTTTTTCCACCTTGTTTGGTTCCAAAAATAGCCCCAAACCTTAAAATGTATGAAAACTTTTGCTCCTAGAAACTCTCTAGCATGATCGTGCTCTACTGATTTTCCTCTTTAACACGATCACGCCAGAGACCATGTAGGCCATGCACGATCGTTTCCTACTTCCAGCTTCCTCCATCTTTTTTGTTCTTCATTTTCTTGATTTCCATCACTCACAAACATATTAAGGACCTCGTGAAACACTACAAGAAAATCATGGAATAGCTACGGAAATTTTCCGACGGACATAAAACCAACGCTATTTACTGAGAGAACATTACTGTCCGTCGGTAAATAAACTATACTATTTATATATAGCGACGGAACTATATATCCATCGGCAATATTGGAGGGAAAAAATTTTGTGCAAAATCTCTAACGACATATAGCGATAACACAACCTACGGTGTCGGAATTAATTGCGGGAACAGTTCCCACAATTTAATTGCTTCGAATAGATACCGACGGACATAATTCTGTCAAAAATTTACTGGCGAATTAGACACCACCGTCGGTAATAATTTTGTTAATTACTCACAAAATTAATTAGCTTCGCACAATTACTGACGGTGAATATACCGTCGGTAAAAGTGTTTCAGCCCCTTTTATATACCGATGTAATGTGTTCCATCACTATCCGTTTAATTAACTTTACCGATGGAATTGGTGTTCTGTCGGTGAATCATCGAGTTTATCAGAACAAATGGTTAGCTTTTCATTAATTGTACTGACGAAAGGTGGGTTTCCGTCACAAAAAGAAGCAGTTACACAGGCAATGAACTAATTGGGAAACTTAAATAACGATGGAATATGAATTCCGGCGGTAACTGTTAAGTCATTAAATTGCACTTATTTTGGACTTAATTATCGTTAATGTGTTGAAATTATTATCCGAAATTAATGGAATTATCTTATAATTGTTACAGGTGGTTTTCAATAACTTAGAGACGAAATTGAATCAAAAAGATGCAAAAGAATGAAGAAAATCCGAAATTCCTAATTTGAAAGCAATTCTGTGACTAAGCGTGGGCATGCCTAAGAATAGAATAAATCTACAGATCACTTTTCAAAAGTCAAAATCGAGATTCTCACAATCTTTGAAGATTATATTTCCATCTTTCAAGGGAATTGACTACCTAAAATTAGGGGATACAGTATCGGAAGAGAAGCAAGGAAAGATAAGGGAAAAACAAGCATAAAAGAGAGAGGAAGGTGGTTCACGGAAGCTAGACTAGGTTTAGGATAGATTTTCGTTTCTGCATCTTTTCTTTTCCAGTTTTTACGTTTTTTTGCACTTCTTCCTTTAGTATTTTTCATATTTTTCAGTAAAGGACCAGGGATGGAGACTTTATACTTTGTTATTTCTTTTGTTTTCGATTCTATTATGAGTAGCTAAACTTTTTGTCTTAGTTGAGGGGATCCGTGTTATCCGCTAGTATGTGTGAGATGTTTTGAATAAAGTTTAGGTTGTTAATAAACATTGAATATCTTCTGATCTACTCTTTCTAATTGAATTCGTTGGTTTCTAGGTGCGCAACTAGGGATTAATGTGTTCAACTGCTAGATTAACGAAATATGACGTTCAGTTTTGCTAATCACAAGTAGCAATTAGGATTATCTACTTTACATTAGAGCCAGAAAATTCTAAGGAGATATTCGCTTGATTGATTGCATGTCGTACATGTATTTCGCTTGCTCATTGGTTCTTGATTCTTAATGCTATTATTTGATTATACCTATGATCGTATCTAGGTTGTTGTTTAATAAGAATGCTAGGATACATATTCCTAGTCATTACACTTAAGAGAAATTTCCCCAATGAATGTTTATTAATAATTGCAATTTTATATCGAGGATCTATGATAGCATGATAACATTGGTGACCCGAAACTAAGGTATTTTCTCATTAATTTTTCAAATTTAATTGCTACTTCCGATTTGTAATTTTTCTTATAATTTTTTGATATTGTCATGACCAAAACCCCCTTTTTATTTTCGTTATTTGTGCCATTTGAATTCATAATTTCATTACCCCAAAGATTCCTCGTGAGAACGATATCCACTTACCACTACTACATTAAATTGTTTTAACGGAAGTGATTTCTTTTTAATTTGGCTGTAGGTGACAGCAGTACCAAATTTTGGCGTCGTTGCTGGGGAATTTCTTAACGATTTTTGTTAGTGATGTTTTTGTTTATGTTTTTGTTTTTGGTTTCGTTGCGCCTGGTTACCTTGTCTTCTGTTTGTTTCAGTTTCACAGCTCTTTCTGATTTTTTGATCTTTTAGTGGTATGGCTCACTATCAGTATGCTTTTAATTCTAATTATTCATATTATCCTTATTATGATAATGAGTTTCCATTTGTTGTGACTTCCAGGTTTGACCATCAAATGGCAGATTTCACACCCTTAGCCGCGCAAGGACCGAGGGATGACCAACAAGCTAAGGTATGTGAAGTTTACTCATTTTTGGGTTATTCTTTTTGTATGTGTTCCTTTTTGCAGCACACAAAGTACAGATTCACTTCTCCACCGAGCTACTATGAAGAGCAGTCCTACATCGAGCCTCCACCTCCACCTCCACCTCCACCTCCACCTCCACCTCCACCTACACCTCCACCTCCACCGTCGCCACCACAAGCTAATGAGATGTCTTTGGAGGAGATCATAATGAGTTTTGAGATAAGCACTCTTCAATTCCAGCAGTTTAGACAACCGTACGTGCCTCGACAAAATCCGAATATGACATCAAATATTGAAGGTAAGTCTTCTTTGAAAGATATGTTGCAAACTTTGACCGCTAACACTTGGACGTTTCAGCTGAATATTGAAGCAAGTATCCAAAATTTGGAAAATCAACAAAGGAATTTGGAAAACCAGCTAAGTCAAATTGCAGCTGCCGTTAATCGAATGGAGCCACAAAGTTTTGAAAATTTTCCAGTACAACCAGAAATTAATCCCAAAGAAAGCGCGAAGGCTATCACATTGTGGAGTGGTAAGAAACTACAGGAACTACTTCCGAAAAATTCCAGAAGAGAAGAAGAGGAAGAAATTACGCACATAATACCTTCACAATATGAATTGACGCCAAAAGGGGTGCAAAACAAAGTGATTCTGCCTCCTTTCCCAAGTCGATTTTTCAAGACAAAGAAGGAAGAACAAGCAGAGTTAGAAAAGGAAGAGATTACAGTTCGAGAAAAGATGGAGGATGTGCAACCTCCTACGATAAGCGATGCAGTTAATGTTATCGCTAACCAAATTTCGGTTCCTTTTCCTAGTTGTTTACAGGTACAAGAAGAAAAAGAATAAGAAGAGCCACAAGAAGTACAATTTTTAGGAGAGCCGTGGGCTAGCGAGCTGAAGACCGAAGGTAACAAGCAGGATGTTGAGTCTCCACAAACATTGGCGTTACTTTTACAGAGACCATC
>JAOQML010000195.1:7841557-7859527 GCA_027568935.1 Erythroxylum urbanii | reverse complement strand
TGAGGTGTGGTAATTTACCACACCTGGACCCGTTTCTCTGGTCCGACCCGTTCTCTGGAAACGGGATGTTACAAGTGGAGCACTACTGGAGAGCACAGTTGGAGAACAGACCACAACCAGGGAGTGGAGATGATAACGAGAGCGATAAAGAGAGGATGATTCAGTCGTTGAGAGAGAGAAAAAAATTGAAAAAAAGAGAAGAAGAAAGAAGCATGGGCGTGTGGAGGGGGGGCAGTTGCTATTAGGGTTAATTTTTTTTTACAAATTGGTCTTCAAAATGTGGAGATTTACGATACTGGCCCAGTATATTTTGGTATTGTGGGTACTGGCCTGTACCAGGCAAAAACACTCGGTACCAACAAAGATGATACCGTCCCTTTTTTTACCCAGTAAGTACTGGCCTATACAGAATGGTATATTCGTAATGCTATTTAGAGCCATAACTAAACCTTAGAGAAGTAGAAATAAACAAGAGGGCATAGAATGGAATTGAGTGGCACAAAAGAGCCATTGTAGCTACCCCTTATATAAGAAGGAAAATTGGTATTATTGGACTTGATTTAAGTATTAGGCTTGTGACCAAAACTAATAAAATATCGTTTATTTTATATAATATATTTATAACAAGATTAGGATGACCATGGACACAAATAGATGACAATAAAGTTTTTCTTTACAATAGATATTCATATTTAAATATAGGAAATAAATTCCTACTAATTTCAAGAATTGGATAATTTGATTAGACTGAGCAAGAATGATAATGTTTCAGGTTAGACTGACTTTCTTAGATGCCTATTATCAATAATTTGAGCTCGAACTAGCAATTCACTGCTAAAATGACATTGTTTTAGAGGATGAACTTAGATTGAAATTTGAGTTGATTCTCCAAACTTGAGTTCAACTTAAGGTTTGGTCAATCACCATTTATCCGTTTGTTGAGAGATCAATCATAACTGAATTATGGGCATATAAGTTCTTTTTTACAATTTTTTGAAAGATCTATTTAATTGAATTTTTTATAAAGCATGAATAAAAATAAAAAAATGAAACATACTTGATCCAAAATCCTATAAAACTTTTCTTTTAAACTTATCAATCTCGAGTTATTTAAACTTTTAGCCTTTATTCACAAATTAAAGGGAACTTTATGTTAGAAAGGAAAAGAAAAAAGTAATAATGTTTTGATGTCTTTTTTCTTTTTTTTAGAAAGAGATTCAATGGTTTCTTTAATTAAAATTAAATAATTATAATTTAATTTTTAAAAAATCAAATATCTCTTATTTCATTCCTGAAAATTTTAAACTTTAAAATTAAGTCTAACTTAATTTAGATTATTTTTCTCTTTTAAATACTCTTTATATGCGACCCATTGGTTCTTAATATGTCAACAATGATTATAAATTATAATTATAGTTCATGATTATAGTTAAATAAATTAAAATTATTTTTAATTTATCTTTAATTTTTTAATTAAACTATGTGACCATGTAAGTTATTGTGTGTTTTTGCAGACTTACATGGTTAGTGTATGTGACTATGTAAGTCCACAAAACTCACAATAATGTGTATGTGATTGTGTAAGTTTACGAAAATAGCTTTTGAAGCAAAAACACGTACACTCTTGTGTGTGTTTGTTACATAATCACAGTTATATACACTCCATTATAACTCTCCACAGAAGGAATGAGTGTCATTCATTTGAAACAATCATTATATAAATATATATATTAGTCATAATCATAACCATAATCATAATCATAATCATAATCATAATTGAATATCATAATCATAATAAGTTATGAGTAGACTAATAGCTGATTATGATTATGAATGACGTATATATTCAATTGTGATTATGATTAAAATATGTATTTATATGTTGATTTTTTCATATAGCTGAGCATATTCCTTTAGTGGAGAGTTGTAATCTGGTACTGGAAGATAGAAATAGAAACGTCTAATCTCATACCAAGTGAAGATAAAAGTCTAACTCAAATTTAATTTAAAAGTGTGAAGTTTGGAATCACTTCAATAAGACTAGATCAATGGAAGAAGTAGAAAAACTTGAGTGTAAAAGTTGTCAGAAGATGTTAGTCGGGAGTTTAAAAGGTGGAACCTCTCATTTAAAGATACATATAAATTCTTGTGATAGAAAAAGATGGTATTAGGAGATCAAATATTTTTACCCCTTATCGTTATGAGAGGGAAGAATGAAATGACTGCAACATCTTATGAAAACAATAAATTAAGGTTTTTGATAGCTTCTATGGTAAATGGTGATAAAAATGCACTATCTATAGTTGATAGAAAAAGATTTAGGATGTTGCTCACTTGAATTTGAAATACGTTGAAGAAAGACATTATAAAGATATACGAGGATAAGAAGAAGAAAAATTTTAAGAACATTATCAAGTATTAAGGGTTGCCATTACAATAGACATGTAGACAGTCGATAATTAAAATAAGGGTTATATGATAGTGATGGTACATTATGTTGACAATGACTAGACTCTATGTAATAAACTTTTGAGGTAATTTATATTCTTTAATATTGTTATCATTTATTTTTTTCATTATGTTATGATTAACGTTGGTTATATTTGTACATGATAGGTTCATTGATGTGCCAGCATCACTCATAAGCGAAAGGTTAGCAACTATGTTCGGAGACTGTTTGATAGATTTTAATATTGACACCAAATTATCCACCACAAAAGTCAAAAATTGTAGCACGAATGGTGCTATAATTGAAAACTTAAAGAATAAGATATGAGTTGGGAGTTGGAGGTTAGTAAAAGGTTATTCCATATGCATCGTTTTGCGCATATTCTGAATTTGATTGTGAAGGATGGATTAAATATGTTAAAGGAAGCAATATATTTGATTTAGAATAGTGTAGTAAATTAGAGTACAACTCTTAAAAAAGTTAAGAAATTTGAAAAATTGCATGAAAACTATGCATTTCAAGTACAAAGATGTTAGTTTTGGATTGTCCAACTAAGTGGAACTCAACAGTAATATGTTGGTGTTGGCAATCCAATATGTTGATGTGTTTATTAGACTAAGACAAGGAGATTCTTTGTACATTTGCATGCATGCAGAAGACTAATGGGATTTGGTTAGAAAACTTTGCGCAAAGTTGGAATTATTTTATAATGCGACTGAATTGTTCTCCGAAAAAGCTTAGTGTGTTGACAAAAAATCATCTTCCTTATAATTCTTATCTTTATGTTGTAATCACTTTAGCTAGAATTATTAGTTTATCATTTTGTTTGTATCTTGTAAGAGATGATATGGTACAATTTTATCAATATTATCACTAGTACAAATGTGTATAAGTACCAATGTATACTTTCATGCCAATACATTCAAAGATAAATACAAAATTGCTTAGTTACATTACTGTTCAAATACTTTTTTTGCATTCTTTGTTCTTTCACTTAGGTAATCCTTCATTACTTTTTTTAGGGAAAAAATAACAAAACTCTCTAAAAAGTTAAGCCAATATTAATGAAAAGAAATAACCCTTCAAATTGCAGCAGTATAACAATATGAGAATCCAACCAAAGTTGATATCACAATCAACAAACCCTTAAACTAATCTAAAAAATAATCAAACTAGGATGAGAATCTAATCCTCTTTTCCCTCTCTTTATTTTTTCTCACATTTGGATGTTGTGACAACACTCATTATCTCTTCTTTATCTCATATATGGAGTAAGGATCTAATGAGCTATTTATAGGCTCCTCTAGCTTATAATTCAGAATCCTAATTGAATTGAACTAATTAAAATCTTATCCTAATCAAATTACATCACATTATCCAATAAGGTAATGTCATTTAAAGAGGACTATATTTGATATAATTTATCTACATCAATACTAACAAGATAAGATATTATATTTAATTAGGAATGATACATCCCAAGCTAGGAAGATCTCCACTATCTTTAGATGATCCTCCCACATGATCTTTATCTTTTAGAGCTGATGACTATCTATTGTAATCTTATCCACCACATCATCCAAGATCTCAAAATAGGCTGCACACTCAACAATCTCCCCCTCTAGCCCAAATATGGGGAAGACACGTTATTCTCCATCATCTACCTAAGATTCACCCGACAAGCTTACTATAAAGCTCATGTTTGTTTATGGGAAGCACTTTATTCAACATATCAGCACCATTAAAATCTGTATAAACCTTCTTTAGCATTAATCGTTGCTCTTCTATCACAGACCTCAATCAATGATATCTGACATCTTTACAAAATGCAACCGCTTGCACATCCTTAGGCTCCCCTTCAGTAGTAAGTAGTAAGTACTCAGAACTTGGATACCTTCTAGAAGGTACTCAGAACTTGGATACCTTCTAGAAGGCCTTTTCTTCCTTGTTGACCTTTGAAACTGAGTTTCATTAGCTGTTGTATCTCATTGCTCCCCCTGCTCATTATCCTTAATAAGACTACAAACATCTAAATGCATAAACTCCAATAACTCAGGCTTCCTAGTAGATCTTCTCTTAAAAGAGACTCTATGCCACTTTCTAGTCAAACAGTGATCAGACGGATTAAAGGGTTGTGAGTTCTTAACTAGGATAAGGGATATTTTATCCAGCATCTTTAATCCCTGCTCACTCATCTATCTCAATTATCGATGCCACAGTTCCGGTGAAGATGCCCTTTGGGCTGTGTATAGTTCTCCACCACCACACACCTTTGAGTTTGTCTTGTACAATGGACAACAAAACTCTCCTTAGACTACTGTCATTGTGCCTATAGACAATTTCCACTTAGTATCCCCAAAAATTTGCTTAAGTCCTTCTTAACCTAACGCATTCGTTGATATAAGATTCAACTTTAGATCAGGGATGTATCGTACATTTCTCAAAGTTAGTAAGCATCTGATGTTTTTCTGAACTTGAATAGCACCTATGCCTATTATCTTGACAGAGCTTTGATTTCCCATCTTGATGCTCCCAAATCTTTGCTTTTGTAGCTTGAGAAGTACTGTTTCTTTGGAACACAATTATAAGACCCTCCCATGTCAATCAACCATTTTGAACCAACATTGTTGACGTGGAAGCATTCATTACTTGCATAAACTAGTGTCACCTCATCATCCATACTTGAAATAGTTGCAGTTGCACTCTTATCATCGTCATCTTCCTAATGAACGTCCTTTTTTATCCCTCTTCCAATTATAGCATAACCTTTTGATGTGTCCTGGCTCGTCACAATAGTGGCTCATCTTCACTTCTTTCTTACTGACTTTGAACTATTTTTAGACTTGTCACGATCATTAAGACCCTTACTTTTGTTCCTCCTCTTACTTTTTATCATGAAAGCCTGCATGTTGTCAACTTCAATCTCCTTTCTTCTGATTTCTTCATTAAATATACTCTCTTTGATTACATCTAAAATGAGCACACCTTTAGGAGCTGAGTTGTTAATCGTCACCACTAGTGTTGGCCAACTATTCGGTAATGAACTCAATAAGAACAGAGCTTAGATCTCATCAACAAGAATGATCTTCATTATAGTCAACTTGTTAATTATATCTTAGAAATCACTTAGATGATTCAACACTAATTTTCTAGACTTCAATTTCAAGTTCAGAAGCCTTTTAATTAGAGAAGCCTTGTTGTGAGTAGCCTTCCTTTCATACAGACCTTCTAGCTTCTTACATAGCTCAAAAGGATCTGTTTCTTGAGACACATGCTTGAATATATTGATATCAATCTATTGTATTAAAATGCCTAGAGTTTTTTGCTTCATCTTTCCTATTCTTTGTCTAACATCTTATTAGGTTTTGAAGGAACATCATCCTTCACACCTTTTTCAACATCAACAGGATCAAAGAGATCCCTGCAATATATAAGTTCCTCCATTATGGGCCTCCAAATCGAGTAATTTGATAATGTTCACTTGACCACAAAGTTGCTTCCACCTTCCATTACGATGACTCAGATATCACTTGTAGGGAAAAAGATAACACAACTCTCTAAAAAGTCAATCGAATATCAACGACAAGAAATAACTTATCAAATTGCAGTAGTAGAACAATACGAGAATAAGAAAGTAAATGATGAAGCAAACATTAAGATTTAACTTGAAAAACCCTCCAATGTAGAGTAAAACAACCACGAGGCAAACCAACAAATAAATCATTTAAACTCAATAAGGATTTACATAAAAAGTTTATCTTTCACACCCCTCCTCTCCCAACAAATTGTCTCACAAAGTTTCAGGATTGAAACCAAAGTTGATATCATAATAAAAAATAACTCTCAAACTAATCCCAAAAACAATCAAATAAAGATGAAAATCTAACCCTCTTTGTCCTCTCTCTATTTTTTCTCACTTTGGGACATTGTGATAGCACTAACTATCTCATGTATGGATCAATTATCTAATGAGCTATTTATAGGTTCCTTTAGCTTACAATTTAAAATCCCATTTGAATTGAACTAATTAGATCACATCTTATCATAATCAGATTATATCACATTATCCAATAAGTTAATATCCCTATCTAAATAGGACTCTATCTGATAGAATTTATCTACATCACTCCTAACAAGATAAGATATTATATTTAACAAGGAATGATACATCCTTATCCACGAAGATCTCCACTATCTTCAGTTGATCCTCCCACATGATCTTTATCTTTTAGAGATGATGTCTATCTAATGTAATCTTATCTGCCACATCATCTAATATCTTAAAATAAGGTTAGACACTCGACAACTTTGTTCCACTTTTATAACTTCTCTTTTTCAAATTTTATGCTTTCTAGAAAGAATCTCATCTTTTTAAGCATTTGGGGTTACAGGTGATTGTACTTCAAAAGAGGCTAGCATCTTAGGATGCACCAAGATATATCCTAATGATCTCTCATAGGCCATAGCTAAAGAGAGCATTGATTTCAAGAAAGGCAACAACTTCTGCTGCTCTTGCTACTTCCTTGATGTTTTGGGCTACATGCAACCTCAGTTTAACATTTCTTATATTTTCTTTGGTTCTTGTCATTATTAGCAGACACTGTCTGGTAATTTTCCTTTTTCTGCTCAGTTGAACTAACTTTTACTTGGATTGCATGCTATCAGCAATAATTGGTTTCATTTTAGATTGTTTAACTCATCCTTTAAAGACAACACCCCAACAAATTCCGATGTTAGTCTCTTCTAGATTTTTGCTAGAAATGATTTCTCTTTCTTCATTTTTCTTATTCAAAGGCTCAACATTAGTTTAAATAACCCTAATATTGTTAATAGTTTTACCGAGTTCCCAGTTTGCTTGCTTCAATTCCATTATGATTAAGTCAGGAGAAGATGTAGGACAATAACTTAAAAATATCATTCTCTTCTCATTAGGGTTTTTTTTGTTCATTTCTTTGATCCTAGGATTTGGCATTTCATAAGATGGGATTGCCATGTATCTCAAAGCTTCAAATCCCCTATGATTTTGTTGGTTGTTCCAAGTTCTTCAAGAATTTCCAGGGTTTAAATGGTTGAGGAAGAAAATTAGGGTTTCTTTTTGGCAAAAGTTTAATTAGAGTCATTTGGCCTTAAAAAAAAATCAAATTAGCAATTAATTGATAGAATTAAAATTTATATTAATGTAAACTTTATTATAATTTTAAAATCATAAGCTTTTATTTTAAAATATTATGATGTAATTTAATTTTAATTGAAACTTTAGTTTAAAATAAACTTTCATACTTGATTTTTTTAAATTTTAATGAAAACATTAGGGAAAAATAAACTTTTTGCGTAATTTAAGAACATAAACTTGAAGCCAACACCAATAATCAAAGGATCACCGGCCCATTGTCACAAAGGCACATTATACATTATATGCATCATAAAAGAAAGGACCCAAATACATAAATTATTTTCTTGAATCTCACGCACTCTTACATAATTAGGAAGTCTGCCAACCATATTACAACTCAGTTTCATATTAGCACTCGTATATATATATAGTTTTATTTACTTTTGGTACAACGGAAAAGCGTACTTTTATATAGTACTGTTTTACGTCTAAGCTTGAGTCTGAGTGAGGTGAGCATCAATATCCTTACTGCGGTGGACTACAAACTCGACCAATGTGGTAGGATCTGGGATCTGATCGTTCAGCTTCTCGTATGCAAGAGTCCAGTGGACCACGCTACCTTCACCATTGGGTTTGGGAGTGGCTTGAACTATGAGCCTGAAGTCCTTGTACTCCTTCATAAGATCCCCATCTATCGCTCTGAAGGTGGTTGAATTGTTCTTATCGTCTACGGTCCCCTCTTTACTCCAATCGCCTTAATGAAGATCAACACCATGAATCTTGTCAGGGCTCATGGTATTCACATGATGCGGTCTGCAGCTGAAGACCTCGTGAAATTTGTCGGCTGAAAAAACTTGAATAAATCATACTTCCAAAAAAAGAAATTAAAATTATTAAAAATGTGAAAATTTGCTCTGAATTTAAATATATTAAGAAAAAGATTTTGGTAAGATATGGTACTGCTATTCTTTTTAATTATAAGATTTTGTAAGATATCGAAGCTGACGAGTACGAAGACTACGATGAAGAAGAGAATAGACTGGTGCTAAAGAGTGTCAAGATGAAATCGAAAAAGCCGAAAGGTTGGTGTAAATAAAAAATGATATTGTCGGATAATGTGTAAATAGTTGATAGAGTGGGTGTTAACAAATTATTGAAGAGGGGACAGTAACCAATTTTCGACTGATTCTGTGTCGCTCTAGCTCTTTCACTCCCTCATTAAATTTTAGTATTTTATTCATAAAATTGAATTCTATCGATTTGGGACCCAAGCATTGATTATAGACGAAAGAAGACAATGGAGTAAAATTAGATCCCAAGATATTAAATGATTGGAAGAAAATTTAAGGAACAGATATGGAAGATGGAAGCAAATTAATGTCAAAAGACGATTAAAAAAATAAAGAAAATGATATTGCAATTACTTGAAAATGGTACTCAATTTCGTCAAAATGTGGAGAAAGATAGAAGGATACTTAGAGATGAATATGAACAATTTAAATAGCGGGTTTATATTATGTCTACTTTGTTTAATAAGGTTGAGAGTGACTAAATTTTCAAATGCGAGTAGTTCTTTATGTTGGATAAAACCCAATAGAACTTGTCGGGTAGTGTCAAGCCTAGCTGGGCTCGACCCACAGATTGGGTGGCCCATGGCTGCATCCGTGGCTCGACGCGCTATTGGTTCAAGCTGGTTGGGCTAGTCTGTCTATACTTTTTAAATTTTTTTTGACAAAACGAGCATATTTCCATTAGGCCACGAGCCAGGCTAGGTCAGGAAAGCCCTAGTCTAAACTAGGCCTGTGGCTCGGTCAGGTTAAGACTGCCATCCTTGTCACCGAGAGGAAAATGCAGCATAGTAGAAAAGGAAATAAAATGCAGCAGTAAAGAGAAAACGCAAGATGCTAGTAGCCAGAAGATAAATGCATAAGCAACAAGCAATGCAGTGGAACACCACTAAAACGTAACAGCCAAAGGACAAAAATGCCAACAACGAAACAAGTAGCATTAAGTGGAAGAAAGAGACTCACCCACCTGACATTATCTCCATCAAATCTCTTCAAAATGGAAGAGATAAGCAAAAACTCATCCCAATCCATTTGAAATGGAAGAGATAAGAGGAAAACCATCAAATATCTAGTAATGTAACTCTTGAAGATGTTTTAGAGGCTATAAAAATGGAGGAGCAGTGGAGGGAAGGATGAGCAAGTAGTCCACATAAGAGTGACAACTCCGAAGAGGCTCTGCCATCCATACAAGGTGGATGTGGCTAGGAGTTGTATTAAGGAGCCTCTGGGTTGATAGGGAATCAATTCCTACCCATTTTGAAATAGTTCAAGGTTAGTGTGGGGATTTTTTAAATCTTCTAAAATTGGAACATTTCAATGAGTTTTTCTTGAAACCCTTATTCCCTTTGTTTATGGTTTCTTATACTTAAGTTGATTCTAATTGTTAATTTAATTTAGAGATGCATTTTGAATATTTGGATTATTAATTTTATGAATTCATTGACTTATTACTAATTTAATTTAATACTTATACAGGGTATGAATTCTTTGATTTTTGATTCATGTTCTTTATATGATTAGAGATATCCTTGATTATGTGAATGCGAGGCCTAATGCATTAATTCATAATGCATTGTATGAGGTAGATTTTATTTGTTCTTCGAATAAATTGTCGGTGGTTGGGTATCTCTTAGTTCACAATGCGCTTTGAGTGGGATTGAGTTGGTTTAATTCTAAAAATTGAAGGGAGACAAGTAGAAGCTAGTTGGTTGGTTTTATACACTTATATCAAGCATTCATTTGCAAATATTAGGTTCGATTTATGCTTTATTCTTTGATTCCTAGATTTAACTTGATTTGTTTTAAACTTTAAACACCCCCCTTTTTGTATATAAGTATTAGTTTAGCTAATTTATAGGTTTCATTATTTTGAAATGTTTGGTTTTCAATTTTTTCCTAATTTCAACTTATTAATAAAGTTAAACTTATATGTAAGGATAATTGGATGAAAATGGATAGCTTGGATGAAATCTTTATATGTGCTTCTCAACTCGAAAAAACATAGCTTAATGTATTGTGGATATTTCATATGAAAATGTTGATTAACAAACATGGTGGCAAATATGAAAAATTTCTTTCAATGGTTTATTATTTTATAGAAAGGTTGTTTTACTAATTGAATTATGAAAAAATATGTATCTTGATTGAATTAGATATGTAAATACTAAATTAGGATGTAATTGTTTCTTTTAAAAGTATTATGATTATAAACTAAATTAGAAAATTAACTTTCCTCTTGGTATGAACTCTTATTTTCTCCATACTAAGTTGATTAATAAGTTCAAAATTAAAATAAGGATTTAATTTGTATAGGGCTAACAACACATATCAAAATTGAACTTTTCTTGAAAAATATTTTCGTGCTTGTAAAACAAGATCTATTAGGAAAGAAATATGTTGAATTAGACAAAACATGAATGAGTTACTATATGAATATTGGGAAAGATTTAAAAGATTATGTGTAGTTGCCTCAGTCAGCAGATTAGTGACCAATTATTAATACAATATTTCTATGAGGGACTTTTACCACATGTTACAAGTATGATAGACAAAGCTACTAGAGGTGCATTAGTTGATAAAACTCCTACACAAGCTAGACAGTTAATCTCTAACATGGCTGAAAATTCACAACAATTAGGAACTAAAAATGAGATTAATCAATTTAGGAGTGTTAACAAAATAGATGTGCATGCCATTCATGATCAACTAAATGAAAATTCTCAAAAAGTAGCTCATTTGACTACTTTAGTGTTGAAACTTGTAGCTAGTGGTATTACCTAAGCTCGTGCTTGATGAATTTGCACTAATCTTCCTCACGCTAATAATGCATGTCCTTCTTTGCAAGTTCAAGATGTGAATGATGTGGATAGTTATCTAGGATAATGAGGGTTAGAAAGATCATCCAAACTTTAGATATGGACCTAGGACAAACACACCTAATTTTGTTAGTAACCAACATTACGACAAAAAGTGCTTTAAGTAACAGATAAAAGAGTAGCTATAAATATAATTGTCGTTATCTTTTTATTAAGGCAACAAAATTCATATCATTAGAAAAAGTGATGTTGTTATAAGTATAAGGAAATATAATTTTTTGATTAGGAAACAAAATAAAAAATGTTGCTTTAAGTTTTGACTAAGGCAATACATTAGTTTCAAGCTATAGCAACAATATTAAATAGATATTGCAACACTTTAAGTCTTTTTAGGCAACAATGTTAAATAGATAAGGTAACAAAGTGAATTTTTTTGGTAACAATAAAAGAAACAATTTATTCTTTCATTACCAATAATATTTAACGTAAAAGCAAACTCTTGTCATTATGTAAGCAACATCTATATTTACATTTAAAGGAATATATAGATATTAATGTACATCTTAATTCCATACGTATTATCAAATGTAAACAACCAAAACATTGCATTTATATATAATATATATTCCATAAGAACTTGAAAAATTTGACATTTATCATATTCAAAATACAAAAGCAAATTATATATGCTTTTAAGGTTACGAAATACAAAAGCAAATTCTAGAATCCTCAATAATTGTAAGGAAAATTACATATGCTTCAATAATTATTTATCAATTGTAGAATTTGAAGTCGATGTCAGGCTTCTTCAACTTGGCTCTGTAACCTTTCTTAAAGTCCTTTGGAAGTATTAACATACCTATTCTTTCATACTATATGAAGTTGAAATACATATAACAATAGTATGTCATCAATCTTATTCTTGATAAATGGATAGGAAATGTTTATTTCACATCCCATAAAACTGATTCACAGATACCATTATTCTCTGTCCAATCTACTCTATCAAGTTTCTTACTAATTGGATTCACCAAGTGTAGCCTGAAATAAAATTCTAATCAAACTTCACAAAGAAGTACTCAACTCATTCTATCAAAGAGATCACTTTCATAGCGCTTAACATAAGTACATCTATAACAATTTTTACATAAAAAAGATGAATAATAATATCTTTGTCAGGTTTCACCTTAAGAGGCTACCCTGTCTTGACTTCAACACCTAGTAAAATTGGGTAAAGATTACCTTTATAGAATCTTTCAAGTCCTCCTCCAAATTTTTCAAAAAGCTTTTGCAATCCATATACCTGTTTTCACTCTATGCATAAAGTGATATTTAAATGGTGCCGACCCAAAGCAATTCTCAAAATAGGAATCTTTTCTATGTCTTTCCCAATGTTTGTCATCTTTGAGTCATCATTAGTCAAAACTGCAATGATTCTGAATATATGCTTCAACAAAGTTACATTTTTAAAGAAAATAGCTATAGATCAGATTGCTCGTGGATGTTAGGATAATATCAAACATTAAAAAGGTTGGTAGTAAAGAGAAATGAAAGAGATAACTCACTATAGAAATTATCTTTTAAAGAATTCTTCAAGATAGGAATATTATATCTTGCTCAAAACTATAATGATTTTGAATGCATGTTGTAACTAAAATTATAAAAGTGCATCACGTCCATTTATATTTTGAAAGGAAAAAAATCATCAAAATTGGATGAGGAAGTTGACAAACTTACCATTTGATTTAAAGAAGTGAAATCAAATGATGTTTTCATACAAAATCTAACATAAAAGTTAAATGGCTACAAAAGAATAACTTAATCAAAACAAAAACAGTTAAGGTGAAGTACGCACAAGAAATTTCAAAATTTTAACAATTCAAGCTAAAGCATATGAAGGAAATAAACCCAAGAAACTCGAACGTCCTCTACTCAAACATCTTTTTTGCTTCATCTCAGGCACTCCCTGACACTCATCAAAGTAAAGATTTATGTCAAACGCAAACAATCCAATAACTCTGCTTATTCCTTTCTGCCTTATTTTGCATTGATTATATCATATCTTATATAATCTTTGAAAGAATAAATGATGCATATCTAATCTAGAAGTCTATACATCTCTAACTATATTGGCAAATAACATGAGCTTATTTTTTTCCATAAAACCTAATACATAATGATTCTTGTATTTTTTAACCATCCAAGGAGAAATAGATAAAGACAACGTAATTAAGCAGAGACAACCATTGACAACAAATAATCATCAAAAGTAGATATGAATTGATAGTTGATAATTAGTAACAAATCCAATATCACAACCACACTCAAACATAGGAAATCCAATCCTCATATTTAAAGCTAGCATCTTTATCAAACAATAACACAAAATTTAATCCAAAAAACTCAAACAGATGCAAGAAATCAAAATAAACAGATAGACACGTCAAATGGACCTAAATCCAAGACGAAAAATGAGGAAAACCTTCAAAGGAGGAACACCACTATAAGTACGCAAAAGAGGGAGATTGTCAAAAGCAATAAAAGACGATGAAAAAGAAGAATTATTTGAGGAAGGGGAGGATGCTAAACATGGGTTGTAGAGTCTACTTCATTAACCACTACCAAGCCTCAAGCTCAACACCGTCTGATCACCTTGCTGCATTTCTTGATCTTTCACTCAAAGATTGAATCTCTACCTTTGAAATCAAAGTACATACAGAGAAAAGGATCCAAAAAAATCTGCAAGAGTATCACACATTTATATCATATATTATATAATCTATGAAAGAATAAATGGCACATACTTAATTTGTAAGACTTTCCATTTCCAACGATGTTGGCAAATAACGTGTGAGCAATACAAATAACATGGCAAAAAATATGCTCATGTTATTTTCTACGTAAATAAATATGTAACATTATTGTAGTTCATTTAAAAAAATAAATTAATATAGTATAAAAACTAGAATAAATGATTCAATCATTTTTATGAACAAAGTCAATGGCATAAACTTCTCAATTCATATTAGATGCAATATATTTGCTTATTAATTTGCAGTTGAACTCAATGCAAAAGACAATAAGATAAAAAGAGTTCAACAACTTCATATAGGGATATGCTATGCGTACTTTTGTGTATTTTAGAGCAATTGTATCATGTGATTTAATTTTACAAAATAAAAATTGATGGGTAATATAATTCTCCTAGACATATTTTGAATATTCACTAGTAAATAGAGAAATTTTATATTTTAAATATACATTAGTAAGTTGCTATACAAATAAATATGTAACATTAGCAAATATCCTTTAGTAAATAGATGACTAGAACTATAGCAACAACTCTAGATGTTGCATATATAAGACTTTATTACAACCTATGTATAATTTTGTTGCCTTTCCTTATATGTAGCAACAAATTATTATTATCATTGCCTTTTAATATTAGTAAAGGTGACAGTTTAAAAACTGTTGTATTATATAATTTTTAGCAACACATTTTTAAATTGTTACAAACATACCATTGCCTAAAGCTGTTTTTGTCGTAGTGCAAAACAATCAAAGTTCTTCTTTTATACCTAACCCACCTCAAAACCAACCCACTAGCTAATCCTTAGAAAATATGGTGAAACAATTAGCTAACCAGATTGGGCAAGTACACACACAGGGGGTAGAATATCAAAAGAATAAAAATGCACATTTACAACACTTAGAGACCCAAATAAGACAAATTTGCACCAATCTATGCAATGTAGAAATCCAATTATCTAGGAAATTGCATACTTAACCTATCCCAAGTACTAAAGAAAATGTTAGCACAATATTGCTTAGGAGTGGAAAAGAAATGAGAGAACCTTCACAACGGAGAAAAAAAAATCAGATTTGAATTTCTTTCTCTTTGGCTCGTTTTTTTATGTATATAACTATTTCTTTTTACCCAAAAAAGAGAAAAAATCAAGTTTAAATATTTTATTGGTTTGTTTTGCTTGGATATTTCTTATTTTAGTTGTTACATTGTTCACAATGTAACATTTAAAAGTAGGGGTATATAAAGACATTGCTTGGTTGTTTTTTGCAAAAATTGAAAATTGAAAATTGAAAATTGAAAAATAAGGTTCAAAATTATTTAGAAAGTTGGATTGCTTGCTTAGGCTAGTTGCTTTTGATATTATTTTGTTTTATATGCATGCATTTAGCTTTTATCAACACAAGAAAAGGAACAATAAATTTTAACATTATGGTTGATTTATTAGCAAGTTGCATAGGTTATTTTCTTTAACATAACAAGTTTTTAAACTCTTTTGTTTAATTTGAGGTTGACACATAAAAAGAAATAACCCTCATTTGATAAATTTAGTTTAGAAGCAATTGAAAATCTTATTCTAATTCTAGATACATGGCATTAAGGTCAAACTTTTAATCAACTTAACAATGACTAGTATCCTTAGAGATTTTCATTTACTTTTGATTATTGGAGAAATACTTTACATGGCATTGAAAATTTAATTTCCTATGAAAATGTTATTGTGAATAATCAAGTGCCCTTTTGAGACCAACTGGGGAAACACTTAAGGACAAAGGACCAAGTACTGCTTTGAGATTGTAAGGTGAAAAGATGAACCAAACATAAAGGGTAGTGTGATTATTATGTTAGGACCTAATTAAAAAAAACTTTAATTTAAGTCAAACTAAGATGCTTTGTATGTATAATTAATCTATTGACATTGCTTATAGACTAAATTTATTAAGATGAGGTGTGAATGTCTCTAAAGTTTGAGGTTAAAGTTGAAATTTGAAGATATTTTAAAAAATGTTATGTTAATGATTAAACTAACTGCAAATATTCTAAGATATTATGATTTTTGTAAACAAAAAATTCATTTGTTATTTGGTTTTTCTTAATCTAATCTATTATATGTGAGGTATGGTGAGAAACTAGATTTATATTTTGCATTATAGTGTCGTTTTGATCGAGGATGAACAAAAGTTAAGTGTGGGAAATTTTGATAAGTAGAAATTATAGTATATTTGACACCCTTATTTTATATTATTTACATAGCACATTTGGGTAAAATTATTGCATTTTCTTATTAATTATTCAAATTATTTAATTTTATATTTTATTTTTAAAAAGGATTTAAATTGTATTAAATATTTTTTTGTAGGCTTGGTAAACTTAAAGAAAGGAATCTAGAAGAAAATCTAGCCCAAAATGAAGTTTAGCCTAGAAAAAGACCAAAATTAAAGTAAACAACCCACTAGAACAAAGAAACAACACAACATAAAATGCAATGGAAAAGTAGATAAAAAAATTGCAGAAAAGGAAGCCAATCAGACACCAAAATGACATAGTAGTAGCCAAAAGAGAGCAACATGTAAAAGCTAAGACAAGCACCAAAATGTAGGATAAAAAACCAAAACGATGCAGCATGCTAGCAGCAATAAGCAACAGGGAAAAAGCCAAAATCTAGCCGCCAAGTAATGCAAAATGCAAATGAAGAGTTTAAAGAAGTAGAACGCAATGTATAGTAGAAAAGAGCAGATAAAACACAATGTAGAGTAGAGGGAAGACAGGAATCAAAACGCATCACTAAGAGCAAAACATATCATAGTAGAAAAGGAAAAGAGGGAAGATAGGAATCAAAACGCATCACTAAGAGCAAAATATATCATAGTAGAAAAGGAAACAAAACACAGTGGCAAAGAGAAAACGCAGTATGCCAGTAGCTAGAAGATAAACATAGAAACAACACGTAATGCAAAGGAAGACCACCAAACCGCAATAACTAAAGGAGAAAAATACCAAAAGAAAAACAAGCAGTGTTGAGTGGGAGAAGGAGACTCACCCACCCGACATTATCTCTATTAAATCTCTTCAAAGTGGAAGAGATCAGCAGAAGCTTATCCTAATCCATTTGAAATGGAAGAGATAAGAGGAAAATCATCAAAGATCTAGCAACTGTGCAGCTCTTGGAGATGTTTTGGAGGCTATAAAAATGAAGGAGCAGTGGAAGGAAGTATGAGCAAGCAGTCCACGCAAGGGTGAGAGTTTTAGGAGGATCTATCATCCATCCAAAACGATTAAGGCTAGAAGTTGTATCAAAGAGTGTCTAGGGTGATAAGGAATCAATTCCCACTTATTTTAAGCTAGTTCGTGGTCAGTGGAGGGATTTTTCAAACTTTGAAAGGTTTGGTTTAGGGTCTAAATTTGGAGCACTTCAATGAGTTTTTCTTTAAACCCTTGTTCCCTTTGTTTATGATTTCCTATACTCAGTTGATTCTAATTATTAATTTTAGTTTAGAGATGCACTTTAAATATTTGGATTATTAATTTTCTGAAATAGTCGACTTATTACTGAGTTAATTTAATACTTATACGAGGTATGAATTCTTTGATTACTAATTCATGTTCTTTATATGATTGGAGATGTCATTGATTATGTGAATTTAAGGCTTAAAGCATTAATTCATAATGTGTTGTATGAGTTGGAATTTATTTTTTCTTCGAATAAATTATCAATGGTT
>JAOQML010000195.1:7785722-7803273 GCA_027568935.1 Erythroxylum urbanii | reverse complement strand
TGTTTCCTTGTTCTTCCTTACATCTATGTCATATAAATTGGTGCAGAGACTGAAGACTAGTGTAGTCAGAAAGAATTGCAACCCTGAGTGGCAAGAAGAGTTGACTCTTACGATTACCGATATCTACACTCCAATCAATTTGGTAAGTTGAAGAGGAAATTTAGCTGTAAAAACGCATCTGGTGATGGGATGTGATGATTTCATTTAACTTTTGCCCCTGCAGACAGTTTATGACAAAGACACGTTCACAGCGGATGACAAAATGGGGGATGCGGAGATCGACATTCAACCATATGTAGAAAGTCTTAAAATGGGTTTGAAGAACCTCCCAGCAGGATGTGTAGTTTCAAGAGTTCAGCCAAACACAAAGAACTGCCTCGCCGATGAGAGCTCTATTGTTTGGAAAGGTGGGAAACTGATTCAAGACATGCGTCTCAAGTTGAGGAATGTGGAGTCTGGGGAGGTGGAGATCCAACTTGAGTGGATTAATGTTCCAGGTTGTAAGGGATTAGAACCTGAAGGTACGAGCTAAACGCGTTTGTTATAATCGGCAGTGACTCTGTGCTTGCAGCACCTATCATGAATAAAAAAGAATAGTAGTAGTAGTAGAAGTAGTTCCCGCCTATACATCACCCCGAGTGTAATGTTAATGAGCAAGTAATTGTGCAAAAATACTCTAGAGTGCTTGCAGTATATATTTTAATTGCCACCTAACTTCGAATCATGGTTATCTTCAAGCATGTTTCAAACAACCGTTACAAATTAGTTGATCTTGCTTTTTGCGCGACTAAAGAGATGTGATTGAGTTATCATTTCTGATATTACAATTCTATTAAATTGGTCAGTAATGGGGAGTGTATCCGTTCCTCGGCAATAATTAAAAAAGAATATGGATTTGTGAATTCTTTCTGCAACAATTGACAGTTGGCATGCATGGTGAAATCCAGATATAAATACCCTCCCTATTCAAACAAGAGTTTTGAGGCAAACGTAAGTATATCAACAAAGCGAGTACATTTGTTATAAGAGCTTTGTTGAAGCTAATAATTAGAGGACTTAGCAGTTAGCAGAGAAATGTGAATGGTATTCTTTAAACAAAAGATAAGATAATACTAGAGCATGTTCTGTTCAAATTGTTCCCTTAGCAATTTCTTGATCCATGCTATACCGTTTGATTTGCCTCCTGTTACACCATATCCTATTCTGTTTACTTGTTCAGTGGTCTTCCAAACAATTTACCCTTTTTATTTTATTTTATTTCATACATGAACAGAGAAAGCCCAAAACGCAGGATGGATGGGAAGGCGACCTGCAAAATGATTCTACTCTGGCCACAGTTATGGAGCTGCAATTCTAGTGGGACTTGGAGATAGCTGGCAAACTCATGATCCCAAGCAACAACCTATACATCCAATCCTGCATTTACGGTTATTCAAATACTTTTTTATAATAAAATACGTCTCGGCAACGAATGACTATTTAGTATTTATCTTACGTTTCCTCACCACTCAAACGTAATTACTTTTCAATAAGGACGTTCCTGGTTAAATGTACACAGAACAAGAACTTCTAACTAAAGGATTATAACTTCTAGTTTTCTATTGTTCAAATTTCTGAAAAAATTTTATTTGAAATTAATTGTTGCGTACTTTATATTGAGGAAATTAGTAAAACAACAAACCTGACATTTCATATCATTGAAAAAGCTAAATTGGGAGTTGCCTGTTAACAATCAATTTTAGTGTATAAATCGTGCCAGATTACAATGCTCAGGAGAGGTACATTAAGATCTAGTGACATAATATTATGTAAATCACTTTTTCTTTTCTTCTTCTTCGTGGGCTTTGTTATGTTCTATGAGGTTTTAGAATTTTCACACAGGCATATATAAACCTCACATTATTATAAAAGGATGTATATTTTATTAAATGGATACACAATCAATCTTTTTATTAAGTTTTCGTCATATCATTTGTCAGTTTTATGAGATATATATTTTAAAAATCAACACAAGGAATATATTATCTATTTGATCAAAGTATATCTTTTAAAATATTAAACCAGTAAAGTATGAGGAGACAATGTTTGTGTCTTGAACCCTCAAACTAAAATATTTAGGCCTCTTATTTTTATCTTATAATTGAGCTAAAGTTGTAATAATAGGCCTCTTATTTTTATCTTATAATTGAGCTAAAGTTGTAATATAAGGAAGTAACAAAGGAATTATAATGAATTGGTAATTATAACTTTATCATGACGCTAGCACTCACAATTTCTACATTTTATTATGAAAAATCCCATTTAAATTTCTATTTTCACTAAATAAACCCTTAATTTTAAATTTTCTTACATTGAGATTCCCTAAATTGAACAGTATACTTGGCATGACATTTATAAAGTTAGAAAAAAAAAACAAAACCATTATTTAGTGAGAAGACTGAAATGTCTCTCACTTTAACTCTTCTGTCATATCACCATATGTTTAAAACACAAACTCACATGTTATCCCTAATACCAAAAATCTGATTCATAATCTCCAGATTGAATCCAAAACCTGTATTTGGCATATTCTCCATTTTCTCTTTAAATTTATGAGCCCAAACACAATTGCATGTTCTCCTAATTCATCTACTCTTTTACTGGGCAATATACTTGAATTAGAAGGGGTAATGATGAAGTGAGTTATTTTCCTAATTGATATTTTTATAATGTAGTGTGGTGATCTTGTTTGTTAATCGTTTTCATGCATTTGGAAAAGTAATGCGTAGTCATTTTCTTTATTTTTTAATTGTTATCAAACAAAGAATTGATTACATATTATGGTAAACTGAGAAACTCATATACGGAAAACATATTGTTTTGTGAGAAAATCGTACATAGTCTTTCTATCTATTGTGATTAAGGCACCTTAAACAATATATTATGATGGATTTTTTCCATTTTCTAATTGGGGCAATTAGACTTGTTATGTGAATGAGTTACTTTTTAAGAGATAATGAAACTTTGATATTTGAAATCCTTGTGACATCTAAAAATGTATGTATATTGCACAAGCATAAACATAATGTTATATGTAAGTTGGTATATCAAAATAATTTTGGTCACGAGATGAATATTTTGTCCATTGTGAATATGTTGTATGTCAAGATAACTTTGTTCACAAGTTAAGAATGTTTTATCCATTGTGATTTTGTTATCCTCATCACTACTTTTTTGTTTTTTGGACCATTTACATTGTTATGAAATCAGTTGTTTTTAGGTTTTAAGGACATTTTAAAATTAGAACTTATTAGTTTTTATATTATTATTATATTGTTGTGACACTTTTGTATTTTTTTCTTGGACTATATAATCTTAATTTATAAGCTTTGTTGTTGTAACACTTTATTCAATATTATGTTTTTGTTGCCTTACATTTTTATTTTTCTTTAATATATATGTGGAATCCATATGAGTAATTGTCTTGAATGAGTAGTTATTTGATTAGTCATTGTCTTACATAGTTTAATTTTTTACTTATAACATATTTAGACCAAATGAAAAGCGAATTTTGTTCCACTGTAGAGACATATAGTTAGGGATACCATGATATATATGAAGGCAAAAACAATACTGTTTGAAGGAATTGATTTTGTTAAAATTGCATAGTTTATGGTATAAAAGTAATAATACATATTGATATGATAGATTGGATAATGACATATGATATTATAAGGATGTTTGATTTGGTAGGTTTGACATATATTTTGAGAGTTTATTTATTCAAAAGAAAGAAAATGACCAAAAGATGAGGGAGATATCGAAAATTCCTATAGACCGTTTAGTTGAAGATGAAGAAGTTATGTTGTTATACATTAAAGATGAGTTGCAGATTGTTAGTGGTAAAGATGTTGGGGAACATAAAGTAATGCTAGTATGGATAATAATACTGAGCAAAATGAAGGAAATGATAGTGAAGTAGAAAGGGTAGTTGAAATGAAGTGTTTTAGTGATAATGATAATAATAAATTTTAATAAGTTAGACATAAGTATAAGGAACAACGAAGTAAACAAAAAAGGAATAGAAGATGACCATCCATATATTTTCAATAACTATTTTTGTGCAGAAAAAGGGAGTGACTATCTTGATAATGATGATACAAATAAATAAACATCTTATTTCGAAGAAGATGGTGATTCATCTATAATAACAAATTCAAAGGAAGCATACAATTATCATAATTTCTCCATTCTAACTAATATGTTGGTTTAAAATTTAAAAGTGCTGGAGTGTTTAGAGATGCTACCGTAAAATATTTTGTAACCAAGTCCTTACATAAATCTATGTATACTTGCTCAATAACCATTATAATATATTAATTACATCTAGATGACTGGCAATAAAATATAAGTATTAGAATACCAACTTCTTGTCCATTTAGCTCTTTTATTAAAAAGAGGACCTCTTAGAAGTGAGCTAAATTACTCACTAAGCCATTTAAGGACAAGGAGGTAGAAGAGACGATCTTTCAAATGAATCCTAGCAAAACCCCAGGACCTAATGGATTAAATGTATACTTCTTTCATAAGACCAGGTAGGAAGATGGCCCTATAGTTAAGAGAGAAGTCATGGAAATTTTCTATAGAGGAGTGCTACAAAATGAGATTAATAGAACTTATATTTATTTGCTACCTAAGACCTCTAACCTTACAACCATTGAAGAATTCAAATTTATTACATACACTAATTTTCTATACAAGGTAATTTCTAAAATTTTGTCCAATAGGTTAAAGAAAGTCTATGAATCACTAATTTCTGATGATCAAAGCACCTTTATGCAAGGAAGAATGAATGGGAATAATGTCTCTATTGTTTAGGATTTGATGGAGGGGTGTCGGAGGAAGAATTACTCTCTTAACCATGTCATAAAAGTGAATTTCAAAAAGGCTTTTAATTGCATTGAATAGGGCTTTATTCTTTAGGCCTTGGAGACCTTAGGATTCCATAATGTGATTGTTAGGTGTGCTGAGGTCTATATCACATCCCCATCCTTCTTAGTTCTAGTTAATGGAATGCCTATTGTTATATTTAAGACTATTAGAGAACTAAGATAAGGGGATCCCATCTCCCCTTATCTTTTTATCTTATGCTTGTAGTTCGTGACTGAGTTGCTTATTCATGAAGTAGGAAATAACAAGAACTTCAAATTTCATAACAAATGTAAGAGGGTGAATCATTAATTGGTTCTTTGAGGATGAGCTATTACTCTTCTCTAAAGCCCACTATAAATCTGTTGAACTGCTTATCTTTATATTGCTTACATTTTCAGATCTTTTAGGGTTGAAGGTGAATTTCAGCAAGAGCCATTTCATATTGGCATCTAATGCAATCATGATGGAGGGTAGGATTTCCGTAATCATAGGTATGAAAAGGAAATTACCACCCTTGGCTTATTTGGGATGTACCATTACTGTCAAAAGGATACAATTCTCTAAATGTTATCCCTTAGTAGAAAAAATCCAGAGTATGTGAATTAATAAGGTACTTTTATTTGGAGGGAGGATGTAACTCATAAAATCAATTTTGAGTTCCCTTTATATTTACTAGTCTTCTAACATGTTTCTAGCCAAAGGAGTGAAGCTATTTAGAAGATTTTTATAGGGGAATTTAAGCTCGGATAGTCATTTTGCTAAATTTAAATGGACATAGCTATGAAAGAGAAAAGAGGAGGGTAGACTAGGATTGACCTCTATTGGAATCTTTAATAGAACTTCCTTGATAAAAAACTATGAAATATCTTATTGGAAAAGAAATAACTTTGGATTATATGTTCCTGTATTTATGTTCTCAAGGGAGCAGTTTATGGTCTACTCCTCTTAAAGCTACCTTTTCTTGGTCCATGACTCAGATGCTAAAATTAAAGGTTACCTTAGAACTTACTGTTTATTGTAATGCTGGAAATGGAGAGAAGGCAGGTAAAGTCCCCTAAACATAATTCAACAAACCGTTCATTGTTGGAATGGACTTCTTGCCCACTCTAAGGTTAACTCAATTATCCTAGATGGCTAATGGTGTAACCAACCTATTCCCAATTATCAACTTAATGTTAGAAGACAAAATACCTTTCAATGCCTTAACCAAACTCCTAGTAAATTCAGTGTAACTTTAGGGGTTGGCTAAACTAGGATAATCTAAGGGTAGATTGGTTCACTATAGTCTAGCATAAGTCACTCATACCTTGATATTCGTTCTTATTATGGCTAGCAAACTTTGGATAAGCTGAGAACTTTACATAGGATGCACTACCTTCATGTTACTCTACTTGCATACTTTGTGAAAGGGAGGAACAGTCAAACTGTAGGATTAAAGACTGGATCAATGGCTTAAACTATAGAAATAACTTGTTCTTCCTATGTGTTTTTCCCAATTTATATAGGATAAGATCCAAAAGTTGTGTCTGGTGTTAAATGTAGGGAATATATTTATGGATGCTCTTAATTGGATTATAAGATTGGACTACATACCTAATTCTAAAAGAGAGATCTGTGTTATCTCCTACGACTAGTTTAAGGAGATATAGGGAGAGAGGAATCTTATGCACTTCCAAAACACATCATGCACTACAGATGAAGTTTTGTTCACTTTAATTTCTAGAATTAGATAGAAACTCCTATGCTCTCAATGGAATAATAACTGTTGTCCTAATCTAGTAACTTCAAAGTGAATTTCTTCAACATAAAGCTAAGAAATGCAGTTATAGTAAGAAATGTAAATAATCAACCACAGTACAATTTATAAAATTAATTACCTATTTGGAAATGTGTGGTAGATCATGCAAAAGCTTAGGGATTGCATGCTTGTTCTAGGATCCCTCTTCCCTTCTTGTTTAACTTGGGTTAATTGGGAAATCTCTAGAAAGCACTATGTATAATTGATCTTGGGGTTTGTAGATTTGAATTGAAAGTAGCTTGTGATGGCTCATTTAGGTTATTTCCACTAACAGAGGAGGCTATAATACACAGAATCCCTAATTTGGCTAATTCTGGTAGATGGTGAAATGTAGGGGGTTTTCCAACTGACTTTAACAAACGGTGCATTTTAAGGAGAACCACTTTAGTAAAGTTGTATTTTTCCTTTTTATGCCTGAAGAGTAGTTGATTCTATTTTTCATAGAACATGATTTATGTACCCCACTCTTATTTTAATGCAACTAAATTTTTAATTTCTAAAAAAATAAGGATTGGATAGAAACATAATCAAATATTATAATATTTAGGTTGAACATTAATATTGATTATAATACAAGTAAGATAATAAAGGTTGTTGTTTTTTAAACATTAGAAGAATGCCATATTACATAATTTTTCAAATTATTAGGCTATACTGAGGAGATAAAAACAAAAAATCTATGATTAACCTCAGAAAACAAAGCAAGCACTTAAAATTTGGATGGTAAGAAAAATTTTAGGTTGTGTTATATGTGTTTTGAAGCTTATAAAAGGGGTTTTATTGAAGAGTATAGATCAATACTTGATCTAGGTAAAGTTCTACAAAAGAATATGTAAAAGAAAATAAGTAGTTATTATTAAGAAAGATGAGAATAACTAATGTTCCTAATCATTTCTGGTGTAACTGATGTGGAATGTAGGGAGACTCAGAGCTGTTAGTTTTAGATCTTCAATTTAGAGATATCCAAAGGAAGATAATTATTTTTGATATGAAAATGGTTAGTGTTATGTTGATTTCTTTAATACAACCAATGTTATAACTTTTTAATAAATATTGTTTACTTATTGTTTAGCAAATGCTAAAGCACATACAGATGTTGTTGTGTTTAACAAATGCAATTAGACATATAAATGCCTTTAGAAAGATATGTATTTAATTCAATAACATGTTGTTTAATTGTATTTTTAACAAACAATTTATAATAATTCATGCTTAGTTATTCTATTTTATGAACAAATTTCTTCTGTTAATATGAACTTATAAAGGCAATTGCATAAAGATGGCAATTGGGCCTAGGTTGGCCTGTTGCTCAGATTTTTTAAAAAAATTGGACCTCAAATTGTGCTCGAGCTGCTTAAGCCTAGACCACCTCGAGGCTCGACCCTTATAAGCAAAACAACATCTTTTTGTCGAAAACGAAGTCATTTTAAATTAAAAAAAATTAGGCAGGGTCGAGTCGGGCTCTAGTTTGGTCAGGCTTGGGCTCGAGTCTCAGTAGTAGGGGTCATCCAAGCTTAAGTTTGACCCATTTCCATCCTGAAAATTGAGGAAGCACTTCCTCAAAAAAAGTTTATAATGAGTTCTAGACATATCTATACTAATTAAGAAGTTAATTGGAGATGTGATTGTTTCAAAAACTTATTTTAAAATGTGCTAAATCAAAATTTTATTCAAAATATAATTATCAATTGCAAAATTTGAACAAGCATATATAGAGAAGTGTTAAGATAGTATTGGAATATTATAAGGAGACATGGTGTAAGGAATTTTTAAAGCATATGTAAAGATTGATTACAATGATAAAAACATGTGTGAGATCTTAAATGGTTGGAATTCAGAAGTAAGATTGAAATCAATCAACAATATATTGGAAGATATCAGGAAAATTGTGATGAATAAAATGCATCATAAGAGGACATTTGCTTTTATGATAATGACCAAGTTGGAAGAGAACAAAAAGAAAGCTTTAATTGCTTTGTTAATTATAAAGGATATAATAGATATGAAATAGTGCATGGAAGAAAATGATTTTATATCTTGAAACAACTATCAAAATAAATTGAATATGATTTATTAGTCCTTGGATGGCATATTTGACAGGGTTAATTGTGTATACTTTTTCTTTTCTTAAAAACTAATGAATGAATTGCCTATTTTAATGAATGGTTATTCTAATTTCATATAAAATAATTCCATACAAACACAATAATAATAAAAGAGAGTAAGTAAATAGAGACAAAATTAATTTATATTGGTTCAATCAAATCATTTTTTATCAGCATCTACTCCCTAAGCTCCACTTAAGAATTCACTATCTTTTTCCTTCAATAGATGAAGGGAAGCCTTTTATACAATATTTTCTTTTCTATGGATGAAGAGGAACTCTTACAATCCTTTTGCTTTACCATGTATTAAGAATAACTCTTTACATATCTTACTAAAGGTTAAGAGGAATCCTTATAATATGTTTCCTAAGAAATTTTCTCAATTACTACACTGACAAAAATAAAACTCAAAACCTTCATTTCTTACTCTCACCAATGAACTAATGCTTAATATAAGTTATGCAATAAGCACATTCATTTGGTTCAATATAATTGACTACCTTTACATGCCTATAATAATGAACAATTTTTGCAAATCATTAGGATATATTACTCCTACACTACGGAGATCTAGAGTCTTAAAGGCTTATGGAATATACTAAATGTCACCTTACACCTACAAAAGTATAATTGAATTATGTATGAGTTAGTAGTGTCTAGTTAGATAGAGTTTATTCTTATAAATTGGTTAAGGACAAGCAATGAATCAAGTGGGACGGGGTGAGGGAATTTGATAAGGCTATAGTTTATATGTTACTAGGTGTTAAATTAGTTGTAATTTAGAATCTTTATGACATGTTTTATATAAATTAATAATGTTTCCATATATTTAGTTTATTATCATGAAGGTGATAATTTGAAGGAGAATATTGGATTTCAAAACATTATTCTCCATAGTTGTCCAATCAAGTAGATATCAAAGTCAATAAGAAGTTAACAATATGGACAACAACTTTGTAGAAGTTATCGAAGATCAATTTCAGCTTAAAGATGATAAAAGCTTGAGAAAATTAAAGAATTAGGCAACATTATACCTAGAAGGGAACGTGTCTAACTTGTATTCCACCACACTCCTGCATATCTTACACTCGTGCTCAATTTTCTGTGAAGCATTATTAGTCATTATTGAAAATGGGCTTAATATGGTACCATATTAGACTCGTGTTTGTGGAAAATTTTAGAGTTTAATGTTTAGAAGTTAATTATCATTGATGTAGAATTTTGTCTAGCATTGATTCTTGTAATACGTAATCTGAGGATGTGTAAAAACATAACTTCAACAAACTTGGAATCCTTTATGTAACCATAACTTATAAATACTCTTACTAAGGTTCTTTGGAGGGGACTTTGGAGGCCGATAATGACCTCCTTTGTCTTTGAGTTGATAGTTTATAGTTTTTTTATATCAATAAGGGATTTGGAATAAGATTATATAGGTATCATGAAAACTCCTTTTTTTCTTCCTTAATTTTATTTTTATTAAGATTCTTTTGTTTTAATTTTATTTTCATAATGTTTAGTAGTTAAATCACTAGTTAGGTTTAGGGAAGCATTTTGTGAGGGATATTTCAATTATCAATACATGAATTATGCATTTGGTTAAATTTGTTCTCTTTGATCTTAATTGTTAGATTTCTGGCCAACCATTATAAAATATATCTTAGGGATTATATGAAGGAATAAGAGGAGAAGTATAAGTTGTGTACTAAGAGAATAAACATTTTAAGTTTAAAGAAAAAGATTTCCTAAACTAGGGTGATCAATACATAAATTAAATATGCTTAATGAGTTTAATTTAGGTTAATTGTGCAAGCAAGATGTGGTAACTGAGTATACTTATGTGCCTCGAAAGCGGGCATAGATACATTAAGTTAATTGTTATTTCAACCTTGATAATAAATCATTACATGTTAATTGGAGTTCCACATTAGTGAACCCTAAAACCCTAGCTTTGGTTATACTGATTTCTTTGTTATTTAATTGCTTTTCTTAATTAGTTTCATAAGTTAGTTATCTTTCATAAGCTTTTGTCTAATTTACTTTAATTGTATTGTTGGTTAGGATTAATAACAAAAGTAGTATAATCCTCGTAGAGTCAACTCCATAATTTGTTACTTGCTATAATTGATTGTGTGCACTTGAAAATATACCTAATCACTTATTAAATAATTCTTTCTCTGTAATGTTCACATACTATATGAATTCGGTTTTCAATTCTTTATAATCAACAAGCCAATTCCTTCATACATTTGTTTTAGCTTTCTTGGTTTTGATTATTTGTTAATTCTCTAGCGTATATTCGTGGGTGGGTTCAAATTAATAAAAGAGATCTAAAAATATGTATAATATGGAAAACTCCTGTATGATGCTAAGAAAGGAAGGAGAACCATATGTAAAAATGTGAGGCACATATTGACAAATGAAAAATTTTATTACAGGTCTTTTACTTTGTCTTATTTGCAACTTCATATATGGTTGACTAATACATCATATTTGTCAATCAATATATCGAATAATACCAATATATCAATCAATAGGTTAAAAACTCATGGTACACATTTTTACTAACTTTCAAGAGATATTAGCCGAGCATACCAATACAGTGGTTAACCAAATATGCTTAAAAACAAGTTTTCTAAAAATTCTCTAGTTCTTTCAAAGATTAAAACACATTCTTTTGACAAAATTTTGATTCAAAATCATTTAAAAAGTTCTCTAAAAGTTTGTTTAAAGATTAAAAAGTTTTCATTAAAGATTAAAATAAAATTTGCCTTATGCCTATATGCAAATGATCATAAAATGATTAAGCTCCTAATTTATTGAAATAATCAAGATAAGGTTACAAAAGGAAAACAATGGTTGCTTAATTCTTGATATGTTTGATTCCTTCTTATTCTTGATTATTTACTTGAATTGCATATATGCATTTTCTTCATCCTTGAATACTCTATGGATTCAACTGTCTCCTTTTCTCATTTTATCATTCTGTTGAGTTTGATCTTTATATCTTAAACTAATAATATCACTAAAGATGAAAACATGGTAGTAATTAATTTGTTATATTAAAAATATGAGTTACAACTTCACTTGACTATGGATATGATTGATAAATTAGAGTGGGGGAAGAATGATACATATCAAATAAAATTGCATAATATCTTTACAATCCTATCACAAATATAATCTCTATAAAGATAAAATTATAATCTTATTCATAGAATCAATATAAAAAAGGTTTTAGTAGCTACCAAAAATGTATAAAAATGACTATAATCCTTAACATTATATGTTTTATTAAAATTTCAAAACATAAATAACTTTTTTTCTATAAATTTATAGGTTTATGATAAGTTTGTGACAATATCAAGATAAGAAATTTTTTAGTGTACCAAATTACCGAAATGGAGAGGAAGAGTAAAAGTTTATATTTTTTATATTGCAATTGTTACTGCTTCTTACTCTCAGTGCTTCTCAATTAGTAACTTTTATATGAAATTTCTTTGAAAATCAATTCATCCTATTAAATTTCTCTAGTGTTTGGAGTTTGATTCCTATCCTGCTCTGGGACCAAGAACAAAAAAGCGAAACTTGGTTTAGGGAAGGTGTTTGAAGAATATCATAAAAGAGTGGTATGCGAAATTGACTTGTAAGAGATTTTGTTGATAAATTAATAAAGAAAAATGTATAGAACTTCTACCTTATAAACTTTATGTTACTTATATTTCATATTTGGAAAGAAGAGTGATTTATATATTAGTAAAGGGTTTATATCTTAATCTAAAACTTTAAAGAATCAAGCTATAGATTCTTTCTTATTTATGAATCAATGTGAGATTTATTAACTTTTAATACTCTCCCTCTATGTTGGATATATCTACTTTCCCTTACTTTTAAAGTCATTTGAACATCGTTCTGGAGGTTAAGATTCATATTTGACAAGTTTTTAGTCTGTTTTACTCATTGTCTGTAACTGAATTCCACTCCATGTATTAAAATCTCTTAGTAGTAATGCAATTGTTTCATTATTCTTTTCAATTCACTGTTCAGTCAGACTAAGATTTTATAACCCTATTCACTTTATGAAATCATTTTTTAATTGATTTTTTTTAATCTTTTAGAAAAATGACACACACACACACACAGAGATATATATATATAAAGTCCATATCTCATTTTAAAATTTAAAAAATACTAAACATTCTTTTAGCTAAAGGTACGGATCCTTTTTACACGGGAAAAATATTCCCTCATTGTTTTCAGTTTGAAAAAAATTGCTGGACTTCAAGATATACATCATATACAAAGCCGAGTGCACATACCTTCTCATTCTTTACATTATACCCATCATCTGTATTGTAACTAACTAATTTCCTACCGATTGTTCTTAGTTACTAATGCCACATTATTTTCCTAAACCACTTCTGACAAACTTGTCAATCTGAGTGATGTCTAGTATTTTGTCAATTCCATTGGCGATGAGAAACCTGAAAAATTCAATAAATTATTCGTATATTCACAAAGGTAGTTTGTAAACCTAGCAAAGTTAGGAAGTGACATACTTATCTCTGAGAACTTTTGCCATTGACTGACAACCACCTGGAATCGTTGATTGCATGTTTACAGCTATATTTGGATTGTGAATACTCTGCCTAAGCTGAATCCATCCATGTTCTCCATGTTCTCTGTCTGATACTTGAGCCCTGAAATTGAAGCATTAGATGATTTCGAAATTTAAAAAATAATACTAATAAACACATGTAACTGTCGTACAAGTAAATTAGTTGGCAACTTGCAAGTTGGTCCAGGAAAAACTTGGCGGACATACCGGTACATATAAGCATCGATGGCGGCCGGAGAGTCATTGGAATCAACAAGACAGCCGTCACTTACCCAACAGTCTCCACACGAGTCCAATTCCCACCCTTCAAGTCTACCCTCCTAAGTACACGTGCATATATTATGTTGAGTAATAAACTTGATTGGTCCAATCCAATATAACATAATATATGTAAGGCTTCCTTCCACATCAATGGGCCTATATATTTAATTATAGAGAAAACATAGAAAACTGAGATTTAGCAATTGAATGAATAGATGCATACCTGAATGTATTGTCGAAATGCCTCGATTGCTTCAATACCTTTTGCCTTGGCATGTCTGGGCTCAGAGATGATATTCATCCTCAGTTCTAATGATTCTAAAGGTTCATCAATGTCATTTATGAGACTGCCAATACCCTCTTCTGCTCCAGCTATTTTCATACGTACCATTTCAATGATAATTTTAACTACCATGTAAGCCCCTATTTAGCAGAGAATATATGTTAACAAACGCATAATACCATCAACCAAATAATGAATGAAGCTTTGAAGTCCTTAAATTGTAAGATTTACCGTCATCCAGGAAGTAGTTCTCTTTAAGAGCTCCGTGACCTGTTGTTTCCATCATGACATGTGCTTCAATGCCATCCTTATTAAGCTGAACCCCCTTGTCGATCACATTTCGGTAACCCACCCGATACAAACAGTGTTGCCCACCTCTGCTTGTGATGAATCTTGTGAGCGCCATGCTTGTACGTGCATCGGTCACTATAGTAGTTCCAGGATGTTCCCTCAATACAATAGCAGATATGAGTGCTATAAGTTTGTCCCCATTGATAGGATTGCCCCTGTTGTCAACAACTCCACTTCGGTCCACGTCTGTGTCGAAGACAATTCCTAGATCAGCAGAATTTTCTAGCACAGCTTTTCTAGTTAATGCCATGGCAGTTTCGTCCTCAGGGTTTGGAATGTGGTTTGGAAACATTCCATCAGGATTCAAATGTAAAGAGCCAAAGGTGTCAGCACCGAGCTTGTCTAGCACATCCCATGTGAAGAACCCTCCTGAACCATTCCCCGCATTCACGATTATCTGCAAAGAATGGTCATAACGAGAGATTATAGCGATGGAATGAATTCTAGCCTACCTATGAAATGACATGCATGCAAAAGTAATTTAAATAATAACATCAAATTAAACTTAACTTTTCTTTCAAAAGTATAATAAGATTAGAAGAGATCTGCAAACCTGAAATCCTTGGAGTGGAGTATCATAGTGAATAGGATGGTTCACTCTCTCTTTGATGATGTCCCTCAAGTGCTTGGCATAGATGCTCATGAAATCAACTCTTGATGGTAGAGTGTTCAGCAATGTTGACACTTTAGCAAGCCTATTGGCGTACTTACGGGCAGCTTTATCGCATATTTCCTCCACTTCCGGCGAGGTTAGGCCACCTTTCTTGGTGAAAAATTTCAGACCATTACGGGTGTATGGTAAATGTGACGCCGTCGTCTTCAAATCAAGCAACGATTTGATTTTTTATTAGAGTTAAAAGTGAATAGTATAGTTATAGAAGTTTGTCAACAGATCATTTGAAAGATGTAGGGAAAATATAACATAAGCATCTAAAATGCAAATTCACGAACTGTCGTGTGACTGTTGTTTGGGCAAGGCCGAACAAAGACATGATTTGGACACGGTTGAAGAATTGTCTATACTTAGAGCTTCGGACATAACGATTGGGCTTGTTCAATTGGGTCTTAAACTAATCGACCATTGCAACCATTCTAACAGTAAAAGACAATGCCTGAATCCCGTATACAAGTTCACTTTTTGCATGCTATGACCTACGAATCCTATCGTACTGCTCATCAGGCTTTAGTTTCTCAAAACACTATTGCTAAATTGTTCCACAGCGAACGCCTTGTTGACCATTCCTAGCACGAGCTGTTGTTCAATCAAACAGCTAGGCAAATCATTCCTTGTGTGGTTGGACTGACTGTTTCCATCAAAAATTCAAGAAAGTCATGACTTAACTAATTGAAAATTCTTTTTATATGAATTACAAATTGTTGAATTGTATAAAAAAAATAATTTCCTCCACCTTACCTTCATATCTTGATCTTTAAGTGGCAGATGAGCAAAATGTATAAACCTTAATCATTCAGTGCCATTACATCTAGAGGAAATTCACAATATTCATTGTTAAATATTTACAAATAAGTTCTAGAGCTTGATTACGGATTTACTTAACAAATCAGACCAATAGCCCATTTTAAGTGTCTTTCTTTTAGTTAGTTTCCCACCTTTCTATATGTCCGACTAGTTTGAGATTTAACCTTCCTACCGCAAAATTTTTTTCTAATTTTTTTAATCATAAAAGAACAATTTTATCGGGTACTCCAAAGTTCGCCTTCTTAGTAAAATGCAAAGGTAAGGTTATGTCCCTCTCCTAAGCCCCCACAAACCAGAAAACCTTTTTGCAATGAGGTGTTTCTATTGGTGTTGTTGATATTGTTTTTCTAAGTCATGCTAACTTATTGGGACAAATCGTAGTATCCTAGTACCATTCCATAGAAATGTAATGCATGCTAATCCTACACAAAACTCAACACCTACCATTATTGATGCATCATAGGAGAAAGGTGGCAAAATGGTGCTCATGAAGCAAGCTGGAGTGGTCGCAAGTCCCATATCAAATACCAAGCATCCAGCACGAGCAAGACCTGCAAATACAGCCACACACAACGATCCTCCCGACACCCTTGGGTCTCTACCAAGCGATACCTTGACATCCTCCACCCCATGTCCTCGCTTCTTTTCTAAACCGTTGATAACCCACTCCCCAAAACTTTCGGCAATTGCTTCCACAGCCGGCGGAGTAAGATCTACCGTTCTTCCCTTCTCGCCCTCGAGCGCAACGCCACGAACATCGGATCCATTTTGGAGTCTTCTGATTCTATCCATTTCTTCATCCACAACAATTTGATTGTAGTTGGTGGTACTTGAAGATTTCAGGGGTGCAACTTTACTGGAAGGAAGTGAAAATGAGAATCTAATAAGATTGGTTAGGAGAGGTTTTGTTGTTGGCGATGTTGGGAAGCTTTTCACTGAGTTGTTCTGAAATGATACTGGTGATGTTGAAGTGGAATGTGAAGCCATAGGTAGTGTGTTTAAGGCTGGCTCAATTGGACTGTTCAATGCTTTTGAATGGTAGGATATTTGAAGCAGCAGATACAGTTGAGGATAGAACGTGTGCTAAAAGTTTGGGGAGATGAAACCATAACCCTACAACTAAAATGCTATCCTAGAAATGGAAAATATCTGTCTGGAAACATCCAAAAAATGCCTGCAGATTTTTTTTTTCTTGTTTTAAATGGCGTGTGATTTTGGCTTTTACATCTTCTAAGTTTGCGACTGACACTTTGTTTTACAAAAAGGAGAACAAAGGGATATTCTTGCATGGTTCCTATTGGATTGGCAACTGAAGTAAACTGTATACGTTTTACTTTATGTTTGAACCGGCAATTGTAATATTTTGATTACAAGGACTATGACAATTCGTACTTGTATCTGGTCAAGGCTCCTCTGACATAGAAAAAACTTATATTTTATATTGTTTATATTTTTTGTCGACCTTTCTCTCTTGTTAATAATAACTGATATAACTAATTCATTGCCGTAACTTTATTACTGAACTTAAAAGTGAACACATTTATCAACGAGGCAAATAAAGAGTATGAAACAATGTTATAAATATCTTACGGGTACTAACATTGAATGTAGTTCTACTATGACTCTATAATAGTATCAGTTATTAACGGATATCATTTTAAGTAATTTTTTAAACTGATAAAATAGTTATTGAATTTTTTAAAAATTATAAAATAATCCTTCAATATATTGTATTGTATAAGTA
>JAOQML010000195.1:7716754-7727056 GCA_027568935.1 Erythroxylum urbanii | reverse complement strand
ATTTTCACCTGACTAAAGGCTTTGTTATTCAGCAGGGACAGGGTCTGGCCCAAGCAGTGGTGCTTTAGCTAGCCTTATTCATCTATGAGACAAATGAGAAAGAGAGAGAACGCGGTGTCTACTTCTTTCAAACCTAAAAAGGGTAAGCGTATCAAGAGAAAATGAGTAAAGCAAGACCACCTCGCTGTCGTATCGAATCAAAGGCCCGTCCTCCCATCTTAGGATGCAAGTCTTGCGTGAGTCGAACATGGTGGGATCAATCTAGACAGGATACACTACTAGTACAAAATAATGCAAATATAGATATATGAGCTTACTGCCTTTTGGCACAACTATCCAATTCAAGGGAATACCTCTTATGTATCAATAAGACTTTTAATCCCACTGAAAGGAAATATCCTATTCATAAAAAGAAAACACTTGCATGTGTAATGTGTTAAAACATTAAGAAAATAGAAAATTGATTTATTACATACTGAATTTCAAATTCAAAAGAAATATTTATATAGATTCACTACATATAACATTAAAATAAATTATAATCAAAGACGATTAATTAGATAGCAATTAAAATTAATTCAATATAATTTTCAAATTTATTATATAAAATCTTGTTAACAGTCTTGCAAATACATTAATAAGAGAATAGAAACAACTATCCTCAACTTGAAAGATTCACTCACTAAGAAGGAAGCAGAATTATCAGAACTTCAGCGACAAGTAGGAAATGTAACCAAAGATATTAATCAGTTGTGAGCAACCATTACTCTCCTTGAGAAACAACAAATATCCACTGATTGAACATCTATTGCGCAACCAACCATCCAACCAATTACTCCTCAACAAATCACTCAAACAGTTTTAGCTACGGGTCCACCAAACATTCCAGCAGAACCCCAAACTCTATGTTGGAAATAGGTATTTGGTATGCTGAGGTCATCAACATATTTGCTCCTCTGTAGTTCAATTTAATTAACGACTCTTGAGTAATCTTCAGGCATTGTTCCTTCAAAGCAGTGAAGGTTAAATTGATTAATAAGGTCACAATTAAAATCATATTTGGGAAGTTCGTCTATTATTGATTCTAATTTGTACATACATTATTGATTATTGGTTTAAAGGAGGATGATAAACGTAACAAAGTTAAATTACCCTTCTCTAAGTCTTGTTTCATCCTAAGCTTGTCTGTTTCCACACAGGAGTTCGTCGCCGAATTTTGGACTTCGGAATTACCGTCTACTGAGCCGTGCCGAAAAGAATCTGTGGCAGCAATAAAATATCTCCAGGAATTTTTCATAAATAAAATAAAATATCGCCAGGAAGGTTGCCTAGTACGTAACATGTCAGTTCAAGTCCTCTGAAAGCCACATGTGCTTATCACATAAATTGCAAGCAGACAAAATATAGTACTGACAAGTAGTTCAGTCAGAGAATTTGTAGGGTCCCTATCTTTTTTCATTTGTAGTCCACATGCTCCGACTCGAAGCTGCCATGCCGTGTGATTGCCTCTTACTTAAACCATGTTCGCCGAGACTTCGTGAATAAAATGGACGAACATGCTCATGAAATGATAGCCTTGAGTTTGCCTTCAACCCGTAACCTCGACGATATCATAATTACATGGTACATACTAGATCGTACTGATTATATCTTAAAACTGTTAGAGCCGACAGCAATATCAGATGTGAAAAACAGATTTTATTTTAATTTAGATCAAAATCACTTAAATAGATTAGAATATAACAAGTTCAGCATACTAACCTCCTAATCCTAAGTAACAAAAAATTTTCACTTTAAAGCGTGATCTTGCTTTTCATCTAAAATCCAAAAGAAATTCTGGATTGCGCAGTAAAGGGAACCTACTCTATTGATCTAATTGACCTTACATCCTTCGAAGATTTGAGCATAAGGTCTCCTAATATATATGCCAATGGTGATAATTACCTGCTTAAAACTGGTTGTTTGTCTTCATAGAACCTGAAAGAGAAGTTTGAGGAACGCATTTGAATTAAGGTACATATATTATAGAAGGTTAAAACATTTTAAGTCGCTAAGGTTTAACAATGAAAAATGGTTTAATTATTATGATTTTTAACACGTAAAATGCCGTTTTGTTTCCTTGTTCTTGGTGGATGAATTGATTTGAAAGTAACTTAACTTGTGTTTGGTATTCTAATTTGCTCGTTTAGATTTTTTGATTAATTTGAATTACCATTGAACTTGATCTTTCATCCTTTATATAAATTTTTAATAAATTAACTTATTATATTACAAAAATAAAAATACTAAAAATAACATATTTTATTACCACCAAGTTATAAGTTAAGATTTCACTTAGATCGGACACTTGAGAAAAAAGAAGTTGAATCAAACTATTATCTATAAATGTTATTAAAGGATTTCAATGATAATCACAATGGTTTGGTACATGTGAACATTCTCGGTGTCCAGACGGATCATAATTAATGAGAAAGGGATATTCTCTTTTCTACACTATGAACGATTTTATTCGATATATTCGCCATACGTTAATGGCGATTGGCTCAAATCTAAGGATACAAAGAATCAATTTTCAATCAAAGAAAGCTAAACATGACGTTAAGCTTACTCTCGGGGCAATTCTAGATTCCAGCATATATGGCACATGGCAGATTAGATACTTACGGAGGACCACATATTAGTATTGACTGATTCTCAAAGGCAGGAGAAAGTGCATGTAATATGCCTACTTTCGTAGCAAGCCCAAGCTAAGAGTCCAACATAACTTTCTTGGGATGTAGATGTCAGCACACAACCTCTTACTTCCAGTATCCCATTCGATCCTTCGAATATTCGCTTATGGGATTCTCCATGTGATTTTCATTGGTATTTGTTGGCTTTGATTCCCCAATCCTCGCAATTAAACCATTTTCATTGTTAAACCTTAGCGACCAAAAATGTTTTAACCTTCTATAATATTTCTTATAATCTTATGTTGGTCACTTTAATGAATTAGGAGATCAACCATTATATAATCATTTATAATTGGTGTATAATACGCATACTTTGTCATAATAATAAGGAAAATTATTTTGAACTTCAAAGAAAATCTCTTGATCGTAAAAAAAGACCTTCAAAAAAATTTTTCACAATTTTGTAAATTAGTGAATATAACCTTTGCACAATATATACCTATGCACAATTTTGCAAAAAAAGTGTCTGAAATTTCTGGAACAACTTGATTGGCTATAGTCTTGCATTGTGCATAGGTTAAATTATTCACTAATTGAACAGTGTCTATCCTCTCTATTCATTTATTGATTAGGCTAGTTGAAGGATTTGCGTTGGCCAATCAAATAAGAAGTTGATTGGGTAGTTGAATCAATTAGCCTATTGTATATAAAAATTGATCATGATTAATTGTATATACAATGATTATTTGAAGTGATTTTGTCTATAAAATTATCACATATGAGTTCTAAAAAATATCTTTAGCATTAGAGATAGTTTCATTAACTTATATATATGAGAATGATTTGAATCCTTAGTGTATTGTGTGATTAAGAAGAGAATTTTTGAGTTATGTTTGAGTGATAGGGACATCAATACAAAGAGCAATTGAATTGTTTATATTTTCTTTTTACCAGTGACAAAGAAGATGTACAAGTTATTCTTTTACATCCTAAGAAAGGAAGACATGTAAAGGTTCTCTTCATCAAAAGGAAGATATATGTATAAAAGACTCCTCTTATTGAAGAAGACAATAATAAATTTCTGAATGGAGTTTGAAGAGTGGACAAAAGCTAATGGTTATTTGACCAAACTACTATAAATAGATATTGTACGTCTCTTATTATCTTTTGTCCTTATTATATTTATTTTGTAATTATCTTATAAGAATTTTTAGTAATCATAAATTAGTATATATAATTCATTAATTGAGTTTTAAAAAGCTATAGAATTCATTGCCACACAGTTCATTAGGGATGAAAATTTGCCTTAGGTCTAGCCCAACATGACTTGAAAACATTACCTAGAACTTGAGCTAAACGAGCTTAAAGTTGAGCTTGGAAGATTCAACTTGATCAAACTTTAGATAAAATGACATCATTTTATTCAATATCTGAATAACTAATTAACCAAAACATCGTCATTTTATTAATTTTTAATAAAAACAATAACATTTCCTTTCGAAGTTTGATATCACCAATCTTTGATTGTTCGGTCTAAGCTATTGTCATATGTACAATTCACCATTGGATCAATAATTGATATTAAATCGAATAAAAAAAGGTGTTATCCATTTGATATATGTTTGTAACATAATTTGATTATAGATCACTATAATTCATTTTGATTCATTTTTTGACCAAGGAAATTAAAGCATATGTACTACAATTCTTTGACGTAGATAATTACCTATATTAGAAGACTATGATGAAATGCTTTCTTTTAGTCAAAGAAGTTCATCTTTAGAAAATTGTAGAAAATGATCCTTATTTTCCATTTAAAATCATAGTTTTAGATGAAGTTAAACTTAGGTGTCAAAGGATAAAAGTCATTATAACAATTATAATAAGACATTCATTGTATTAAATAGTAAAGTGGTACATATGTTGTTTTATGCCTTTGGTAAAAATAAAATTTGATAAGGAGTCTATGTATGACACCACTTATGATCATAAAGAGATAAAATCTCTTATATTCATGGATGATTAAGAATTACAAATTGAAATGTGATAATGTATTATATGATAAAATCTAGGAGTGTGGTTGCTACTAAGGATAATAAGTATAATTTGTTGTATAAGAAATGGTCATTGTAAAAGGGGATAAATTTTTAAAGCATCATTGTCTAAGTTCACTATAAAGAGTGAAAAACTAAAATGCATGTTTAAAACCCAAGATCATACTAAAAAACATAAAAGATCTTTTCATTAATATAAGTGTTTTTGTCATCAAAATAACATGAAACATTCACAATACAAGAAAAAGGTACATGTTCACAATCAATGACACTATTTCATCAAGAGAACATATTCTATACTAATTGCTTAGGTCTTACTAATTTGTTAGGTCTCACTATTACACAACCAGAGTACTAAAAAAGAGTTCCATTTACCATTACATCTTAATAAGGCCTAAAAGTTCATCATGCCGCATTCTAATATAGGCCTTACATATATGATTCATATATTCTCAAATTATCTTACATGAGATGTCATTTTCGTAATGATTATGGATACATAAATACGAATTACTTTTTGGGGGTAATACTTGTTAAGCAAACATACTAAAGGATGGATTAAAAAAATCAATAATTAAATACCAATTACCCAAGTTTGTATCGGTACTTCTAATCTTCAGAATCTTTCTTATAATCTTTTCTTAGTTACTTCAGTAAATTAGGAGTTCAATTATTTAGTGTGTAATGTTTATATTTTGTAATAATTAAGAAGGGAATTATTTTAAACTTTAAAGAAAATTTCTTGATTTTAGAAAATTAAGGAACGTTCAAAATGATCTTAAGTTAATGTTTTTGAAAAAATTTTATTTTAAAATTTTGAAACAATTTGAATATGCGAGGCGGTCTATTCACTATTCGAACATTGTACACTAGTTATACTATTCATTGAATGAACACATTGCATATTCAGTTACCTAAAAGGTTTTTGTATAATAGCTAAAGCTAGGATGCATTTTGCATATAATACGGGTTAAGTGTCTAGTTAGGGGATAAGCCAACTAATGCCTCAACCAAATTTATAACATCGACTAGTTGTTGTGCCTAAAAAGTTTTTGTATCTAATGACCATTTGAAGTAGTTTTGTGTATGAAAAACAATATGTAAGTTGTGAGAAGAATCGTTGACACTATTATAGGGACTCTCGGGAAACTTTGAGAGAGTTTATTATTTATGTGATTAAGAAATGAATTTTGTTGACTATATTTGAAAGATTGCGATGACAATTGATAGAGTAACCGAATTGTTTAGGGTTATCTTTTCACTTGTAGCTAAGAAGATGTACAAATGGTTCATGTTCAATATAAATAAGAAAGATATATAAGGCTTTCTCTTTATTAAAAAGAAGACAAATGTGTGAAAGGTTTTTGGCCTATTAAAAAAGATGATAGTGAATCTTCAAGTAGAACTTAGGGAGTAGATATAAGGTAAGAGTTATTTAATCTAATCAATATAAATTGATTTTTAAGTGTCTCTTTATATTTTTTATTGTTATTACTATTGTTTTTGTAATTATGTAATATAAAATATCTGTAATAAGAAATTAGTACATATAATTTGTACTTGAAAGTCTAAAAGGTATAGCATTCACCTATATATAATTCACGTCCTTCTTATATACCATTCAAGACCATCATTCTTGTTCATCATTTTATCAATGTTTAGAAGCGTTATATAGATATAAAATGAAAATAAGAACATAAATCTGTTCAAATGCCACTAGACTCTTGCTAGACGTAGTTGATATTCGGGTCTCAGCTCTGTCATGTATGGCCACTGCGATTTGTGCGCAATTATTAATTTACTAGCAACCATTAGTGGGTGTAGAGTATTTTACTCTTCTAATGGATAAAAAATCACATCAGAAAGAATGCTATCAACGCAAGAATGTTTATACAATTGACGAAGAGAGTGTATGCAAGGAAAATTTAGCTATGGATAGCAAAACCAAGATAGTACATACCGATACATTTTACGACCTAAATGCATGTGATATTGTTTTGTTCTGTTCTTATTAAGAAAAAGAACAAGAAGCAAAGGAAAAATCATAAGAAGTCATCTAAAAAAATTTATACAACAAGGTTGTTACAAGCAGACGTTTGCTTTCTCCAACGCACGAGATCATTAGGAGGCAACATAACTTACCATTATGATCCAAACATCAAGATTATGATTTCAATCCTCATCATTAAGGAATTGAAATATAGCTCTTTTAAGTTAGACAAACTTAAACTTGGACACAAGAAGCACTAAATTATACGAGTCAAATGGCACTTGAAAACTTTACCTGCTCAAGGTCCATGCACACACAGCTATTCACCTTCAACATGCTCAGCACAAAACCACTGCTTGTCACATATTAAGGTTACATCATTATCATTTAAAGCTGCAAAATAAATTATTAATGGCATAGAAGATGTCTCCTTTCATTAAGAGATCAACACCACCCAGGGTTGTTGCACCCAAATAGCAATAAGATAACAATATCACCACGTGTTTGCCCACTCAATGAGATGCACTTGATCTTGGTGACAATTTTTTTTTTTTTACTGATAAATGAATAAATTGGATAACAAGATTATGAAATGGGAAAATAGTGCAAAGAGATTAGTGAATCTATAAGAAATAAAGACCGAGAATACAAAACTTTTACTTGCCTTTTAAATTATTAAGCTCAAGATGAAAATTTGCTGCACGCTAATGGCCACAAATCAATGTTTTAGGGACTTAGTTAATTATAAGTATGCACCAATACCATAATTAAAGAAACTGAACTTAAATTGGAAAATTCAATTAAAAATCAGGTTACCAAAGTTAAATCACCTGCTTGAGTTAAAGCTAATAGACCTTGAAGAGATTATTGAACTGAAATTTGAATGCATATACAGTGAGCTTTCAGGATTCATCAATCAAAGAATGCAACTGCTACATCAAAAAGTGGTTTACGCAACACTAAATTTGTAACATTTTAAATTGTGTTGCTTAAAACTAATATAACACAATGATTTTTAACGTGTTGCCTTTGGTAATATTAACAGGCAACACTAATAGTAATTTGTTGCCATACATTTAAAAAGGCAACAAAATTAAAGTAACATTGCTATAAAATTTTATATAAGCAATAATTAGATCTCTTGCAACTTTAAACAATTATTAATAATAATTAGCATTGAATTTAGACCCAGTTATGCCAAAGTCCTACCTGAGCCCGAGCATAATTGAGTATAACCAAACTTAATTAAATATATAATTTAATTTTTTAAAATAAAATTTTAAATTTTGGATTAGGTTGAACCAGACAATCCAAGCTTGATCTAAAACCTAAAATATTTAAAAACTAAATATACCCTAAAATTTAGTTAATTCGGGTCAAATCAAGCTAAATCAAACCAAAATAGGTACTTTTGTCATATGTAATAACAATTAAAGTATATTGTTAAATGTTAAATGTTATATATTATATATTATATATTTATTTTACTCTTTATAATATTGGGAAAAAAAGATATATCATATACGAAGAGAATAAAGTGAAAGGCACCATTGGACTTTTCACTTTCATCTGATATAATACGATTTCGCCAATCCTTTAGGACTTTTCGCCTTCCCTCTGCTTTTCATACAACACTGTGGATGCCTAAAAAATTGATGCTGGTTTAGCTTTTAAAAGTTGTAGCGTTCAAGTGTACCTAGTGTTATAACATTCAGGAGTTGGTGCTCCCTTCATTCACATCAGGTGCTGCTGGAGCTTCGTTCACGTCAGGTGATGCTGGTTTCACGTCGTTCATGTAGGTGCTACACTGGTGGTTGGTTATCATCCTTCACGTCAGGTGCGCTGGTTCTTGGTTTCTCCTTTGTGGTGCTGCCTTACTTGGAAAAGTAGTTCATATATATAGGTTCGTTGTATGTGTTATCTTCCTTGAACGTCATTGTTGTGAAAATTTGACTGGATTAGAGCAGGTTCGCAACTAAATAAGACTGAAGGAATAATAATAAACACACAGATTTTACATGAAAAACTCCCAAATTAGGGTAAAAATCACAGGCAAGGATAGAAGAATTTTACTACTGAGAAAATTGAAGAATTACAAGGAGAAAACTACACTCACAAAAATACACACAATATTTTTGTCTCTCTCTTTTTTTTATCTCTCTTACCTCACATCTCTCTTATTTTTGCACTACCTTCTTTGTTCTCTTCATCTGCTACCTATTTATAGGCAGGAGAAGTGTAGGATGGCTAGCCATCATTGACTTTCAAGGTTGGTAGGCACCGAATTCGGTGCCTACCAGCTATAGTTTTTGACAATTCTCCCACTTAAAGATTTGATTGAGAGTCAATTAGACCTTCACACTATTCTTTCTACCTTGGCGCTTTATAATGCTTATGTCTCTGTTAAGCCACACCAGGATTGACACCATATAAACTTGTCAGCATTGATTACTTTTGTCATAAAATCAGCTAAGTTATCCATTGTATGAATTTTCTAAATATCCACCGTTCCTTCTTCCGCTTTCTCACGAATGAAGTGATACTGAACTTAAATGTGTTTTGTCTTTGAATGAAATGTTAGATTTCTTGCAAAATGTAAAGCACTTTGATTATCATAAAATAGAGTAATATTCTTTTGTTTATACCCAAGTTCTTCCAACAACATCTTCAACCATACTGCTTTTTTATTGGTTTGTGTAGTTGCTACATATTCTGCTTCTGTTGTTGACGTAGCCACAACTGACTGCAGTTTTGAAATCTAACTCACAGCTCCTCCAGCTAGTGTAAACACATATCCTGTAGTGGATTTATTTTTATCAAGATTACCTGCATAATCAACATCAACATATCCTTTAACAATAAAATCTGATCCTCCATAACATAATGCACCATCTGAGGTTCCCTTGATATATTTGAGAATCCTCTTAACTGTATTCCAATGCTCTCGACCAGAATTCTCCATATATCGACTAACGACTCCCACTGCATGTGCAATGTCTGGACTTGTATAAATCATATCAAACATTAAGCTTCCCATTGTTAATGCATACGGTACTCGAGACATCTTCGTCCTCTCTTCTTCATTGTTAGGACTCATACTTGAGGATAAATTGAAATTAACATGAAGAGGGGTATAAATTGACTTACAATCTTGCATGTTGAATCGCCACAAGATCTTTTTCAAATAATTCTTTTGAGAAAGCCAAATTTTCCTATTATTTCTGTCTCGGTGAATTTGCATCCCTAGAATCTTGTTTACTGGTCTTAAGTCCTTCATTTCGAATTCCCTAGCCGACTGTGCCTTCAATTCTTTGATACGATCATTGTTAGGGCCTTCTACCAACATGTCGTCTACGTACAACAGCAAAATTATAAAATCATCTTTCTCAAACCTCTTGAAATATGCATAAGGGTCTGTATTTAGTTTGTTGTATCCAAGGCTTATGATGAAGGAATCAAATCTCTTATACCAACGCCTCAGCTCCTGCTTTAAACCATACAGAGATTTTTTCAACCTGCAAACCAAGTTCTCTTTCCCTTTTTCTTCAAAACCTTCTGGCTGGAGCATATAAATTTCTTCTTCAAG
>JAOQML010000195.1:7662022-7674602 GCA_027568935.1 Erythroxylum urbanii | reverse complement strand
GAAGGAGTTAGGAAGTTATTTGAGTTGAAGTGCATCTTCTGTGTTCCTGTTCACCCCGTATCTTCTGTCCCATTGTCCACCCCTCAGGAGGTAGAATTGACCTTTAAAGTCTTCATGGAAGTTATAGATCTTGGAATCTTCTTTCCAACCATATAAATGAATCGATTCCCCTAGAGAAAGTTATGATGATTGTAAGATATCATCTGTGTTTCCCAGACTTTGTCTGTGACACTGTTCACGGTATCGTCTGGGTCACTGTTCATTGCACATCGTCTATCCCGTTTTTGACCCTTCAGAAGACAAAGTTGGTCTTCGAGGTCCTCATGAGAATTGTAATTCTTGAAGTCTTCTTTCCATCTATCCAAAGAAACCCTAGTTTGGATGCTTCCGGGAGGAGTTATATCAATAGTCCCGAAGTAAGTATATGTGTAAGTGAGGACTCACCCACGCTGATCATAAGGGATTCAGGTTGGCAGGTAGGAGTGGACTAGTCGATTATTCTAAGAGCTGAACTGAAACTAGAGAAGGAGAATTTTGAGAAGAAAATCCAATAATGGTCAAGGTGTTCTCTTTGGAAGATAACTTACGTATTAAGAAATTATGCATGCATGAAAGAGTTAGACTCCGGAAAGCGGGGTCTAACAGCTGTGGTATCAGAGCAAGCAAGTCTGAGTCAGACTCAAACAACGGGGTCGGACAGTAAACCAGTATAAATCGCAGTGTCATATTCTCTAACTCTTACCTTTTTAATTTTCTTGTTGTTTAGAAGAATAGATACTAATTTTCCCTATTGCATTACTCATCAAATTAAGTGCATTGTGTAAACTTGTAATTGTCTGAATTTGTCAAGAAAATCGAGAAGATTTTAAAGATTCATATCTTAGATTATTTAACACAATTCAACCCCCCCCCTTCTTGTGTATTTTACATATTATACGTGATTTCTATATTAACAAGTGATTTATTTCAATTACTTGGGTTCGTATTGCTGAGTTTCCTATCGAATACTATAAAGATGAGTTCTTGTTTACTGTTACAGGCTATATTGGGGATTTAATTAAGATTGATAGACATATCACGTTGGGCACAGGGGAAATTTGCTCATATTTGTATTAAAGTTGATCTAAAGAAGCCCCTTGTTTCCATAATGAAAATGGCAAGAGTCTGGCAAAAGGTTGAATAAGAGGGTATTCTGGTGATTTATAATGGATGTGGGAAGGTAGCACACTTGATTTCATATTGCACTGAAATTCCTCGCCCTTCTTCCAATCAGAATGGTGGTAATGGTGTGAGGGTAGACAGGAAGAAAGATGGTGGAGGGTCCCAGGACTAGCAGGCAGCAACATTGTGGATGAATAAGGGTGAATTATAATTTGGTCCTTAGATGGTAGTTCAGAAACAGCCACATAGAAATTCTAAAGGAATTATGAGACTCTCTTCTGTCTTCAATAATCGAAGGGATAAGGATAAAAGCGTTCTCAATAGATTTGACAGCTTAGAAGTTAAAAACGTTACACTAGAGTCAAATTTAGAGGAAGCTAATATGACAAAGGCAGTTATCCAGAAAGCGTTCAAGTCCCAAGGCAATTCCACTCAAAAGAAGAATTATGGAATGGTAGGCATGTCCAAATATAATGGTTAAAAATAGGGATCCACCTCAAATTCTAAATTGACGAAATCAACATGAATTGCAATTGATGTGCCCATGTATGCGGTCTTGCCACCCCTTCTACATAAAATTGATAATATTTCAAGTAACTGCGTCACCTTCTAACCCGAAGTATCCAATGATGGTAAAAGTTAATTTTGAAGAAGTGTCCCTTCTTCAAGAACCTATTATGTAGAATGATTCTTTCAAAATTGACCCAGGTGCTAATGTTTTGGAGAAGATTAGATCCAGTGACCAATTTGTGCTAGATAAAGTGGGATATAAGCTCTTCTCTGAGATTGATAGTAGAGCGATGAAAATGGGCAACATGCAAGGAAAACGTGCAAAGAGTCGGAGCCTACGTAGGTGTTAACCCTCCCTCTTGTTTTAAGTCTCTGTTATTCTTTATGGATTTACATATTATGTCATGGAATATTAAAGGGGCAAAAAAGGGAGGTTCTCCCGAATGTTTAAGGATCTTTACAAAAGTAAAAGAGTTGATATAGCTATTATTTTGGAGCCTCATATTTTTGGCTCAGTGGCTAATGGACTTATAATTAGCTTGGGATTCTCTCATTTTCTCAAGGTTAACTTAGACTAATTTGCCTGGGGTGTTTGGTTCTTATGGAATATGGGTAATTTGAAGATTCATCCCATTCATTTTTCCACTCAATATATTGATGTGTTATTAGATTTGCCTAGGTTTTAGCCTTGGTTACTTATTACATTCTATGTTAGCCCAATAAACATGCTAAAGGAGCAATTTTGTCAATCTGTGGTTGACATAGCTTCTTGGCTCTCTATCCCATGGTTACTTATAGGGCACTTTAATGATATTGTGACAGATTATGAGAAGAAGGGTGGTAGTTCGCCTTCTGTTAGTCGACGTAGGGCTTTTGTGATCTGTGGAATAGTTGCGAGCTGAATAATATTGATTTTCAAAGGCCTATTTCACTTGGGCTAGAAAATCGTCAGGTATTGGTTTAACTCAAGAACAGTTAGATCGTGCTCTTGCTAATCATTCTTGGAAAGATTTATTCCTAGATGCTTCTTTATTTAATATTCCTCGAGTTCTTTCAAACCATGGTTTACTATATACTTAGGGGATTTCTTTGATTCCTAGATCGAGATCATTCCAGTTTGAGATTGCATGGGCTATAACTCAGGAGTATCATGTAATGGTAGGGGTTACCTGGGGTTGTGGATATCAATGTCCTTGTGCATCTCTTTAGCAGGTTTAGTAAGCTTTGTAGAGTGGGATAAAACTATTTTTGGGGCCATAAACTGAAAAAAGAGGTGGGTGATAGGCAAGATTAGCGGAGTGCAATTGTCACTAACTAATAGGCCAACAGAAAGTCTTTACAACCTAGAAAGAGATCTGGTTGCGGAGTATTCTTCTATTTTGCAGCAAGAAGAGATGCTTTAGTTCCAAAAGGCTAGAGTTAATTAGGTTATGGATAGGGATCGTTGCACCAAATATTTTCATTATATAGCTAAAGCTAAACAGAAACGAAATAAAGTTGAGTGTTTAAAAGATTCTTCAGGGAACTAGGTTTCTGACGAGAGCTTCCTTCAGAATATAACACATAATTATTTTTCAAAATATAGTCTTTGCCCCTCTTAACTATCTTATGGAGACTGCAAATATTGTGCTTGATAACCTAAAGCTTACAGATTCAACTAAGTTAACTCTCTCACGGGAGATCAAGGCTCAGGAGGTGTGGACGGCTGTATCTCATATGGACCCCTTTAAGGCCCCTGGTCTCAATGGGTTTCAAGCTTTCTTTTACAAAAGAATTGGGATATTGTTAGCACTAATGTAGTCAATTTAGGCCGTGAAAGCCTCAAGAATACTACAATCCCAGAAGGTGTTACTTAAACAAATGTTATTTTGATTATGAAGGTTGACACTACTGAGGTAATTTCTCAAGTTAGACCTATATCTCTTTGTACTATTCTCTTTATAATTATTAAAAAGGTTTTGGTTAATCGTGTACGCCCATCTTTAAATGAGATTGTAAGTCCTTTACAGGGCAGTTTCATTCCTGGACGCACACATCAGATAATATTATTGTTGTCCAAGAGGTTATGCATTCGTTGTGCAAGTCCAAGAGCAAAATGGGGCACATGGCTATTAAAATTGATCTTGAGAAGGCATATGATAGCATCCAATCGGATTTTTAAGAAAAGATGCTTACGGCTTTTAATTTTTCAGCTTCTTGGATATAGTTAATTTGTAACTTTCTTAGCTCTTCTTCTTTGTCTATCATTTAGAATGGTTCGTCATTGCCCAGTTTTAGCCCTACCTATAGGTTAAGACAAGACCCTTTATCCCTATAATTGTTTATTCTCTGTATGGAGTATTTATCCTCTTTGATAAGTAATGTTATTCGCAATAAACTATAGACTCCTATTCGTGCTTCTAAATTAAGTCTTGATATATCGCACTTATTTTTTACTAATGATATGATGTTATTTGCTAAGGCTTTTTATCGTCAAGCTAAGGAGATCATGTCAATCTTATCTAAGTTTAGTGCTTCTTCGGGATATAAACTTAATATGGAGAAGTCTATAGTATTCTTTTCTAAATTTGCAAGTAAGGACTCGAGGAGGAAAATTACATAATGTTTGGGAGTGAAAGTCTCTTTAAATCTGGGAAGATATTTAAGGTGCCAATTGTTCATTCCAGAATTAAAAGATCAACCTACTTCGGCATTGTTGATAAAGTCAAGACCAGACTGGCGACTTGAAAAAATAGGTATCTACTCTAATTAAGTCTACTCTATCGGTGATTCAATTGGTTGTCGTCATCTATTTGTGATGAATTAGACATAATTAATAGGAATTGTTATTGGTGTTTTTTTGATGGGGCTCGAAAACATCATATAATTAACTGTCAAAAATTGTTACTTGATAAGTTAAGTGGGGGCCTGGGTTTTAGTTCATCTCAACATGCCAATGTTGTTATATTAAGTAAGCTTCACTAGTTTATTTTGCGTGGAGATGGAGCTCTTTGGGTTTATGTCCTATGGGACAAATATCTTAATAAAAGGGGATTTAATTCACATATCACAGGCTCTCCCTTTCGAAAAAGTATTGTAAAAATCATGGAGCATCTTTCAGAATTCATGATATGGAAAGTGGGTGATGGGTCAAAGATATCTTTTTGGAGGGACCTTAGGTTGGTGATTCTCCTCTGGCACATCATTGACTACTGCAGAATTAGGGGACTTGACCACGTTGAAAGTGGCTGATGTGATTTCAGAGGCTAAGACGTGGGATCTCTCTATTGTGGAGCATTTGCTTCTTTTAAAGGCTATTGCACAGATCCAAAGTATCCCTGTTCCAAAATTTTCGAAGTTGAAGGACTCTTTGATCTAGAGCAAAAGTGCTACTATGACTTATTCTTCTAGATCAGCATTTAAAGCTTTGCAGGGCTTGACTTTGTTTTCTTTGAATGGTGATTGGAGGAGATTATGGAAGATTCCATGTTTACCTAAGCTTCATCACTTCTTATGGCTGGTCTTACCTAGGAAACCTATGACTAATGTGTTAAGACATCATAGGTTTAAGACACAAAATGACACTTGTCCTCGATGTGAGGGAGGAGCCAAAACTATCATGTATGTACTACATGATTGTAACCATGCAAGAGAGATTTAACAAATGTTTCATGGGTTTGGTGATTCAAACTTTAATAAAATGGACCTGCAAGGATGGATTAGGGAGAATCTAGAGTGCAATGGTCATCTTAGGCCTAGTGTGCTGCCTTGGATGATCATTTTTGTGAGCTGTTTATGTGTTATTTGGAAGTCAAGAATTTCTCTTATATTTCAAAATGAGATTATTTCCCTATTGGTGCAGTGCCAATAGATTCGCAAGTTGGCCATGAAGAACATGTTTCTTCAGGACATTAGGCCAAACAGTACTGATGTCCATCGTTTGGTCTCTTGGGAGCGTCCAAAATTTGGATGGATTAAAATAAACACTGATGGGAGCTATTGTGGTAATCGAGGGGAGGCTATTGCTGGGGGGATTCTGCAGTATCATAGAGGTGTTTGCTCGTTGGCTTTTTCTTTTAAAGTGGGATGGTGTTCAATCATTAATATGGAACTTCAAGCAATTCGACAGGAGCTTCAGTTTGCTTAGGATGCAAGTTATTATCGAGTGGGGTTAGGGTCCGACTCTTAGCTTTCCATCTATTAACTCATCTAGCTCAGGTCACCACCCGCTTGGAGCTCTGGTAGAAAATTATCGGGGCCTAATCACGTGCAATTGAGAGTGTCCTATCAGACATATCTATCATGAGGCAAATTTTTGTGATAATTTATTGGCCAAATAGGGATTCAACAGGACCTTGGATGTTCAATATGAGATTCTCATCCTATAGAGCTACCTACCCTTACCCTTCTTGTGATCGGTGTTGGTTTTAGTCTTTAGTTATTTGTTTTATTTCGGATGTATCAAGAAAAAAATTGGCATGCTAAAAGTCCATTTCCTTTGAAGGGATAGAAAGGTAATTTCTAACTTCAAATTTCGTTACACTCTGCGATAACAACAGTAGGTGAAAATAATGAAATAACCTAATTGAAACCGTAATTGAAACTTTATAAAAGATTTCCTAATTAAAACTCTAATCGAAAACTCCTAATTGAACTCTTTTTGAAGAGTATCTCCTAATTGAACTCTTAACAACCCAGTAAATGAAAATCCTTAAATTGTAAAACCCTCGTTAAGACCTTTACTGAAAACTCCTAAATTGCAAATTATTATTTCATAAAGCTATCAGTGGATAAACATGAGCATAAAAAGAGGACAAAGCCAGCAGACGCCCACGTTTTCCCTTCTCTTCATGCGAAGGGACAAAAAGACAAAAAAGAAAAGGATAAATGTATGATTGATTTGGAAGTCAAATAATATGTACAGTATTATATGTTGATTAAATTTTCAATTAAAAAGAAAATCTTCAACTGAATAAAGATTTTCCAAATTATCTTATCTTCTTTTTGAACTTAAAACAAATGTCAAACGTAACTGAAGTCTAAATTTTCGTTGATAAACACATTAGTCAGGGAGATACGATTCCTTTTCATCTCTCTGTCTTTCCATTCTAATTTCCGTACCCCACCTTGCCCACTCTCTCTCTCAATCCTTATATATCTCTTTTTGTCTTCTCTCTAGAAACCGCACTATATATTTATACACCAAAAGTGAAGAAAAAGTACAAAAAGGCTACAGAGAACAGAAACCGAAGGAAGATGGAGTCTTACGAGGCCAATATGAACACCAACAACGGCGAAGATCACTCACTCTCCGCCGCAAATACCTACTCTACCGCCGTCGATCACGGCTGGCAGAGGGTCACCTACACTAAAAAACAGCGCAAACAAAGACCTGAAGACTCATCCGCGTTCGTCAATCCGGCGAGAGTTGACGGCGCCATCGACAAAGCCAACGTCTTCCACTCCTTGGAGCAAAAGGCGGAGGATCGACACCGCCGGATCCTCGAAGCTCAGCGCGCCGCTGAAACCTCCTTCGCCGCCGCCGCTAATGGCGTGAAAGTGACAGCAAAACACGGATCTGACGACGACGAGGAGACCGACGATGGCGAGGGCGATAAAGGAATTGAGAAGGTTGGTGAGAAGAAGCCCAAGCAGAAGAAGCAGAAGAAACCGAAGGTCACGGTGGCCGAAGCCGCTGCTAAGATCGACGCCGCAGATCTCGCCGCGTTCCTTGCGGAAATTTCGGTCTGTATTTGGCAGTTATTGTTTGGATTTTTTATTATTTTGAAGTGATTGAGGTTGAGATTCGACGTTGTTGAAATTCTTTAGGCCTCATATGAGGGACAACAAGAGATACAACTTATGAGATTTGCTGATTATTTCGGAAGGGCGTTTTCGGCAGTGAGTTCTGCGCAGTTTCCGTGGATGAAAATCTTCAGGGAGAGTACGATTGCAAAAATAGCCGATGTGAGTTATGATTTAGATCTCTTGAGGCTTGGATTATGTCAGATTTGAATCGGATGTTGTCTACTGTAATTGTGTTGAATTGCATTGTTAATGTTGGATTTGTGATGTCTTACGATTTTGCAATCTGAGCATTCAATTGGTGAAATTGCCTCATCGGTAGATGCTTTGAGGGAAGGGAAATGCGATTGCATTTGCCTGATTATTTCTCATTTGAAGGCTTTGATTGAATAGCATCGCTTCTCACATACTAATTGGGTTTGTCCATGATTGCTAATTATATGACTGCCACTATATTGATCTTTTCCTGCATGTGATTTGTCAATGCTTGTTTTACTCAAGGCACACCTTTGATAGAGTTTGTGTTTTACTCAAGGCTCACCTGTCTCGTATTAGCATTGACACAAACTCTATCAAAACCATTTTCCTGCAGATTCCCCTGTCTCATATTTCTGACACAGTTTATAAAACATCTGCTGATTGGGTCAATAACCACTCAATTGAGTCTCTGAGTTCGTTTGTCATATGGGCTTTAGACAGCATACTAGCAGATTTGACTGCTCAACAAGCTGGTTCTAAGGGCTCCAAAAAGAGTGTGCAACAATCTTCATCAAAGTCCCAGGTAAACTTTGTGCAACGAATCATTGTTGCCCCTTGATATCTCATGCTTCTTGTTTTGTCTTGGTGGTGCTATAGGTTCAGTGATTTGCTGATTGCATTGGTTCTGAATTTGTGTCTTGCAAATATAATGATTCACTTATTCTCTCACTTCCTGTCATACTTTCTGCTTCATGGTATCATTTATAATGATTGACGAACAATCTTGGCATTTTCATGGGCTTTCAAGAATTATGGTTTGAAAAGAGAAAAAATAACATGGCTAGTTTAAGGATTGGTTTTATAAGCTTTTACTTGCAAAGCAGTCTCATTGCTTCTCTCTGTATGTGTCATCTCTCTTTTGTACTGCAAAAGTTTCAATATACATGTCCTTTTTCCATTACTTCGCTCATGAACTGTTCTTTTGAATCACCTCTGTCTTCCTCTTTACATGTTTATCATAGTTAAGATCCTAAGTAAGTCATTTAACCGTTATGAAGTTGACATCACTTTGAAATGACAGGTTGCAATCTTTGCTGTACTTGCAATAGTACTGCGCAGAAAACCTGATGCTTTAGTTAACATCTTAACAACATTGAGGGACAATTCTAAGTATCAAGGACAAGATAAACTTCCAGTTATTGTATGGGTGGTAGCACAGGTATGTGAGTGACATAGAAGATTTGGGATTTTGGAAGATGAGTGCCTGTGATCACCTTTTTACAAACATTAACTCCATTCTTTTATTTAGGCCTCGCAAGGAGATCTGGCTGTGGGACTTTATTCATGGTCTCGTAACCTCTTGCCTATAGTCAGTGGAAAAGGTTCAAATCCGCAGTCCAGAGATTTAATTTTACAGTTAGTTGAGAAGTATGCAACTTCCACAGTGTTCTCCTTTTCCTTTTCCCAATATTAGGAAAAGTTTGAAAATTGAAATTTTTTTTATTTTTGATTTAGGATTTTGTCTTCCCCTAAGGCCCGAACTATTTTGGTAAATGGTTCTGTTCGAAAGGGGGAACGCTTGATGCCTCCTTCTGCATTGGAGATCCTGTTGCGAGTTACTTTTCCTGCTTCTTCAGCTAGAGTAAAAGTGAGTGTGACACACGTATCTGCTTTGTATATACTAAGAGATATTGTTTTTTCTGCTCATATTCTTCTGGATGTGATATGCGTGTGCAGGCTACTGACAGATTTGAGGCGGTATATCCCACTCTAAGGGAGGTATCTCTTGCTGGCTCTATTGGAAGTAAAGCAATGAAACAAGTAGCACAACAGATTCTGACATTTACAGTTAAAGCTGCAGGAGAAGGTGGAAAACTCAATCTATTTGGTTTCTGCTGTTCTTTTGGTGGATCCGAATGGAAATATATTGATTTTTAAAATGAATTTGTCAGGCATTCCTGAATTATCTAAAGAAGCTGCTGGTGTTTCCATCTGGTGTTTTACCCAAACTGCTGATTGCTACAAGCAGTGGGTGAGTGGTTCTGGACCTTTTATAAGCTGTGCTTTTGCAGTTTCAGTATTTAATTACTCCACCATGTAACATTGACCTTGGTATTGTCATAATTTGGAGAAATCAGGGCAATATTTATCAAGATAATCTAGAAGCTAGTATTGCTATTCTGAAAAAGTTATCTGAAGAATGGAAGGAGCTCTCTGTGAAACTGGCTCCTTTTGATCCTCTTAGGGAAACTCTGAAGAATTTCAGGCAGAAGGTAGTTCCTAATTTCTTCAATCATACTGACCTTTCCTGTTTGATGTAAACGGACTGATTCTTGTTGCTCATTCTTGGTTTATCCACGTTTGCTTTATAGAATGAGAAAGCACTAACTAGTGGATCAGAAGTTGCTCACCAAGCACTCTACAAGGATGCAGACAAGTACTGTAAAGCAGTTTTGGGAAAAGTATCCCGTGGACATGGATGCTTGACAGGGATGGCCGTGACAGTTGTGGCATTGGCTGTCGGGGCAGCTGTCCTTTACCCAAACTTTGAGCAGTGGAATTGGGAGGAACTGCATGTATTGATTGGCTCAAAATTATCATTTTGAGCAGGGTGTGCTCCAATTCCTTCGATGCAAAGCATCAATTTGTCCTTCGAGTGCTAGCTTCCATCAATTTTGTACTAGTGGTTTTGACTAAAGCGGTTCTTGATTAAGTGATTTACATAGTTTGAGAACTAGGCCGTCATACTTCTGCGGAAGAAAACCCTGAGAATTCTGCCAAGGGTGAACCGGGTACCTTTTTATGTCCTTTAATGTACCAATTACCTTTTGAGAATATTTATTTATAGAATTCAGTGATAAATGTTGTGGTAAATTTTTAATTAATAAATGAATCGTCTGATGACTTGCCAAAGGGTACTGTCTCGGGGGGCGTTACAATGACTTGTCATGATTTAAACCAAGTGTTTGTCCTTTTGATCTTTGTTGTTCTTGATGAGAAATATTTAAGCATCGTTCCCGGATGTGGATGAGTAAGTATTATATGTAATTAAGGCTTTACTAACAGTATATGGTATTATTTTCTACTAGTGTTTCTATAGTAATGCAGTAGATTATGTATCTGTAGCACTGTCTTGCATCCTAATCAGAATTAGGGGTTGGTCATTCGGAGGGTGGCCGGCTAACTGGTGAACTGCCATATCCTATTGGCATGAAATGATTGTCCCTTTGCTATTATGATTGTTGAAGGAAATCAAGTGTCCAATCACTACACAAAATCTTGGATTTAACAACTTTGCTAGTAAGGGAAAAAGCTTGGATTTATGCAATGGTTGTATTACTTACGTAGCAATACAAAATTGGTCAGATTCTTTAACCTCAGAAAATTGATTGTTCGCCTAATTCTTGACCACTCATACCTTCCCTAAGCACCCTTTGAAAGAAATCTTCTAGTGTGTCCTTTCCATAACTTGGTGTTTTCTCAGCACTGTACTCCCCAGTCTCAGGGTCCAAAAGCAGCATGCTCTCAGCTGCATAATACCTGCCTATTTTCCCATACTCAGCTGCATCTTCCATGGAAGGAAAGATCTTTGCAAGGAAATCCAGAACCCCAATTGCGAAATCCATTATCCCAATCGGCACTTTCAAGAACATGGGTTCTTTCCCCATTAACCTGAACAAAATCTCTCCTTGTTCAACTGGAGTCAATGCCTTGTCAGGTCCACCAATTGGCAACACCCGATTCATCTTATCCTTCTCCAACACACAATCTGCCATGAAAGAAGCCAAATCCTGTTCACTAATCGGTTTGCAGGCGCACAACTTTCCATCACCAAACATCACATAAGGCTTGCCATCTTTAACCAACTCAACTTGACCCCCTAAACTCTTGAAGAATGCTGTTGGTCTTACGATGCTATATGTGAATTCACTGTCTTCCTCAGCTTGTTTCATCAATTCAGCTTCAAACTTCAGCTTTGCTCGCTGGAATTCAAGTAGAGGCTTTTGCACACAAATTGCAGATAACAACACAAAATGCTTAGCTCCGCGATTCCTTCCCGCAATTAAACTGTTTTTTGTTGCCTCATAGTCGATCTTCCACGAGTCTTTGACACCTCCAGTACGACTAGCGAGGCATGACACTACAACATCGATTGGAACACCCAAATCGTCCAATGATCTCTCCAGTGTATCCAACTGGGTCACATCAGAGAAGCACACATTGGCTCCTTCAAGCTGCCTCAAGGTTTCATCTTTACTATTTTTAGCTCTAATCCCACTCCTCTCTCTCGCAATAGCTATAACGTTAAATCCTCTGTTGATCAATTCCTTAACTACAAACTTCCCGATGTATCCAGTTGAACCAACCACCAAAAGGTTGATATCTTTAGGGTTCTTGTTTCTAAATGAAGGTATCGGCTTTTCAAAAACTGTAGATCCTGTTTCGGTAGTTGTTGAAGCCACAACAGGATTGAGTGTTTGTCTAGAAAAGATGGAAGGTTGGGACAATTTTACTGAAGAAAGGAAACTTAACTGAACTGGATTAATGAACTGAGACGATAAGCAGGGCTTATAGACTTGGACCTTGGAAGAAAAAGGTAAGTAGACATTGGAAGTGAAACAAAGTGACATCTTTTGCGTGTAGACTTGGATCAACATTGTTGGTGTTGAAGAATCAAGAAGTTTAGTTCGTACAGCAAAGCGAAGAACTCTTGGAAATAAATCTATGGAATGTGATAGAAAACAAAGCCATGGAAAACGAGTGGCAGGCAATGGCTGCTTTTGTAGCAGGCTACTATGTAATCATTTCTATAATCCAGACGTGGGCTTGGCCCAATCATGAATTTTGATATCTTTACATCCGTCTATTTTTAGGGTTAATTAAAAAAATTATCTTTGTTATTATTTTTGTTAAGTTTGATGACATT
>JAOQML010000195.1:7641713-7652014 GCA_027568935.1 Erythroxylum urbanii | reverse complement strand
TTTCGTTATTATTTTTGAACCGAAATCTTAAAAAAAGAGTTTTTTTAAAAGTTAAAGGAATTTTTTGAAAATTTTAAAGGTTATGAAGTCTTTTAAAAATTTCTTAATCTTTATAGGAGATATATGTGTTTTTACCCATTTTCTTATATGGAAAACTCAGAAGCTGTTTGTTGTCAATGGAAACATTATACACTTTGTTGACTTGAATCTCCTTAAATCTGTCGAGGAATTATGTTTAGTTATCGTTTTAAAGTGACCTTAAAACGTTCTCGAACGTCAAATAACAAATAACAAAATAAAGAAAAGAAGGATTTATTAACAATTATGACATGAAATAAATAAGTTACTACAAACATAAATAGGGGTTACAATTTTAATATGAATTCATAATAAAATGTGAGCCTCGAACAACTCTTGTACAGAACTGAAAAAACAAAACCTTTTGCTTAAAAGAAAGAAAAGAAACTCTTTTCAATATTAACAACCTATACTAATACTTTTAAACACTTTGTGCTTTTACCAGACATATTCAAACACAAAACAGTCCTTAAAACTCACATAAGACTTGCAAACACAAGACATTTACACAATAACAACTTGCTTATCCTTTTACACTATAATCATAGACATTGTATATGCCACTCTTCCTACCAGCAACAATAACAAGTATTCTTCAACTTCACAAATCAACTTAGATCCCAGGTATATAACTCCGTTAATGAATATGAAGCTTAATACTAGAATAACTATGCCTATAAACCAAACTCAATGCCAGAGTAAACCTTACCACAGCAGAAGTCCAACTTGAACATGTCATTGGTGCTGGTAGTTATCGTGTTTCTAAACCCAAGCTACATTCATAGGAACATAAATATGTATATTTATATATCTTGGCGGAAAAAAAACCTTTTAAGGCCAACCTTAATGCTTGGAATTCAATTTCCCTTTTCATCAAAAAGGTCTTAAACTTTTAAAACAGTTAGTTTTACCCTATAGCCAATCGCTTTAGTTGTAATTTAGTGATAAATTATTTATAGGTATTCTTTATTTTGTACATATTTAGATGTATATGATAAAGTCCATAAAATAGTTGTACATTTCAAATAAAATTATAATGAGATTATAATTATGAGATTCAATTACATTTATATATTATTCCTAAATGTTCCTAATCATTGTTCTATTAAGATTGAACATTAATAGAACATAAAAAAAGACTAGCATACGTTTTGTTTTTCTTTATGAAGAAAGTAGTCGATCTCATAGGCTAAAGTATAGAGATACTTAAACAAACGTGTGGGGCTTGTTAGAGAACAAGTTTACTGAACAAATCCAATATGAAAAATCCATTTGAAACATTATTTGTATGTCTATGGAATTCTCATTGTGATGATTATATATGTGATCCTTTGACTTGAGATCACCAAAGTTGTCTTGTATAGGGATTGCTACGTTTTGATACTATTTATGACCTATTTAATCATAGGTTGTTCAATCGATAGTCATTGGATGTAGCATAAATTATATAGAGATAGTTGTGTGATCAAGATAGGATTCATCTCCCTAAAGTAATTAGGGAGAATGTTTCGTCGTTCTAGATTAGTATTGATTCGAGAAATCCTTGACCAAGGTGGAATGACATTTTGTAAATAATTTACAAATGTCATTAATTGAATCGATAACTAATGGTGGACAACTAATATGATTGAACTCAAAATAGAGTAAACATTAATTGCATGCTCTATATCTAATCAAAACATTATATGATGAAAGAACTGAATTATATGAAAAAACCATGCAGGAAAAGATTAGTCAAAACTACTTTGATGTTCCTAAATATTTGGGTGATCATGATGCGTTGTTAGGCGCCGATCTTGATCTATAATTATAAATCGTTTAATTAGAGAATTAAAGATAAATTAAAAGAAATTTTAATTTATCTAATTCTGATTATTAATTATAATTATAATTTATAATCATTGCCAACATATTTGGGAACATAATCGATCTCACACAAAGAACGGATTGAAGAGAGCAAAGTTAATTTAATCAAGTTAGACTTGATTATAAAATTGGAGAAATTTTATGATTAAATATGAGATATTTAATAAATAAGGATCAATATGAGATATTGAATCTTATATGAGCATAATTGATATTTAATTAGAATTATTTGTAATTCTAATTAAATACCAATTTAAATTAGAATTTAATTTTTATTAAATAACTAAAACATCCAAAGCTTATTATAAATAGGCTTAAGCTCTATAGAGTTAGCACTTATTGCTTAACCCTCTCTGTAAGAGTTACGGAATTCTCTCAACTAATTATGTAGATACCATTAAAAGGCCAGATATTTGTGTGGCTACGGTGGTTGAAACAGATCGGTTTTGGGAACGGTTCAAGAGATACTATAAGATAAAGATCAAACTTCAGAATACGGTACAAATTAAGTTTTCGCTTTATTATGATTTGTGTTAATCATTTTATAGAATTAAATTGATCTTGGTTTTTTTAGAAATCAAAAGTTACGAAAAAGTTTCGTAATTATTCTGTTGTGGTCGGGATCAGACCTTGACCCAGTTTCCCAACAACTTTATAGATTACCAAAATTTCTAGTAAAAGATTTGATGAATATTCGCAACATAAAATATGTCATAAGAGGTAATTTATTAATATGTTTAAATTAATATTGAAATATTATATTTATTATTGTAGGAAGGGGTTTGTTGATTCTTCTTTGGTACGATGAAAATATGATACAAAAGGTGAAACTTATTATTAACTCCTTATAAATTAAGAACAATAAGATGAATGAAGAGATAAAGACATTGCATTATAAAATCAATTCGTTGAAAAGAAAATCAAATAGAGTTTTTCAAAAATAATTTAAAATAAAAGAGAAAATAGCCAAAGTGAAAGGGGAGTTATTCAAATTAAAGGGGAAGTTGAAACTTATTATTGGTGAGGGAGAAAAATTATGAGAATTTGACAATCTAGTACATGTCATTCAATATGTATGATTTATATCTTAGTTTTATTTGTACTTGTTATAGTCAAGCTTTATAACAAATTTTTGATAGGGATACGAGTAGTCTTTGGTTTTCAAGCCTGATAGGGAAACAACATTCAAATGATATACATAATTATCATTGAATGTTAACTTGTTCTAATTATCAATTAAATATCCATGGTTAAAGTACAAGTGTTTGGCTTCTATTTATACTAATTCAACCAGATTAAACACCATGTGTGAGATGAGGAAATCAACATAAAGAAACACAAAATAGAGTTATAAAAACTAAATTGGTAACATGTAGATATACATGAACTAATAGCATTTATAAAATGAATATGTCTATAATAATGAAGAAATTACGTTAACTTTAGTGACAATAATGACTTAAACAAAAACACTTGCCCCAAATTGCATCAAATTGTAATATCTTTAATTACGTTTATAGGAAAAAAAGAAAAGAAAAAATATCATCATAGATGCTTAAAAATAAAGGCAAAAGGTTTTCAATATATATGCCCCTAACTTTTGGATTACTTGTCTCCACTTTCTAGGATTGGTGGATGGTATAGAAGCATAATTTGACTTTTGTATGATTAGTCATATATTTGATATAGGAGTCAATATTTGAACTGAATGTCCTTCCTATATAGGAATTACAAGTTGGTGTACATGATTATGTTCTTTATTGATTATTGGTTAAAGTTATAAAATATAAAATATTCTATTACATCGATTGTTTTATTATAATGTACTCTATAATTTCAAGGCCTTGAAACCTTTCCTCTTCCTTTACCTCTTCTATCACCTCTCTCTTATGCATTCAATCTACCACTAACTTGCTATGTTTGATTTTCATTTAAATTTTGCGTTTTTAATTATTGGTTTGTGATCTTTTGCCTTTGCATCTTACTTTTCTCCTACTTCTTACTTTGTCTGTGTCTTACCCTCTCCATATGAATATTTCATTTTCAATTCCTTGAACTAGTTGGCTTTAATAGGTGGTTGCTCCTCTACTTATGAACTTTGGGTTATTGTTTCCTTTTTACGTTGGCTTCATTAAGTATTTTTAGCAGTGTCGCTTTTTTGTTAATTAGTAGTTAATAATTAGCATATTAAAGGAAACTTTTAATAATCCGAAATTCATAATTAAAACTATACAATATACCTTTTGTTTTCAACTTCTTTATTATGCCCTTAAATTTCATACTTAATACATCTCATAATCCTCATATACCTAGTCACCTTTCTTGTATTTGGTTATTGAAACATTTCTTTCTTTTTTTTCTTAAAACCAAACATTCTCTTTACTATGGGGGTCTTTAATAATTTCAAATAATGACTGAAATGTTTCACCATCTAAAAGTTGAAGGAAGTACTTATAGGTCAATATAAATTGTTTCTTATTGAAGAATTTATCAATATAATCAATTGATTCAATTTACTATCAGAAATTATATTTATGTCAGTCCTAAGCTGTATATGTATAAGTATCATATAACTACTTCATACAAAATATGTTTGTTCCATGCTCTACTTTATATCCATTAACCTTATTCTAAGTAATATAGTAATTAAAGGTTTTTTACTTGTTCTCTTCCAACTTGGTTATAATCATAAGATAAAAGTTATGATACCATTTTGAAAGAAAAAGTCCCTTTTATGGTTCTATTCGTTATCATTTTGTAATATTTTTGAACATGCTAATGATTGGTTTCATTCTTCTAAAATCTAGTTATTGAAGGTTTAACACATATTGTTATCAATGCAATCTCTTTTAGTATTAGCTAAAATATGCCTCTATGACCCTTTTGGATATTCCAATAATGACTCCACACTTCCTTTTCAAATATATTTCAACTTTTAAAATTGATCTAGCAATATTGTAAAATTAGATATTAAAGTTATCACCTCTCCGATCAACTCTCTAGTTAGCATAGATGTGCCTAGCACAGATCTTATGTTTTGCTTGAGGGAGTAAGTCCTTAGTAGCATTCACAAGTCTTTGTTAACATATCTATTCAGTAGTGAAGAAAATTAATTAAATATAAATAGCAAAATGAACATAAATTAAACACAATATATAGACATATGATTAATACACATCTTTAGCCCTCAAATTGTTAAATGCGTATACACTATATATTTAAATACACTAAACATTTAAATTTAATATAAATATATCTAAAATACATAGTTTGTAGATAATTACATGCACGTAATAATTTATTCAATACCTAGTTATACCAATAATAATTAGATCAAACTCCTTACTTGAATATGGATTAATACATAGTTTGTATATCATTGCATGCACTCAATTATTTGTTTAATACCTAATCATATTAATACTAATTGGATCAAGTTCGTCACTTGATTATGAATCATTTGTTCATTAAATAATTTAGTGATTTACTTAGTACATGGGGTAGAACCATCTAAGTTTGAAAATTAGGGCAAATTTTTCCCGGTCCTCATCCTCTTCTCTTTAGCTTCCTGCTGCCTTTCTTTACCTCCGTCTCACCTAACTCCCTTATTTGTTGCTCTTGGTCTATTCTAACTTTCTTTATCTTTTTTTTCATCATCTTCCTCTTATTTTTTCCCATGTGAGCTCTTGTTTTAAAACCCACCTGACCTAGTGTTTCTTACTAGTTCTCTTACTCATTCTTTCTTTTACCTCAACTATGAAACTCTTTTTCCCTCTTGTCATCTACTCTAGTTTGTTCAGATATGGTTACAATTCTTGGTGAACTTGTAGCTTCTTTTCCACCTATTCTGAAGCTCCCCCAGACCTAGTACATTCTGGTTGTTTAGCTTATCACCCTTTCCTACACACTTCTATAATTTCAACAACTTCTTTTGTCCTTACACCTTACAAATCTAGTTTCTAGACCCTATTTACCCTAGTTACTTACTTTTTTGCCTATTACTTTCATTTCCATTTATGGTAAAGGACACTAATTGGACCCTTTATTTAATTTCCATTTTTCTTCTTTAAGTTAGCCCAGTATCTAGCCTATTTGGTCATGTAAAATTAGGAGCTCTCATTCCCGCCTCTGATGTAACCTCCCCTTTACCCAAGTTGCTTTACTATCTAGCCGATCTAGTTATACAAAGTTAGGAGCTTTCATTCCCACCTCTAGTGCAAGCTCCTCCTCACACAAGTTGTTTCTATTAATTCAGCCTTAGATTCTACAAGAAAAATGTGGAGCCAAGTTCTTACTGATTCAATTGGTGTTTCATCACTTTAATAATTCCCTCCTTCAACTTGAAATGGCCAAACTATAGTGGGGCCTCCACTGGAAATCTTAAAGGAAGGTGCAGTCATGTGGTCCAACTCTCTTGTTGGGTTCTTCATAGATAAATAACTAACTTTTCTGCTAGTTAATGCAAAGTGGCATAAGTCATGAAAAGGTTTCAAACTATTAGAGACTCTCATCTTAGAAGGGATCCATTTCATCTTTAAATTCTCCACAAAAGCTGAGGCATAAAAGGTATTGGATAATGGTCTATAGCAATTTTATAATCATCCTAGTTTCTCTATAAATGGCAGCCTAAACATCATTCCTTTGATTTTGAAAACAAGAAGATACCACTATGGATCAACCTCCACAATGTTCCATTAAAGTACTAAACAACAAATAGATTGAGCTACACTACGATTTTTATAGGAAAGCCTACAGTTATACATAAGTCAACTGCAATATTGAGAAGGATTAGCTATGCTCGATTATGTTTTTTGACTAGCATTAATCAAGATTTACCATAAGTAATTCCACTAATACAGATGGATGAAGATGGGAAACTTAATGAGGATGTTACCTTAGTGACATACCATTGGAGGCCCTAACCTTACCATCAAAGCAAAGAGTGGAAACCTATGGGTAAGCTATTTAAAACATGTTATTATGAAAAATTGGCAGCTACAAATCTAAGTTTGGAAAAAAGAAAAGTGCTTCAAAGAGAACAAAGGTCAAACTATCCTCAGAGAATAAAATGACACTAAAAGCAAGCACTAGAGAAGAGTCATAGGAGGAAGTTGGAATATTACAAGATCAGGATGAATTACAAGCAGGTAATACAGAGCCCCACAATTGATCAAATAGTAAACTTATCGAGTTCTTGTAAGCCAAATTCAACTCAAGTCTTTATAAGAGACTTTATTCCAATTGCTATGAGGATGTCTAACATGAAGCAAAGGAGTCCTAGCTCCAAATATATCATTAAATGACAATATTATGTTGGAATGTCTAAGGGTTCAATAGTGTTAGGAAGTAACTATTGCTCAAGGATTTTATCTTATCAATAGTTTTTGGGTTTTTTAAATACCAAGCTCTGTAAAGAAGGACTTAAACAACTTGGTTTTTTGAATATCACTTAGCCTGTCTTATTCAATCATACGGAATATCACTATGGTAGAATTTTGGTTCCATATGATTCAAGGAAAATAAGAGTAATGAATATCACCATCAATAATAAGTTAATACATATAGAGTTATTTTGAACACTAATTTAATGATCTAAGTCTCTTTTATCTATGCTTCTAATTTCACCTTTCAAAGGTCTAGTTTATGAAGGAAATTGTAGGAAATACAATCAACTATTTAGCTCCTATGGTTTCTAATAAGGGACTTCAATAGTCCTCAAGAAGTTGATGGTAATGCAAGCCTCAGGAACTTCACTTAGGATTTAGCCACCTCTAGTTCTAACATTGAGATGAATGATCTAAAATTTGAGGGTAATTTCTTCACCAAGAATAATAAATAACAACATCCATGGTTTTTTAGAAAGAAACTTAATTGTGTTATAATTAACTCTAATTAGCTCTCAGGCCTCCCCAATATTAAGATAGAGTTCGGTAACCCTCAATTTTGATCACTTACCAATTACTATAAGTTAATTAGAATTTAGGGTGAAGGTTAGCTCTCCTTTTAGATTTAATAATTATCTGGCTAGGGATCATGTATTTCATAATGCTATACTTAAGGGCCTCAATATGAAATGTACCAATCACACTAAAAAGTAAAACCTAAATCTACACCACTAAACTTATAGCAGTAGTGAGAAAGGATCGTATCCACTGAGAGTGCATGACTAATTTATATATTGAACTAACCAATGTAATAAGATGGGAGAGAGTTTGGAAGAATTTAATTAATGCAATTAAGTAAAATTAAACTATAAAAAGTAAATCAAATTTGCAAAGAGTTATCAATAGATGTAAGCCCAATACTCGGTTCAATCTTTACCCTCACATGAACATATATAATTAAGTGTAATATTGTTTCCATCCCTCTCTTTGAAATTATTAACTATAGTTAACAATAGGCTCTGTTAGATCCAATTTTCTCTTAAATCGTAACTAATTAAAAAAAAATTTGATTAGATCTAACTTCCTGACAACCTAGAATAGGCTCTCTAAATTTAGTGTAAGAATAATATTAAGAATCAAGAAAGCAGGTTAGTCCAAGCAATAATCATACAAGCTCGGATTATTTAACTTATGATATGTTAATCTTAATGGTGCATGATCATTATTTTGTCACACACAAATCAAATTGACAATAATTATAGATTGAATCATAATTTTGGTATTAAATCCACACATGAATGATCTATCAAGCTTTATCTAAATCGATCATACATAAATCCTAAACAATAAATGTAAAATAACATAATCAATTTCAAAAGAGAGATATAAACAATGTTATTGGAATTGATTAATGCACAATTATGTTATTAGGCTTAGAAATTCCCTTAAACTAGAGGAAAGAGAATTAGTCACTCATAGCCTTTCCAAGCATACGTCAAAAGGGAGAAAGAAGCTTGAATGAATGTCTCTGTATCCTCCTCCATGTCTCTTTTAATTAGCCTTTATAAGTTCCTTTTATACTTCATAATTAGGGTTTTTAGAGTGGACATGGTCAGCCATATGACTATTTGCATAACCATGTCCTCTCTGTCTTGCCTCAATTCTTCAAAGATTGCATAAACATATAATCCTAGAGAGTTACGTAGGCAGTGAACATAATCATGTAAGTGACTTAAATAGGTATGTCCATCTTTACATAGGTAAAACAACATTTTCGAAGCCATACATGTTCATAGAAACTTATACAGTCCCTCACATAGTCATGTAAATGACTTACACAAGTGTGTCCTTCTTTAAAACAAACATATTCCTTTAAAATAACGCCAAGTCTGTAGTTTTCTGTCCTAATTTTGTCCTAATTAATCTCCTTTTATTCAAGAAGGAAAATATGACCGAATAATAGTAAAACAACCCAAAATTGTGAATTTAGCTCATTTTTCTTCTTTTTCCTTCAACTTGTACGAAACCAACAAAAATATCTTAGACCTAAAATAAACATTAATCATTAAGAATTAGAGAATAAATAAATAATCAATTAAGCACTTGTCACAATGTTTCTAATTATGGTTCTCCTTCTTACATTTGTAATGAGAAGCTCAAACGCATCAAGAGGGACCTCAGGTCACTCAATTAGTCTAGATATGTTAATATATATGAAGGTGTTACAAGTTTTAAGGATCAGTTTGATAGAGTTTAACAACTATTATACATAGATCCTACAAATAGAGCACTTTAGGATGACCAGAAGAGAGCTGTAAATGAATATGTTAGAGCTCTGAAATTCCAATACTTTATTTTAAAGCAAAGATCAAGGGTATAATAACTACAAGATAGGGATAAGAATAACTCCTTTTTTCGTAGCTTTTCACTTGCTATAAGAAACTTGAATAGAATCTCTTCTCTGTAAGAAGAAGATGGAATAACAATATCTTCATAAACAGAGTTATTAGACATTACATTCCATTATTTATGTAGATCTCTTAGATTTGCTATTAAGATAAGTTGCTTAAAGTCTCTACTAAATTCTTTTATTTCTAACTAAATCTCTAGTGAATTTGCAATTTATTTAGAAGCTACATTTATCCCAACAGATATTGAGAGGGTAGTGTTTGGTTAAAACCTAACAAAGCCCTCAGATCTGATGACTTTAATGAATTGTTCTTTTAAGTCTTGGAATCATATAAAGGTTATGGTTATAAATGCATTCTAAGCTTCTTTCATCAAGGTCACATGTTGAGAGAATTAAATAAAACCTTTATTAGCCTTATTCCTAAGATGTCCAACCCTATCTCACTGGAAGACTTCAGGCTAATCTCATGCTACATTTTCATCTACGAGGTAATCGCTAAGCTGCTTACTACAAGATTAAAGAATGCTAGCAAACCATTAATCAATGAAACACATGTTACTTAT
>JAOQML010000195.1:7611072-7624430 GCA_027568935.1 Erythroxylum urbanii | reverse complement strand
TATAATGCATGAGCGTGAAAAATGCATTTCTAAGCTCTCATTAATCACTCATATTTACTATTCTAAGCTCCCAAAGGTAACGGGATGTTACACGAAGCCCCCCCTTCTCCCTCCCCTCTGCTATTTTCTCTCTTCTTCCCACCATTAACGTCGTCGATCCTCTTCCTCCTAAGCTTCCACTGTCAATTTTTGCTTCGTTTTTGGTCCATCGTGCATCATTTTCAGGTATCCAAACATTGGGTTTATTTTGTCTCCAAAAAACAAAGGTGTTATATGCTTATATCTTTGACCGCCGGTGGGTAAGTGGGTTTTGTTTGGATTGTTAGTTTATGCATTTTTTAGTTGAATTGTTGGTTTATTTGTTGTTTAAATGTGTTTTTATTGGTAAATAATAAAAAATGCACTTGTTTTGTTATTAGTTAGATATAATTTGAGTTGCCTATGCATTGTTTGATGAAATGTCTCTTAGAACAAACATTTCCATCAAATGAAAGCAACCAATGTTATCACTATATAAAGAAGAATAGACCTAGGGAGAAAGTAAATGTGTTGACAATAATGTAGTATAATATTAATTAATATATTCCTAAAAGCTATTCATGAAAATATGCATCTTATGGAGAATGATAATGTTATAAATGTCTGGTGCCTTACATGACTGTATTATTGAGTTATTTTCTTTATTCAATAGGGGTAAATATCATAAAAATAAAGGAAACTATGCCGAAATTTTTATAAATTCTAGTTCACTTATAACATTTTATTCTTATGCAGAAAAAGTCTATGGGCATAATGCCTACACCTCGTAAGTTCTTTTTGCACACTCACACTAAGAAGCATGACAGTTTGACATTCGTCAATAACTGATGTAGAGAACTAAATGTATGTGAAATTTATGGTTTAATATTAATGCTTAATAATTATCACTTACTAATATGAATATTGCTTTCTAATAGGACCAAATACAAGAAAGCATTCAACAACAGTCTCAGAAGTCTGAAGATGTTGATGAGACTCAAACATATCTTCTTACAGTGGGTGGTAGGGACCGTCATGGAAACATATTCAGCTTAGGTTCATTTTCAAACACATGTTATTCGCAATCCTCCACGTCCAGTACAATAGCATCCATTAGGCGGTCCATAATCAATGAAGTCCAAAAGCTTCGAAGCACAAAGAAGACATTGGTAACTCAATTGAAGCAGTCAATAGAGTACATAGCTCAGCTCTGTAATGAGATGGATGAGTTGAAGGGGAGGGGTAGCATCTCATCAAATCAATCAGAGCATCCGCAGTCACCAAATCAATAGTACACTTGTAGTTATTTCATTTACATTACAAATACTTATTATGTATAATTTAATGTTCTTATTATCAATTAAGATAATTTGAACTTTATATCATCAATCAACTTTCTGTTTAAACAAATTAAATATATAAACAAATCAAATTATTATGCCCAGATAATTCATAACTGTTTAAATTATGCATTAACCATAAGATTATCAAATAAAATTTAATGATGGTATATTTTTTTAAAAAATTTATGATTAATTTATCGACGGAACAACAATTGTGCGTCGGTAAAATCAACTCTATTTACCGACGGAAAACAACAATCCGTTGATATTCACCGACAGAATAACTAATTCCGTCGCCAAATTTACAGACAAGATTTGTCTTAAAAAAATTGTCGGTATACTCACTAACGGAACAAACATAACCATCAGTAATGTTGTAATAAACTTACCGATGGAATAAACAATATAGTCTGTAAAGCTACCAACAGAAAAATACGGACCGTCAAAAATTTACCGACGGTCGACTGCATAAACAGCCGTTGGTATATTTACCAACGGTTACATAAATTTTCTGTAGGTAAATTTACCGATGGACATTCTGTTATTTGTCTAAAATTATTACCTACGATCGTTTCTACGACGCCTTAGTCCGTCGCTAAATTCTGTCGTTAACTTAACTTACCGACGAAATGTTTAGGTTTTCCATCAATAATGTACATCGCTAAACGACATTTTTCTTGTAGTGAATGATTCCGCCTATAAAGCTGCAGGAAGAAGGTTACATAGTAAGTATAATTCTTTTTTATGGACTCCTTTTGTTGCACATTGCATTGACCTAATGCTGGAGAATGTAGGAGATCCTAGGTATTTTTCTATTATTAGAAAGACTATGCAGAATGCTAAAAAGGTGAGCAATTTCATCTATAATCATGCATGAGTGTTGAATTTAATTAGTAAGGAATTTACGAATGGTAGGAATTTGTGTCGTCCTACTGTGATAAGATTTGCAATGAATTTTTTATCACTTCAGTCTTTTGTTACAATGAAGAAAGAATTAAGACAAATGTTTACAAGTGATAAGTGACTTGCATCTCATTATGCTAGGTTTAACGCTGGATTGTGGGTTTTTAGAATTATACTAGAAGATAGAGAATTTTGATCCAATGCTAATTTGTTATTTAAGTTTGTGAGCTTTTTGTGATAGTGCTTCGCTTAGCTGATAGTGAAGAAAAGGCAACAATGAGTTATTTTTTGATATCATAGAGAGGGGGAAGGAAGCAATCAAAGTCAATTTCAAACATAGGCCTTTACGTACAATATCTTGCAATCATCAATGAAAGATGAAAAAGACAACTTTCTTCTTCATTGTTTGCAGCTGGAGCATTTTTTAATCCTAATGTCTATTTAAGATCGAATTTTACAAAGAAAGCTAAAGTTAATATAAGAATGCTTTTCACTATTATAATAATTGTTGGCTAAGAAATGATGCAAGATCTCTTGAACTCACAAATGGAGCTTTATAAGCATTCTTTTGGGGATTTTGGCATGTTGATTGTTATTCAACAAAGAGCAAAACTTTCTCTAGGTATTAGTTGTTACCTTTTTCTTAATTATTGAAAATTAATTATCACTTTATTTTTAACGCTACTTTTGTTATCTTATGACTTGTAGTTTCTTGATAGGATCAATTTGGAACTGATGTTGCATACTTGCAAAAGTTTGCAATTCATATTTTAAGTCAATGTGTGAGTGCAACAGGCTGTGAACGAAACTGAAGCACATTTGAATTCATCCATTCCAAGAAAAGTAATAAATTGGAGCACAAGAGATTGAATAACTTAGTTTTTGTTTGTTACAATTGAAAGCTTCAGGAAAGGTATATTATTATCATTATTAATTTTGATATATTTTCTTATAATTTTCTAATAATTAAAATTTATTGTTTACTAAGACTTTTAATAATTCAAGTAGTTCAACAAATCTAATTTATATTGATAATAATGATCTTTTGAAAGATTGAGTTTCTGAGGAACCAAATTTGGTATATATGGATGACTTGGAAGATAATCTTGGATGGGAAGACATTGACATGTCATTTAGTGCATTGAATTTAAATGATGATGATGATGAGGAAGAGGAGGAGGAGGAGGCTCCTCTTAGTGATGAGAATTTTGTACCAAATGATAACTGAGGTCAGTGCAGTTATAACAGGCATCCTCTTGATTAAGTGAAGTTCATGTTTTTGTTTTTTTCTCTTTTTTTAATTTTACTTATATTTGATGTATATGTTATAATTGCTTTTGTTTCAAGTTTCACTTCTATTGGTAGTTTTCTCATCACGAACTCTTGTCATAAATTGTAATAGATTGAGAGTTAAAGATATTTGTTGTTCTTTTTATTGAATGTTTTGATGTAATTATTATTTATTATATGATTAAATTGTAATAGTTTGAACACTTTGTATTGTTCTTAATTTTATATTCATATGATGATGATTGTCTTTTTAAATTAATTTTAGTTATTATTTATATGTGAAATATTTGAAAATTATTGCTATTTTATATTAATTGTAGTTATTACTTATTATTATGAGTTTTAGAGACAAGGTTAATGTAAACTTATAATATACACTACAACTTTGCAATATTACAATAAATTATTTTATAATTTAAAAAAATTAAAAATTATTTTATAAATTTAAAAATTTATCTAAAACGGTATTCAATGCCAATAAAATTCCGTATCAAAACTCACTCCAATATCTAAGGTTGATTCGCAACTTTGAGTGACATATATATATGGTCAAAATTCCGGTTTAAAACTTTCTTTTAAGTATGCAAAAAGTTTACCTTGGGATCTACGAGTTGGGGTTAGAACCCACCAAAAACTGGACATGTCTTCTAACCGGAAACTTCAATCCTTTTCACCGTAAAGGAACTTAGTATCGTTGCAGTTGACACCAATCTTGTACACCTTTTGAAATACCCATGGGTTGTCTAGGAAGTACCAAATACTAAGTAGATTACCTGCATAATCATCCTTTTATTTTTCAAAAATGCCCAATATTTTAGGTATTTTGTGGAACTCTACATCAAAAGTCAGAATTTATCACTCATTAGTTACAACTAACTTACTAGTAAGAACATAAAATTTGGAATAACTTCAATTGTGCAACTAATTACGCTAATATTAATAAAATTGATACTAAAATCTGGAGTTGACATCAATCAAAATTGTCATACATCACAGCAGGCCACACCTGACCTGACCAGACCAAACCGAAAGGTGAAGGAAGCCTCTGCCGAAAGCAAGAATAAGTATGTTCCACGGTCAGACCATTTCCTTAATAAATTATTCTCCATAAATATAGTAATTATTTTAATGTAAAAACTAAGAAACTAAATGAAATATAGATTTAGTTTTATCTGACGACTTTTGTAACCAAAAAGAAAAACAAATAAAATAGAATACGTTTAAAAGAAAGCAAAGAACAAAAGGAAGCAAATTCACGCTGTCTGTCTTGGACTCTTGGTCTCTCTTCTTCTCATCCAGAAAAACAAGAGGGATCAGAGCGGAACAGATTTGGAAAGGGAGACATTAGAAACCATCGACTAACATAGTTGAAAGATCGCCAGAGTGAGAGAAAGGAGAGCGATCTATTGAAATTTGTCTTTAGAAAAGAGGAAAAGAAGAAGAAATGGGAACGCTACAGACATGGAGAAGAGCGTACGGTGCCCTCAAAGACTCCACAAAAGTCGGTCTCGCTCATGTCAACAGCGACTATGCGGTAATATTATTAAAGCCCACTTCTTCCCCACTTCTCTTTGGATTTTATTTTTTCTTATAAATTTTTGTTTCTAAATATAGGAATTGGATGTCGCCATAGTCAAAGCGACCAACCATGTTGAGTGTCCACCCAAGGAGAGACACGTTCGAAGTCAGTTTCCGGCAAATTATTCTTTTAAGTTCTTGTTTTGGGTACTGAGAATTTGGGTTTATGTTGAAAGAGGGAATTTTTTTGATGGATTTCTTGCAGAAATCTTGATTTTCACGTCAGCGACCCGCCCTCGTGCCGATGTTGCTTATTGCATTCATGTTCTGTCTCGCCGGTTGGCCAAGACCCGGAATTGGACGGTATTGATTTGTCGGTTTTGATTTCCATTTCTAATCCATCTGTGGGCGTTTCCAATGTTTTGTCCTTTTTCCTCTACTTCTTTTTTTTTTCCCTTCTCCTCTGAAGCTTTGGATTTTTAGGGGGTTGATTTACTGTGATTTTGCTTGGAAATCAATTGGGCTTTGATCAATCAGTGTCCTTTAGGATCTGATATTTTGGAGATGTGAACGTGAGATTGGCATTTCTTGGCTGTGCTAGTTTCATATGTGTTTATTATTGCTGTTGTTATAACACAGCCCTGCCTGCAATTCCTGTAGCCATCAAATATAGGAAAAAAAATCACAAGTTTGCTGCTTTATAATTACCATTGAAATGAAATTCCTTCATTTATTTATGATTTTGATTTTAAATCTGTAAGGAGAGTGACATATCATTTTATGGTGTTTCTTTTTCTTTAACAGGTGGCCTTGAAAACACTGATAGTTATTCATAGGCTATTGAGAGAGGGTGATGCTACCATTAGAGAAGAAATATTGAATTTTTCACAGAGAGGTCGCATACTCCAACTCTCAAATTTCAAGGATGATTCAAGTCCTATTGGTAGTTTTTCTACTCACTCTTGCTCATGAAGTTTACTTTTATTTTCCATTTCCTTTGAGCAGATTGATTTGTAGGTTTTGTGCCATCCTCCCTTGTATGAATTTTATCTCTTTTGATTCAGCTTGGGATTGCTCTGGCTGGGTACGTACATATGCACTTTTTTTGGAGGAACGGCTTGAATGCTTTAGAATTTTGAAGTATGATATTGAAGCTGAACGTCTTCCTAAGCCTGCCCAGGGGCAGGATAAAGTAAGCTTCTTAGATACTCAATGACCTTATTCATGAAACGAAGTTAGGAAGAACTAATCTTCATTATTAGATATCATGAGCTGGAAAGTGAGTTTCTTTCTACCAATTACATTTCTTTGCAGTCCTTTTCCTCTTTATTCTGTGTCTCTGGGAGGAAAAGAGGTGTAGAATGCAATTTACTTGTTAGGATTTCCCAATAATAATCTAGTGATGGACTTTAATGTTTTGCTATTCCCATATGCAGTTTTTTGTTCTTCATAGGTTGATCTTAATTGCATCTTTTCAGTCACTTCCTTATCCGGAACTTACCAGGGTTGGGGAGCTATAGTTGAACTAAACTTGCAATTTTTAGTTAAACTGGTTTGTTAAAATTTTATTTTGCTTATAGTGATAAATAGCTTTCACATTATGGTTTGAAGCCATTTTGTGAGATGTAGACAGAAAATCCATTTTGGAAGCATTATTCCTCAATTTACTAGAATGATTAACAGGATTTTGTGAAAAATATTACTCAACTTGGCCAATAGAGGCTTGGTTTCTGGCAAAATAGGTTTTACATTATTATGTGTTCTTCAACCTCCTATGGTAATAAGCATGTTATATGAAATGGAGAAGTTTGAGATGGAAAATCACAATTCTTTTCTTTTGTATAGCTAAGTATTCCTTGAGGAAAGATGGTTTCTTGTCCTGTTGTGGTCTTTAAAATATTCCTAGTTCTTTGCCTCATAATTTCTCTAATCATTTCAACTCTGACTTTCATTATGTGCCTAACAATTGGTTAAAGCTAATATTTGAATTTTTTTTATTGGCAGTAGCTTTCTTATAATTCTAAAATCTGTAAGATTGCAGTTAAGTCTTGATTATAAGCATTTATGAGTCTTTGCTCTCTTTAAGCAGGGCTACAGTAGAACTAGAGAACTGGATAGTGAAGAACTATTGGAGCAGCTCCCTGCACTGCAGCAACTGCTATATCGTCTTGTGGGTTGTCGGGTATATTCTGTCTCTCCTTCTCCTTTTTGTTGCTTTTTAAGCAAGGATGGACTCCTTCCTTTCAACAGCCATTTGTTGTGGTTTATAAACATTCTTATATCAAAAGTCAAATTTTGCTGTTCTTTGCCTTTACAGCCTGAGGGAGCAGCTGTTAGTAATTATGTAATACAGTATGCTTTGGCTCTGGTATGCATTTTCTGTCTCTGATATTGCTATTGGGTTTGATTTATCCTTTATTTTCTGATATTTTCACATAACTTTTGTTAGATACTACATATGAAAACTCTGTCCATTCATAATGGACACAGCTGTAATCATCTTTGTGATGTTTATTCCTTCAAAAATCCACTATTGATCTTTTCAGCTGAATGTATCCTATCATTATCTCCTTGTATTAATGGGCTTCAGCACTTGTGACCCAATTTCATATCCTGTAGTTCTCTAATTTGCCTACTTATTCACATAAAACAACTGCATGAGCCAAGGATCTAGCCAGCTTATACACACACACACACACACATATGGTCTAAATACTAAAATGGACTGTAAATTTGATGTATGAGCTTCAGATTGAAAGGGAAACAATATTCAAATGCTCACTTAATCTTGTTTTCATGGAGGGAGTTTCTTTTTGTGGAGATTATTTGGAATCAGGGGTACTGGCAGAGAAGATATGGATGGAATATGATTCTTTTTTTGTTTCTGATTTGTGCTATTGATGAACTTTATGGCTAATTTTGTTATATGCAATTTCCAGGTACTAAAAGAGAGTTTTAAAATATATTGTGCTATTAATGATGGAATAATCAATCTTGTTGATAAGGTAATCCAGTTTTATTAGTATTATTGTCGAAAAGTTTGCTTATAGCATGGTAGAATCCATCCTTTGTATTTTTAGGTCTAAAGTTTTCATTCCTTTGCAGTTTTTTGAGATGCCAAGGCATGAAGCTGTAAAAGCACTTGATGTCTATAAACGTGCAGGCCAGCAGGTCCATTGTTTCATTAGAGTTTTTGCTGAAACTGGATTGCTTAGTTGCTCTGCGTAATTTTTTATGCTGTTTATTGTATTCCTTAGTATGGGAGTTGGCGTACTTAAACTATTTCAGTAGTCACAGGGTTTACCTAGTATGTGACTAGGAGCTTGCGTCGTTTTGCTACAGGCTGCTAATCTCTCAGATTTTTACGAAATTTGCAAAGGTTTGCAACTTGCTAGGAATTTCCAGTTTCCTGTTCTCAGAGAGGTATCTGATGTTACTACATGGTGCATTATTTCTGTGGTTCTGAGGTCAATATGTTTTAGTTGATGGTCTAGTGTATAAAATTACTATTTCCCCTTCTGCAGCCTCCGCAATCATTTCTTACGACAATGGAAGAATATATAAAAGAGGCACCTCGAATTGTTACTGTTTCAACTGAGCCATTGGTTAGTACCATGACCTTTTTGATGTGCCACAGAATTTGTTTTCTTTCTTTTCTTATCTACAATATGATCTAATTCGTTGCTAAACTATTTTTGAACTAATGGTCAATTGAGTGAAGATACTTCAAAGTCCTATTGAGATGATTTGACCATTTGGAATGAAAACCAATTAGATGGTTTAGTTTGGTTGCGGTGATGTAAGATCTACAGAGAAGTATTATATGACTTTAGTAATAAGCTAGAATCTACTTTCCAGTGGTAGTCTGTTGCCCTTGTTAAAACCAAATTATTGTGCTTAGATAGTGCTTTTCTTTCCTTGATCATGCTTGACAACTTATTTAGCCATATGTGGGCATATCATTTGGAGAAAATGGATCATTAGGATTAACATATTTTACTTTTAAACAGCTTCAACTGACATACAGACAAGAGGAAGGACCTTCTGAGGAGACCAATTCACCGGGAGCTGAACCGGAGCCATCGCATACAAAAGAAGAAGCTGTTCCCAGTGTTGACATTGTCCCTCTTACGCCTACTCCTCCAACTCAAAACAACTTGGACGATGGAGATCTACTGGTGATGAGTTGATCATTTATTAGTGTCTCATTTTAGTTTATGGTTCATAATAATTTTATCTTTTTCTTCCCAATTCTCCTCATTCTTCTTGCCCTTTTTCCAGGGATTGAATTATTCAGGTCCAGATGCATCTGCTATTGAGGAACAAAATGCTTTGGCTCTGGCTATAGTTCCAACAGAATCCAGTAACTATTCTTCCCTTTTCTGTTCTTCTGAGCTCCATTGGTTTCGTCTTTCAATGAATTGCATTTTTTTTTGTTATCATACATTAATCAACAAATTCTTATTTATAGATGCAAATGTTGCGCCAACATTCAATTCTGGTACTAATCAAGCAAAAGATTTTGACCCTACTGGGTGGGAACTGGCACTTGTCACTACTCCAAGCGGCGATATCTCTTCAGCTACTGAGAGACAATTGGTAGGCCACACTCTTTTCTAATAACTGGTTCCTTGTTAATGATATTTGTCCAAAGAACTGACAATCACGAGTGATGAACATGGCATCAAAAACCTAGATTAGTGGAGGATTGAAAGAATCTTAACTATGGTTCAAAATTTTGTGCTGGACTAAAAGTGATAGACAGGGCATCTGGCCATCATTGACTTGGGAAAGACCAGAGCAAGGGTTTGTGTAATATGTTAAAAGAGCCAGTAGGGGACCTTCTGACAATAAGAGAGAGCGGAGATGGGCGGAAATTAAATGTAGCATAGTTTTCTTTAACCATTATCACAGCAAAAGAGAATGCTTGCATTCCTTCTCATTTTGGTTTGAAATATCAAATAATTTTCCATTGACATGTCTAGTTGCAAGAGATCATTGACTTGACACCATTGCTGTTAACGTTTTCTTATAGATTCCAACGAAATATTAAAACAATCTGATCTCCATGCAACTATACTTGTTGTTTCTTTAGTTTTTTTTTTTTTTTCATTTCATTGCAAGAAAATTTTGAAGTTTCTTTAGGAATGGCCAAGTTCATGGCTTCAACCTTCTCATTCTACTGGCTGCTAATAAATGTCAGGCTGGTGGATTGGATACACTCACTCTGAACAGCTTATACGACCATGGAGCATTCAGAGCTGCTCAGCAGCCCGTTTATGGAGCACCCGCTCCAAATCCTTTTGAGGTGCATGATCCGTTTGCCATGTCAAGCAGCATTGCTCCTCCTACTGGAGTTCAAATGGCAGCAATGTCTCAACAGCCACCAAATCCTTTTGTTCCGTACCAACCTACATACCCACACCCACAGCAACAACAGCAAAATTTGATGATGAACCCAACAAATCCTTTCGGTGATGCATTTGTGGCCTTCCCTGCAAATCCTGCTACTCATCATCAGACAAACAACCCATTTGGGAGCACAGGCCTTTTGTAATCTCATGTTTGGATACTTGGAAAATTGTTACAAAATTTGGTGCAGTTTCGTTGTCATGCATAAAAAATTGAAGCAGTGAGGATTATGGTTTGGACCCACAAAGATGGATGGATAGCTTGCAGCATGGAATGGAATCGTGTTGTTTTTTTTTTCGGTGAATAGTGTATTATTTGATGACTACACTACACGGACCATAAATAAGTATAGCCCTTTTCTGTTTTTTTTGTTAGTCTGGCCTTGGCTCTCGGTGTATAAGTTGCTTCCTTTCTATGTTTATTATTTTAGCGGTTGTAGTTACAATTTGCTTTCATAGTTTACAGTGACTAATTAGTGGCATAAATGTTCATTGGTGTTTATTCCTCATCCCCTAATTTCACTTGTAATAAAAATAGTTCCACCTCTAATCTATAGATGTTCGCTAATTAAACGGATTTGGTATAATTTTCTTTGTATTTTATAATTTGTTTTGTTGAGCTAAAGTTCCAAGTGAGAAATTTGGCTCTTGCATGGCAAAATCCTAATGTAGATTTTGTTGACAAGGCATAATAAATCCATCACTAAGGAAAGTACACATCTATCGTGTTTGGAATCAATCATTTAAAGCAATGTTTCAGCATATTATGCATAAGTACGTATTCATCAGATGATGAAGCTGTGAAAAGAAATGTGTTGATGATGAAGCATGCGTCCATATATATATATATATATTCTAATTTTTCTTTTGCTTATGCTTTGTCCGTGAAAATTGAAAACCCCTTCCTTTTTATTATTGGAGAGAGGGTATGTGTTGCTTGCATGCTTGAGATGAAGAGAAGTAGTCTAAAGTTGAGATATTTGAAAGCCAAAGAAAAGTAAAAGGAGTTGAATAAGATGGAGAAATTAGAGACAATAAAGCAAAGAAGAGAAGGGGATGGTCGTGACCCACAGGCGTCCTTCCAAATCATCTCAAATGCACAGTCTTCGCTTATTAGTTGTCAGTCACCTTCTTTTTCACTTCTTTTCCCCTCTTCTTTTTTTTTTATAGGGACTTGTTAATTAATTACAACATTAACAGCTGTTGTTCATTACTTAATCTACTTTATAATGCTGTCTACCAATCATAAGATTCCTTCTTTATAAAGAGTTGGAGCATCCTTTTTCAGTTATTATTCTTAATCTAATTAATACATTTACGTGAATTCTACGTAAATATGTTAATAAAATTTAATAGAATATAATTAAAATTGGTTAATTAGAATCGAAAATCTAATTCCCTTTATAACACAGAAATGCTAAATATTAGCCTGCAACTGCAATGTTTGATGATTGAGGATTTATAGTCTTGCCGAACCAATTTTAATTTCTTAAGCATCTATCATCATCGTGATTATCTATACTGATTTCTTACCCAGAAGACTCTTACGCATAGATGCTGTAAGATTTTCTTGTTTCCTTTTGGTAATTAAGGAGTAGTAAATTGAATTGAAAACCCTGTGGTAATTTGAAAAAAAAAAAAAAGAAAGCTGACTTTTGTACGGGTAAGGACAGACGTGTGGGTCCAATACCTACAAAATCATGGTTCGCAAAGGCAGTTAGCGCTTTAGTTAACGTACAAGCGAAATAAGCGATGTTTAACTTTAAAATTTTTAATTTTTTAGTTCGGTTTATACGAATAATTATTCTAAAAAATTAATCGTTTAATATTTATAAATTAATAAATTTTTATAAACTAAAATAACTCGATTAATGTGCATTTAACAATTTTATTTTTTAATTAAATTTTAAATTTTTCAGATAAATGAGAACAATTTCTTTTAACTATATTTCAAATTTTTTACTTTTATTTAATCTTTAGCCGATTTCATAATAGTTGAATACTAGTTGAACTTTTTAAACTTTAATTTTCACTTCAGTTTGTTAGGAAAAGAATGAAGCCGATATCTTATTTTGGCCTTTATCTGGTTGTCCTATTCGTATTAGACAATAAGAATGCGAGATGAGAATAAGAAGATGTTGACATGTCAAGTGTGAGTAGGAATTCTACATTAGAAAGAAATGAAATTAGTGAAAGACATATAAATAAAAGGACTCATAAATCTAATACTTAAAAATTTTGGGTTGAAGCGTAGTGTTAAAGTCTACAGGTATGTTTCATCACTAAACCCATGATATAAATCTCTAGTAAAAATGAACTCTCGAAATCCAACAAAAGCTTCACTTTGAATTTAAAAGACGAACTGAAGAGCCATTCCACCAGTCCAAATTTTGAAGCATTTTATTTAGTAAAAAAAATAAGCCAATAAGTGTAGCATATATTTCACTACTTTGCTGTAGTTATCAATACAAAAATATTGATTATTTCTTTTTAACGTTAGCAACTTTTGTAAAGGCTTTTCATAGTAAAAGTTTTTTTGTCTCATTGTGGCCTAATTAGTAAGTGTTTGAATTAGTTTGGTAACTTCAAAACCAATTGATAAAGAGAAGGGTTTATTTTTATTTTTAATAAAAAAAGGTGGAGTAATATTTAACGTTTCATTTACTATCTATGTAGAGAGTGACAACAAAACTTGATTGGATTAGAAGTAACAAAGTAAATTCTATATTTTTTATGAAATTTTAATATCTATATATATACATATACATACATACATACATACATACATATATATATATATGTATGTATGTATGTATGTATATCAATGCATAATTAATTAATAAAAAAAATAATATTAAATATATTTTTAGTAACA
>JAOQML010000195.1:7582792-7604957 GCA_027568935.1 Erythroxylum urbanii | reverse complement strand
AATAAAATTTTAATTTTTAAATTATTTATTGTATTTTTATAACTTTATTAATAATTTGTTAATAAATATTATATAAGAGATTAGATAAATTTATTTAATTAGAAAAATTTTATCTTTAAGTTTTATGTAATATGTAATTATTATCAGTGATAAAAATATAACTATGTTAACATTAATAAACAAACATATTTTTATTTTTATTTGAAAGAAAAACAGAAACAAAAAACTGAAAACTAAAACAGAAAAACAGAAGTAGAACCAATGTAAAGGTTCATCAAACCAAAGGGGTTGAATCAACTAACTACACAAAAGTGCAAAAAAGTTAATAATAGATTTTGCCTATTATGCTAGGGAATCGAGTAATTAAACCCCTAACTAAACATATATATATAGATATATACTACCTGAATGTGAGTGTTCAATTAGCCAAACATGGGCAAAAGTATCTAACGACTATTTGAGTTAGTTTTAAATATAAATAGACTACAATTGAGTAATAAAAATAACATTTGACATATTATAGAGTTTATAAGAGCCTTGGAAGACTAGATAGAGTTTATAGAGTTTCACTGAATAACATATATTGAATATTTGTTATTTTAAGTTGTATAGTTATGCAATAATTATAGTTTTGAAAATTAGTTGAAGTATATTTTATGATAGTTACCCTTATAACCAAAACCCTGCTATCCAAATTTTCTGATCTTTTTCTTCATTAGCGCTATTATAGGTGGCAATTTGTTAAAGGAGCGGTTGGTAGGTAATGTTAGATTTTTCTATGAATGAATGCAAAACGCTTCAACACCAAATCTTAAGAAAAGCAATAAATGCCACCTGCAACTTATGCTTCCAAAAAATGGATGCAACTAAATTTCCTATCTTAAATTAAAAGATATTTCCTTAGTAGAATATATAATCCGGAAACATGGGGTAGTGCTTGGAGTGTTCAGCTGTCAACTTTTGCCTAAACTAAAATCAGAACTCATTTGATGCTTTTTGAGCCCTCCACCTGATTGACAAAATGTGGCACCTTTCATGTGGCCCTTTCTAGGGCTTAAGTTAAGGTTCAGCCAATTTACATACCACAACGTAATAACAAACCAAACTACTAGTACTGGGTATGCCCTGATGAAAGAAGATAAAAATTACTTGCACACATTCACCAAATTAAAGTGAAATGAAAAACTGGCCACATCAAGTACTTATGGCCCTTCTCTAATTAGGCCCCATGTACTATTATAGAGGAAAATTAAGCCGAATACGTTGTAGTTAGTGTTGATGGCATCTTCGTAGCCACGCCAAGCCAACCAAGGTGGATAATGCCTTGTAAGGGTCCCTCCTTGAATTGAGACCAAACCATTGGTCGGTACAGGATGAAGCACATAAGATTAGACCTTGGAAAATATTTGTGGGACTGTAACTAATCAGTTTCAAATATTTAACGTGACTCTTAAGGGGAGTACAATATGATCTTTTTGGTCAAACTTCAGAAATAAAGAAGATAACAGACTTGATCAATCTCTAATTCTTTATACAGGAGGATCTTGCCTTTGTTTAATTGACATACGAATTTACACCCTTGAGAATTATACACTAGCACGCACACCCCCATGTTGGCGTAAAAGGAAGAGGTAGCTTTAAAGTCCATCAAGAAAGTGTATTGATTTGAAGAAATATTGAAGTAGAACAAGCACATACTTATATTGGAACAACAACTAAAAGCATAGGCGATGGAACAAAATCATCTTAGTGATCAACTGATCCACCTTAGGATTGGGATCTGCAAACTTCTTTTCTTTTTTAGATAGTAAGGAAAAAATGAAACATTTTCTAGACTAATGGTACAAACTTGGCTAAAGCAAAAGTCGGCTGGAGGGGCAGAGCACAAAGTTGGATTCCCTCTAGAAATGGGAATTGAAAAAATTTATATATAGACGTGTGTATGCTGTGATCTGTTCTTGCATAAGATGATGAAATTTGGCATGAAAAAAGCAAACGGGGATGATGATGTTAAGAGTTTGAATGCTCAAAGGAAAGTTAGGCGATGGGGTCGGTGCGTGGTGATGCAGCCATAGCCGACCGACAGCCCATTTGGACCATACAAGCAAATGCTTTCTAAGCTTGCCCTATTTTGTCAAAGAAGATGACCTAGCAAAAGCTAGTTAAATATATACCATTTCAATTAGAAAAATACTAAGAGATTGCGGGAACTTGAAAAATATAAGTCTAGCAGCAACTACGTTTAGTATATGGTATAGCTCATTACTCTCCATTATACTTTCTAACTAAATTAGTTGAGAGGGAAAATTTATACAAGAGAAACGGTGGAGGGAGCATCTAGGCATTCCCTACGGGTCCCACGCTTTAGTATGATGGTGGTCCACCAACTTTTAAGTATGGTTGGTGGGCCGCCTCCATTTTCTTTTTGCTGCTGAAATATGAAACCAGACTGGAATTGAATGGCTCCAAACGCTTTTGGGTTTAACTTCAATAACTCAATGCTTGTGCATACTTAGGTTCCAGTTCCAACTTCCCAGCCAAATCAATTCCATAATCCCTCATGACACTTATACTGAATCCAAATGAATTTCACCACAACTCAAATGATTTATACATATAACTAGACGGTAAGGATGGATTCAATTCTTGATCTTCGTAGTTAGCTTTAGAATAAAGAAATGGAATATGAGCAAAATGATTTGTCACATTTTTGTGTCAGCCAATTTGTTATTTGACACTGTTAAATCCTGTTAAAAAGAAAAAGAATGAATATCATTCTTTAATTTTATTTGACTCAATCTTTTTTGGTTTTAATTTCCTTTGATGTGAGCATGTGGAATACCTGAGTCTTCTTTGGCAGTCCTTCCTTCTAGTTCAAACCACTATTCTAAAAGTCTGTCTAATACAGAGCTACTTCTCCATCTACTTCTCTTCTTCTTCTTCATATCATTTGTACACGCTCAGCCCTTATTTCCATAAACAGTCCTTTCATTTTCTTTCCTCTCTCTCTGTTTCTTTATAGTGTCTTATCCTCTAATTCTCACCAAGTCTCTTTCTTTCTCTCACTGTGCATAAAACATTCATCAACAATCTATGGCTGCCAACAAATTTGCCACCATGCTACATAGAAACACCAACAAGATTACCCTTGTCTTAATTTATGCACTTCTTGAATGGATTTTGATCGTTTTTCTTCTTCTTAATGCTCTGTTTTCTTACCTGATCATCAAGTTCTCTGATTATTTTGGCCTTAAAAGACCCTGCCTTTGGTGTTCTAGGCTTGATCACATCTTTGAGCCTTCCAAGTTTCACAATTCCTATAGATCTCTGGTATGTGAAGCTCATGCCCTGGAGATTTCCAAACTGGGTTACTGCTCGAATCACCGAAAGTTAGCTGAAGCTCTTGACATGTGTGAGGATTGCTCGTCCTCATCAGAAAATGAATTGTCAAAGAAGTTTGCTTTTTTTCCATGGATGAAGCAACTTGGAGTTTTTCAAGAAAACGGAGTTGATAACTTAAGTCAGAATGACGAGGTGGTTTTGAAGTGTTCTTGTTGTGATATCAACCTGGACTCAAAGTTTCAGTTTCATGATCATCAGCCGATCAACCCTTCTTGGGGGTATTCCGATAATACCCAGAAAGGAGTTTTCAACGTAGAATCCAAGGTTGATGAAAGTGATCATGTAGACAGATCTCAGTCTGGTCTCATGGAGGTTACTTTTGGAAGCAATCAGGGGATTGATGAAAACTGCAAGGTACATGTTAGAGAAAGAGAAGAAAAGACACTGGAGGATTCTTTATTCCTCGTATCTGACTTTGTTTGTGACCAATCGGTTGCTGATGAGAGTAAAAGATCAGACACGACAATTGGAAACTTGCAAGAACCAGTCATAAAGGAAGATGTGAACGTGTTAATGAGTGATCCATCTTGTCATCAAACTGTCATGGTTTCAGGTGGCTGCAGAGAAGTTATCAGTTGTGAAATTCAGCCTAAGCACCTGGAGTTTTACATCGATCAGGATGATTGTCACCTAATACCTGTTGAATTGATGGGTTCAAGTTCCAATCAGGAGCAAAATGAAAGGAGTGGTGAACAAAGAGCAGAGGAAAGTTATGGTAATGAGGATTTTGTTCTGGAGTTTGATAAGCATGTTGGGACACAGTACGAGTTAGTTGTGGAGGATAATAGCTGTTCTGAAGAAAATTTGCCATTGCTTTCGTGCCATGATGGCGAGGATGAACCTAAAGTTGAATTATTTGAGTCCAGAGAAGTATCTCAAGATGGAATTTCTTCACAAATGCTTGTTGATTTTGATGAAGAAGTTAGCTTTACCAGTGATAATCATGTTTTTCAAGAAAATTCATACCTGGAAGACGATATAAAGGAACCTGCAAATAGTCAAGGTAATTTCTAAGATGTCCTTTAATTTATTACGTGCTTCATATTAAATTCTGATCTAAATTCATGATAAATTTGGCAATGTGCAGTCTCCGAAGAATCATCCCAAGTGCAAGGAGATGAAATTGAAGCGGATGTCTCTATAGGGACAGAGATTCCTGATCGGGAATTAATTGATGATTTTCAAGCTCAAGACTTTGGTCCTTCATATGTATGCTCAGAAGAAACCCCTTCGATTAGGAATGCCGATTGTGATGTACAAGTTGAATTTTCTCGTGTAAATGAAGCTCTTAGCACTGGAGATTATGGTTTTCAAGAGAACTCGGACAGAAAAGAGCAAAAAATTGAATGGGGAAACAGTGAAGGTACTTTGAATTTTTCTTTCTATTCATAGTTTGTAATTCATCTTGAATTGGACCTGAATTCATGTTGAATTTCATATATTTGAAGTCACTGAAGAAGCATTGCAAATGCAAGCCAACAAAACTGAAGCAAATGTCCCAATAGGGTCAGAGATTCCTGATGAGAAACCTGTTAGTGATATTCAAGCTCAAGAAGTTCCTCCGTATTTAAGCACGGAGGAAAACCCTATGGCCACTAGTGCTCATTTTCACCGGCATAACAGTCATGGTAAGCCTTAAATTCTTTGGCAGCCGGTTATAAAAGGTCTTTTCTGGTTATCTTTATTGATAAGAAGTTCATTTGTTGGGTTAGGATCTAAGCAAGCTGAGGAAGATGAAGTGGAATTTAGGACCTTAGCAGCTGAAATAAGCGTGTCAGTGATAAACAACCATTTTGCATTGTGTTCTGAGGGCGATGAGACAGAAGAGGACAGAATTCCCAACACACCGACTACAATGGATGGTCTCCATCACTCGTATAGGAAGTTTCTATCAATTGAGAGACGAGAATCTGTTACAGAAGACTCACTGGATGGAAGTGTCATGAGTGATATAGAAGCAGCTGATGGAGTTCCGACGATTGAGAAGTTGAAATCAGCTCTTAGAAACGAAAGGAAGGCTTTGAATGCTTTATATGTGGAACTAGAAGAAGAGAGAAGTGCCTCTGCAGTTGCAGCTAGTCATACTATGGCAATGATTAATAGACTTCAAGAAGAGAAGGCTGCAGTGCAAATGGAAGCTTTGCAATACCAGAGAATGATGGAAGAACAAGCAGCTTATGACCAGGAAGCTTTGCAGCTTTTGAATGAACTTATGGTGAAAAGGGAAAAAGAGAAAGCAGAGATAGAAAAAGAGCTCGAAGTCTATCGCAGAAGGGTAGAGAATTACGAAGCAAAAGAGAAAATGATTTTGAAGAAAAGGACAGTTGGAAGTCCGAGAAATGGAACTTCATCGTCGTCGGTCTCTTGTAGTAATGCTGAGGAAAGTGACGGACTATCTGTTGATTTGAACCATGAAGCAAATGAGGAAGATAGATTTAGCAATCATCAAGAAAGTGGGAAACAGAATACTCCTCCTGATGCAGTTTTATATTTGGAGGAGTCTTTGGCTAATTTTGAGGATGAGAGGATGTCAATTCTTGAGGAACTCAAGGCTTTGGAGGAGAAGCTCATAACACTAAGTGATGAAGAGGAACAGCGTTTTGAGGACATAAAACCAATCGAGCATCTTTACAACGAAAATGGAAATGGATACCACGAGGATTCTTGCTATAGTAGTGAAGCAAATGGATTTGCAAATGGTCATTACAAGGAAATGAATGGGAAGCATAAAGAACGAAAGATGGGTGGTGCAAAGGCGAAGCGACTTCTTCCACTTTTTGACGCCACCACTGATGCACATATTGAAGATGAGATGTTAATCGGGCATGCCGGAGTTGATTCTGTCGTCAAATTTGACGTGGACAGCAAGAAAGTTTCTATTGAGGAGGACGTGGATCATGTCTATGAAAGACTACAAGCCCTTGAAGCAGATAGAGAGTTTTTGAAACATTGCATAACCTCCTTGAAGAAAGGAGACAAAGGGATAGAGCTTCTGCAAGAAATCTTACACCACCTTCGTGATCTAAGAAGTGTGGAACTTCGTGTAAGGAACATGGGAGATGGTGTTCTATAATGACATTGTGTTCACCTTTGTACAAGATCAGGTATGTTTCAATGTCCTCAGTTTCACTTCTTGCAACATTTGCTTGAGTTATGAGTAAGAAGATAATTTGTGTAAACATTATATGCAGATTACATTACGGTAAGTTGATTAACAGCGCCGAATTCAAGTGGGAGGCAACAGCTCCTTTCTTGTTCAAGTGATTAAGACCAAATGCAAAGTTCCATCATTTGAGCAGCATTGTTCATATGGGAAGTCCCTTATGGAGAGGGAGGGTCCTGTGGTGATCAAGGTGGACTGACTGGAGAACATGAAGGTCTACCTATTTAAAAAATTTGAACTTGTGGTTTTGGTGTCCAATGTAAGCCCAAATTTTTGGTGGGGTTGAGCTCATCATCATCTTTCTGGTGAAAAGGAGGGTGGTGAGTGTATGTGTGTGTAGGGTAGTGAAGCCAAGCTGTCATTTTGTATGTTACTAGGAAGAACCTGGCTTGCAAAGCTGGAGATATCCAACAATGTTTCCAGTGCCAGGTGCATATAGCAATTAGTTTATTGAGACAGTTAGGAACAGGGAAATCTTTTTGTCTTTTTTCTCAATACTTGTGGTAGGAAAAAGAAGGGGCCTTTCTTTTCCTTTCCCATCCTTGCATCATTTCATCACATGGTTTGTTTATTATTTGAGTTACTTGTATACTATATGTATCCACTTTGTAAAGTATGTAAAATTGAGTGTTTCTTTATTCTGTTTGGAACTGCTTTGGTACGAAGGCAGGCAACTGTTAGATGTACAAAAAATATAAAAGATGTATAAATATGGCTTTCACATTGATGTTGCTTTAAGCATAAAAGAAACCTTGGTAGGTACAAGCCAACACAAGTAATTTAACCCATGAATGTGATAGTTTAGTAAGTAAAATTACAAAATTTGCATTTTATAAAGAACGCTGATGAAAGGCCCACGAGTAATGATGATTAATGATGGTTTAGGAGTGATTATCTCGCCTTTTGGGCCCCATCTGTCCGCTATCCATCATCATTCATATGCTAATATCAGCTGGACCAAATAATGCCATCCAGATACAGCTTTTGTTACATGCATGAATCTATGTGCTGTTTCCAAAATACCAATCGGATTGGACTTCGGATGTGTTCCTCAAGTTCATTTGACACTTTCACGCCAAGCTCAATCAAGGGTTAACTTCTACAAAATGTGAGTCGCAGTTGTTTGAAATGCCATAATGAGACCCCATTAATTTGATCTGAAGTTCTCTGTTGCAGAAATTCTTTTGGTAATACTTCAGACACCAACACCACTTATTATATTCTAACCCCCTCATCCCTTGGAAAGATTCTTCCCACGTGCAGTTGTGCATGAACATGTCTGTTGAGGTTAGACGTATGAATTTATAGAGTCTTCTATATAGAATATTTTGTTTTTCTCAGCTTTCCAACAAAAAGTAGCACAATCGGTGATTATTACACTTTCGGCGATGTTCTAAAAGGACTTTAAGAGTGAGATCTACATTAGGTCGCTCTCATTATGTTCCTCTAAGAATTAATCGAATTCATTGTAAAGGTGTCTGCATGTTCTTGCTTGCAAGTTCCTGCAAAGCCAGAGAATTAACTAATAATTAATGAATAGAGACTCCGACAGCTAAAAGGGTTGTTCCAATGGTGATGAATTGAAAGCCTAAGTTGCCTGATTCCAGCCATTCAACTTTTCCCTGTTATTTTGCCCATGAAATGGTAAGAGATAACTGATATTTGTTCCAAATAATTTTTGAAAATTTATGGTCATTGGAACAGGCTTCAAATCCCTTTCGAATGAACCAAATACTTCCCATCCTACTCTTAGCTTCAACCCTGAACCTATACCAGATATTATCTATCTCTTCATGAAGTAATGCCCTCTAATATCATTCAAACAAGTGCAACCCATCGAATGATAAACCTTCTCTAGCACGCCCAACTTCTAAACTTCCCTAACGTGAACAAACCAAACTCAACTACCAACCTAAGTAAAGACCATCTTATAGAATCAGAGCGCTTCTTCAGACTGCTTTGACACTGATGTTAGTGATGACAATTCGAGTTATAAAGAGGTGCATATTAGGGGCAGAAAAAAGGGAAAACTAGAAAAGAAAACGGTTCTTAAAACTTTCACATGAATATTCCATGTTGGAATGCACGAAGGTTTAATAATTTCTCTAATAAGTGGATCTTAAACACCTCTTCAACTCAATTTATCCCTACCTGAAAATCTTATAAAAAAAAAAAGAAGAATGCTGATGAGGCCTCCTCCTTCAAGTCAGCGATGGAGAATTTGTCTCCTTTCTTAAAATCCGAAACATGTTTACAATGGCAGAATTTACTTCTAATAGAATCCTCAGATGGTTAATGTTAACCTACTTTTCTCTTCAAAACAATTTATGCACTTCCAAATTACGATAGACCTTTCAAAACTTGCCTTCATGTTTACAGTAGTTTGTGCTTCCCATAACTACTTTATGAGGAATAAATTTTAGGACTGTGTTTATCAACTCTCTCAAATTCATTGTAGTGATATCTGGCTAATTACTGAAAATTTTAACTCTCATTTTTTTCTTTGGATAATAGGGAGGCATCATAAGATGGAATGCTAGTGTAGACGACCTCACTGTAATTATTTGAAACAATATGCTCTTTGATCTGAATTTCTCTATCACTCTGTTCACATAGTCAAACAATCAATCTACGAGAAAATTGGATAAAATTTAGGTGAATTCTATGTCTTAAAAATTGGATAAATTTTCGGTGAATCTTAGGTCTTCTTCCTTTTTTTTATCCCAGTCAAAATTTCCCTCAACTACGATATTCGATCGTTCCCCAATGCATATAATATTAGGTTTAAATGCTCAAAAAGTCTAAGCTCTTTTCAAGTTTTTCACTATTCTTGTTGATGGTTACTAATAATGCTTGTCTCACCTTGAGAATTCAGTTACTGATACATACTTTTTCAATACTCCATGCCTCAGTAGGTGCAAATTTTAAGTTTTTCTCTTAGAAACTCAAACTTGTTTGCTAAAAAAGCTTTGATAAAGATATGTGCAAGCTTACAATTCTTCAATATATATTACACCATCCTTTTGACTATATACGATAAAGAATACTTTAATATTGAAATGCTTAGTTTTTCCATAAAAGACTAGATTGCTGGACATGACTATAGTTACCTGGTTGCCTATTGATAGACCCATAAGTCGTAATAGCGGAATTGTGCAGGTATTGGTGAGTCTTGACCAGTGTTCAACACGCAGAACAACAGAACAAAACAAAGACTTGCGAGGAGAAAAGGGCAATGTTAAGTGTTAGCATTCATTGGTGCACATTGGAGGAAATTTTTGACAAGATGCAAGATTTAGATGTGAGATCAAAAGAAGACTTGAGACGGATATCGAGTAGAAGGTTAGCCGAATCATACGTATGACAGGAATATACGAGAGTTCCAAGGTGACTTAGCAAGTAGATTAAGCATGGTGCGAGTTTTGGACTTTGTACGAGCTGACTTGACTAAGGCTAAGTTCTTGATGAACTAAGGACTTAGTGTGTGCTTAAGTGGACGGACCATGGCTAATGGAGTTGGCATAGTAAGCATTGGACGGAGCAATGTGCTATTGGCTTAGATAATTCATCATCAACGGATAGAGATGAGAAAATCTTGGATGATGTGGCGGATAAGATCAGAGTGGATGGACATCAACTCTAAGAGATAAAGATCATATGGAAGGATCATCTGAAAATAAAGGAGATCTTTATGGATATGGATAGATCATTCCTAATAGATGTAATCATTTATCTTATTATTGTGACGTAGCTTAATCTTATTAGATAGAAACCTAATTGGATGGGGATGTTATCTATTGGTTAGTATGATATAATATGACCAGGATAAGATAGGATAAGATTGTGATCTTAGCTAGTAGAGTTCTATTAGGATTCTAACTTAGTCATTTAGAGGAGCCTATAAATAGCTCATTTGAGCCTTGCTCTTCTCAGGGTGAGAGTCAAAGACACTTAAAGAAGTGAGTGTGGAAGACATTTAGAGATTGAGAGAGTATTCCTTTATATACTTTGAGAGAAGTAATCAAGGTTGGCGTTTGTCGTATCTCTTTCTCGTGTTCTTATTGTTGCCATAAATATTTAGTTCTTTCGTAGTTTTCTTGCAGGGGTGTGACAGTGAAATAATGCGAGGGTTATAAGGCATTTGAGAATAAGTAGGTTAGTCAACAATCACAGGACAAGACTGAATCTTGCTTTAACGGAGCTAAGTGAAATTGTCATGCAAAGGGATTGACGCATCTTGTGGGACAAGTTCATGCTTGAAGGAAAACTTTTATAACAACTGGTATCAAAGCCATAGTTTGAGATAGTGGAAGGTAGCAATTTGACGGAACGTGTGTTGGCCCCAGGTCTCGGTTCTTATTTTGTGATGACAAGGTGTCAAAATTGGGGGACTTTTAAATAAAAGTATATATATATAACTAACATCAAGATAAAAAGAATTCAACTTCTTGGTGGGAGTAAAAACAAAACAAATAAATAAAACAAAAATAAAAAAAGAAGAAGTGCATCAGAATGTCACGACCGTGCATTCAAAATGCACAAACGTGACAGCCAGGAGTTGCTATCGTGCTTATGCATGATCGCGACATTTTGTAAACATTGGAGGTTTGTCACGATCGTGCATGTGTACGATCGTGCAACCCTAACTGCATACTCCTACTTCAAATCTTCATAACTTTCAATGCCGAATTCCAAAAATTTCAAACTTTATGTCATTAGAAAGTTAAGAGAAAGAGCTACAACTTTCATGAAGACAATTTTGTCTAATCCTATCTAATCATTACATTTTATTCATTAAAGATTTTGGAACACATTTTTATCCCCTTTTTACTCTCATATGTCAATATACATTCTTACAAAAACAAAAGACTCGAATCCAACAAACACAATTCATACATATAAGACTCTCATTAAAATCAATTGCTTCAGAAAAATCTATTCAAAAGTCTTCAATGTCTATCAATTTCATTCCCAACCAAAAAAATATAGCAATTTAACAGAAGAGGAATTTGGACATGAACAGATGAATATTGAATATTTCTTCTAACTCTTACTATCATTCATTTCTTAAAATAAAACTGAGTATGTACATTGCTCCAATTACAAACAAAAGCTACATCAGTAGCATAATACAAAAATACAAGATGGATGCTCTTGCCTAACATGCTTATAAAGCTACCAAAAATAATCCAAACTAACTTAGTTACAAAAGAAATATTTCTTGGAGATTTGCCGAAGTGTTTGCAAGGTTCAATGTCGATATGATATTTCTGCACTTGAGGAGTGGAAAGATAATAGGATGAGTTGGGAAGCTCAGTGGCTAATACGTTTATAACTATCAGTGATGAGCCATACACACATACACCTAAGAATATTTATACACACCAATCTAATTCACAGAACACTTAATTTAAATTACAGTCACATAATCCATATAATATATTTTACAATCATCAAACAAAGCATTCAATTATAAATCATGCTCAACAAATCATAACAAAGTACACAACAATATGGCTCGAGAGAATCCCATAAAACAGAATGACGAAACCAAAGTTTACACCATGAACATAATGAGTCCATTTTTCAGAACTCATATGCCACAAGTAGGCAGCCAGGAGAAGGCTATAGGTCAACGTGCACGTGACGAACGAAATGGTATATCTCTTGCCCACACAAGAAAATTTCTAATACTTTCATATTTCATATCATATTCATATTTTCATGCTTCTTAAATTTTCTATTTTTCATTAACATCAAAGTAGCAGAACTCTTACAAAGCAAACATGATATTAAATTCATAGAACATTTTTTCCACATTCACAATGATTCAAGACAAGAATTTATACACACAAAATCAAATAATATAGCTCATCATCACAAAAACTGTAAACATATTACCCACCTATTTACTTGTAACTCCAAGATCAAGCTTGTCTTTCCTCTTGTTCATGACCTCGACTTTCTCGGTTCCCTTCACATAAACATATTTTTCATTCAAACAACATACACTAATAGAATTTCCCTAAAGCTCTATTATCCAAATATGAGCTTAGACTTAATTTACTCTTAATTTATCTAAGCTAGAAGAACTAAGATCTAGTTAAAAGTTCATGAAAATCTAAGAACATAAGTCTCTTGTTCCTCTTCTTTCTCTCTTCATTTTCAGCACATAAAAACCTAGTTTCTATGCTTTCTTCTTCTATCAAAATAAGAAAATAGATAAAGGGTTACCTAAAACTCAGCTAAACCTTCTTCTTCCACTTCTTATCTCCTTTATCTTTCTTTCCTTCTTCTTCTTCTTTTCTGGTTCAGTTTTTGCTTCTCTTCTTCTACTTCTTTCTACATTTTTCTTCTCTCTTTCTTTCTTATTTTACACGACTCTTTCTCTTTTTTCCTAACCTCTCAAACATGTCTCTCGCTTACACGACTCTCTTCGTCTTTCTCTAGTTTCTTCTAGGTTCTTCTTTTCTTTCTTTCTTAACCTCAAGAACACGTCTATTTCTTTCTTCACTCACACACCCTTCATTTGTTCTTCTCTTATTAATTTAAAACAAACTCTAATCTTCCAAACTTACCCTTCCATATTTACTCTAATACCTTCTAACTCTTTAACCTAATTATAACACTTCCATTTAATCCATGCAATCATATGTAATTAAAAAAATATTCATAAATAAACTCTATAAACTTCTGATTCAAGAATTCTGATTTTTACTCATGACTAAACGCCAAGAATTTCTTATTTAATAATTCTAACTTCTAAGAAAAGTTTGGGGTCCAATAACGTGTCAACTAAATAGAGGCACTCATCAGGCCGATTCCTCAAAGGGAGAAGGAGGTCACTTCTTACAACACTCAACTTGAGATGTTGGAGGCTCGAATCAAATAGTTGCAACATCAAATAACAAACTTGATGAAGGCACAAAAGAGTCTAGGTTTGAGGTAGCGATCCTAAGGCATGCCATTACAACACAGGACATTGAACGAGCAGAAAGCACTTTGGTGAACGTGCGAGATCCATAAGTTTTTTACGACAAGCGGAGTGTCAAGGAGCTCGAAAAATTCTTGTGAGATATGGAGCAGTCCTTTGCAATGACAAAGGTGGCTGACTTTGAGAATGTGTCGATCAGGGCAATGTACCTACTAGAGGATGCAAAGCTATGGTAGAGAACGAGGGCCTTCAACGACATCAGTACGGGTTAACCTCCCATCGACATAAGGGAGAAGATAAAGAAGAAGGTAACAAATTAGTTCCTCCCCAACGACACTTCATGGGTCACAAAGGAAGCTTTGAAGAGGTTGAAGCAAGATGACTCGGTGCTGAAGTATGTGGGGAAATTCACATCTTTGATGTTGGATGTGCGGAACATGACAGAGGAGGATAAGTTGTTCAACTTCATAAGCGGCTTGCAAGGTTGGGCACAATTGGAGCTTCGGAGGCAGAATGTGAAGGACCTCCTAAGCACAATAGCAGTTGCAGATGCCTTGGTGGATCTTTAAATGCTACCACTGAACTAGCTACGAGGGCAAGAAGAATGGTAGGATGCAGAATGGCTCGAAGAGAGGCAGGGAGAAGGTAAGTGAATCTTCTCAAGGTAAGAAACAATCAAAAAGGGATATTGCTTGTTTCATTTATGAAAGGCCACATTTTTCTTGAGAATGCCTAAGAAGGAAGGCAGGTGAGGAGCAAGTAAATTCCATGATTGTAAAGGATCAAGGAGAGGGAGAGGAGGACCAACGGAAGAAGTCTACCTCAATAATTATGTTGTGTTGGGTGCAATAGGCCTTGTGAAGGAGCGGTTGAACAAAAATAAGGAGAAACCCGATGGAGAGGGGATATGGTATGTGGGAGATGTGCCAATGGTAAAGAATTCTTCGAGGAACCACATTCAGAGGAGTGTTCATAGATTATTTCGACGAGGGCGTCAATTTCTTCTGGTGGGGGTGGTTTATTAGACCCCTAATTCATAATAGCGAAATCGTACAGGCATTGGCGAGCCTTGACCAATGTTCGGCACACGGAACAACTAAATAAGGCAAAGACTTGTGAGGAGGCAAGGAGGAAAAAGGAAATACCAAGCATTGGTATGTATTAGTGCACATTGACAGAAATCTTCGAGTGATGTAAGATTCAAATGTAAGACCAAAAGAAGGCTTAGGACGGACATCGAGTGAAAAGTTAGCTGGATCATATGCATGACAGGAATATATGAGAGTTCTAAGGTGACTTAGCAAGTAGATGAAGTATGGTGCAAGTTTTAGGAGAGTTTCGGACCTTGTACGAGCTGATTTAGCTAAGGCTAAGTTCTTGATAAACTAAGAACTTAGTGTGTGCTCAAGTGGACGAACCATGGCTAATGGAGTTGGCATGGGCAAGCATTGGATGGATCAGTGTGCTTTTGGCTTAGATGACTCATCATCAACGGATAGAGATGAGGAGATCTTGGATGATGTGGTGGATAAGATCACAGTGGATGGACATCAGCTCTAAAGATAAAGATCATGTGGAAGGATCATCTGAGATAAATGAGATCTTCGTGGATATGGACAGATCATTCCTAGTAGATGTAATCAATTATCTTATTATTGTAATGTAGCTTAATCCTATTATATAGAGTCCTAATTGGATAGGGATATCATCTATTAGTTAGTGTTATGTAATCTAGAAAGGATAAAATAGGATAAATTTGTGATCTTTGTTAGTAGAGTTCTATTAAGATTCTAAGTTAGTCATTTAGAGAAGTTTATAAATAGCTCATTTGAGCCTTACTCTTCTCAAGGTGAGAGTCAGAGACACTTAAGGACATGAATGTGGGAGACACTTAGAGATTGAAAGAGTATTCCTTTGTATACTTTTAAGGAAGTAATCAAGGTTGGCATTTGCCATATCTCTTTCTCATATTCTTATTGTTGCCATGAATATTTAGTTCTTTCATAGTTTTCTTGTAAGGGTGTGAGAGTGAAACATTGCGAGGGTCGTGAGTCATTTGAGAACAAATAGGTTGGTTGACGATCACAGAACAAGGTTGAATTTTGCTCTGACAGAGCTAGGTGAGATTGTCGTGCAAAGGGGTTGGTGCATCTTATGGGACAAGTTCGTGCTTGAAGGAAAACCTTTGTAACACCTATCATCACCTCTTTACTTATCTCTTGTTCTAAATGAAAATAAATTAGAAATTTTATTAGCCACAAAGTATGATTAAAAACTGTTGTGACTGCTGTAAAGTATGCTTTAAATGTTGATTGTGCAGTTATCTCCTACCTTTTTGAACAACTGGTAAATACTCCTGATCCAAGCCTGAAATATTAGCTTGAGAAGATTTTTATTTTATTTAAAGACCCTACCTAATCACTGTGAGAGTAACTTTGCAACTTGAAACTTTAAAACAAATAGAATTTGATACCATAACTTAAGGTCACTTTGATATATCTTAGAACTTTTTCTTTTTGCTTCTTTAAACTAAAATTCATTTATACAATTCGTAAATATTAAATGTAAGCTTACAATATACAAGATATCAAATAATATTGCGATGAGATATATTAAAAAGTTAATTAAACTTCTGTAAAATGTTTAACACTTGGTTTGCTCCAATGTCCTTAAATAACTTCTTATTTTGACGTGTAGGAGTACTCATGCTCATGTAATTCTCCACGATAAATTTGATCTCCTTTGTATACTTATTCTAGAAAATAAAAATATAATACATTTATTTCTACCGTACTATTAGATCTTGTACCATTTTAAAAAATATTTAAGAAAAAATATTTTCCTTTTTATTTTTAATTTTCATTTTAAGAAAATAAGACATATCTCCCAAGTTTTTCATCTCATAATCTTGCATTATGTCATTTTTAAATTTTTTTGAATATGTTCAACATTGCTATATGTAACCAAAAGATCTTCAATATATAATGAGACCATAGTAAGATTAGTTGATCCCTTTTGATTTGTAAAATGGATTTAGTAAGATTTTTGATAAAGCCTAGTTTCAGTAAATGCTCATCAATCATATTATTCCAAGTTCTTAAGATTTGTTTTAAACCATGTAAACCCTTCTTTAACATATAGACCTCATCCTTGCTCCCTTTCATAAGAAAGCCTTTAAGTTGCTTAGCACAGATTTCTTCCTCTAGAAATCCATTTAAAAATGGGAATTTGACATTAAGTTAGTAGTTTTTTCAATCATATTTGTGCTACAATATCTAATTGCATCTTGATAGTATCTAGCTTTGCATCAGGAGAAAACATATCAAAGAAATATACTACAAAACTTTAAGCATACCCTTTTACCACTAACCTTGCTTTGTGATACCTTATTGAGCGATCAGTATTTAGTTTTGCTCTAAACACCCACGTAACTCCAATTACCTTGTTTTTGTTTAGGTCTTTCTACTAGCTCCTAAGTCCTTTTGTTTTTCAAAAATGAAGAGCTCCTTTTGGATTGCATCTTTTCACTTGAGTTCCTTTTCTACTTCCTAATGCCTTACAATTTCAAGAGTAGAAACATTGTATTTCTAATAAAAATCAAAGAGCAATATAGTTTCTCTTATAAGAGGATCATCAACTAATGCATCTTGATTTTGCATATGATCAATAATCAACTTCTTTTTTATATCGTTCTAGCTTTATTATTCAACCTCCACAAATTGCACATCCTTGCTTATCATGGCTTTCTTTGCATGAGGTTGAAGAAATATTTGTTGAGTAGGACGTTAAGTTTGACTTTCTTGTTTAGCTTACGTCTTTAAATTTGTGGCACAAGAATAACACGTAAGCATCCAAATACTTTAAAATTTTTCAATGAAGGCTTGTAACCATACCAAACCTCATAAGGGTTCTTCCTTTATAATGTTTTAGTGGGAATTCTATTTAAGAAAAATAGTGCAATGTTTGTAGCTTGCACCTAATATTCCTTAAGCAACTAGTTCTCATAAAAAATACATTTGACAATTTTCATTATTCTTCGTTTTATTGTCTCCATTCTGCTGAGGAGATTATGAAGTTGTAAATTAATACTCAATGGATGCTTCCTCACAAAAGATACTGAATTTTGCAAGGCATACCCCGTGTTGTTATCAAATCTCAAAACTTGAATTTTGTAGCCACTTTGGCTCTCAATCTATTGATTAAATTTCTGAAACACATCTACAAACTTTAACTTGAACCTAAGAAAATACATTCAACCTATACCGGTGAAGTCATCTATAAATACAATATAATATCTAGTCCACTTAAGTGAAGGAATCCTCTAAGGTCTTACAAAATTTGTGTGAACTAATTACATCCTCTCAATTATTCTCTAGGTTATTTGTTTTAAGAGTATTCTTACCTACTTGCTCTATTAACAAGCCCTGCAACTTGGTAATTTTGATTTTAATTACGGTAACCCTTGAACTAGCTCCTTTCTATACATATTCAATACTGCAACATGATAAAAATGTCCAAACCTCTTGTGTTAAGTCATTTTATTGTTTAGAGTAATTAAATAAGCTATTTGATCCTTTTTTATTAGATCAAGCGAGAAGTTTTTGTCTCTCATTTTAATTTTGAGAACTTCCTTATTATTGGCATCCTTAATTAGACGTTGATCATTTTAAAAAATGAATTTTAATCCCTTCTTAATTAATTATCCTATTCTTAGTAATTTTTGGTCAATATCAGGTACATACAAGATATTTATTTTGTACTTGTACAATTCTCAGTGACTACAACTCCCTTTCCTTTAACAGTAATGAGTTCATCATGGTCAAACTCTAACTTTTGATACCTTTGATATGTCCAACTCTCTCAAAGGCTTTTGATTATAGGTCATATATAATTTGTACCAGTATCCACTAGCCAACATTCACTTGAGGTACTAGTAAAACAAGTTGTTATAAACAATTACTATTGCTCATGTTCTGCAATTCGGGCATAATTCTTTTACTAAAAATTACTTCTGTGTACTGTCTCATAACATCTTTGCTTGTTCCACATAGCACACTTGACATTAGATCGTTTCTAACACTTAAAAAGGAGGATGGCCCTTTTTGCCACAATGCTCATAAGAAAGAAATTTTCTAATTTTTTTATGTTAGCATCTACTTCTTATATGTTGAAATCCTTCTTGTTATTTTCTTTTTCTTACATTTCTCTCATTAGTTGATTTCCTTGTGCGGCAAGGCCCAAATGACATAATGATTAGTAATTCAGTATGCTATGCAATGACACTAATACCATACGACTGCAAAGACTGAAAGCTACCCCCAGATATCGAGATTATGTACTATTCCAGAATTTATTAGATCTTCACAGATGGCTAATAAAAAAAAAACTTCAGTAAAAATAACATTCCACACAAGGTCAACCACTCCAAGTTTTGCAATTACATTTGCATTACATCTGATGCCTAAAGTCTAAAGATGATTTTCTTAATTATGTTTTTGCACATCAACTTTTGAGTTGGGATAATGGAGAATAGGAAAAATGAAGCTTGAATATAAAATCTAGTTATAATACCATCATCGGTGTCAGACTAATAACTCGGGTAGTTAATATTTATTTATCAATTTGCAGTGCATTTACTCTAAACATAATGAAAATTTGATAAATAAACAAAACAAATATTACTTTTTATTGAAATTATTAAAATACAGAGACTAGAATCCCTGTAATATAACTACCCAATTAACAACGTATATGAGTAACTACATCCGATAATCTCCTCAACTCCCAAGTCAGACATGACGTTATAACAAATAAAAGAAACAAAAACTTTTGACTTGATTTTTATTAATATTAAAAACTACCAAGTCATCTTTGACCTGACATAAAATTGACGACATCATATAATCGTCAACTTTTTTGTTATTTTTGGGTGATATTTAAACGTTTTTTAAATGTTAAGAACAAATTTAACAATATCTTCTAAGGTTTTAATAAACTTTCTTTGTATTAAAAAATGATAGTTTATATGTATATATAACACAACTTTTTGTTTATAAACGCCCAAAAGTGTATCGAAGAATCTCCTTTCCCAGAATTCGAAGACCAGAATTTTGTATTGATTTATATTGAGATGTGGAAGCAAATGTCCCATTCATTCCCACATATGTAGAACTGATCAAAATCTGGACTACAAAGAACAGGAGTTTTCAACTTTTCTTTTTCATATGTATACGCGTTTCCTTTTTGTCACAAGAAAAGTTGGCACCAAGTCAATTACGGATGTCTGGCATGGAATAAGTAGGCATTTCCCATCCCGCACGGCCCTTCCACCTTAGTCAGTGATTCACAATGTTTAAAAACTTAATCCTTACTCAGAAAATTTAAGCAGCACAATATATATTTTTATAGATGTTTTAATTTATGTGTTCTTCCGAAAGATGAAAAGCATGAAGACCAATTCAAGTAATAATACAACTTAAAACAACACGGCAGTCCAAATGAATTATTCTCAAGCAAAAGCCTAAGTAAATAAAAGGTGAAATGGACAAGCTCTCGAAAAACTATCAAGATTACCACGTTGACGTACGGCTTAATAGTCTTATATAAGTTAACAAAAATCAGTGTACTATTTAACAATGATGTTCTGATCTTATATTTTATTAAGCAAATTTCTTATCACATGTTAGCGTAATACTTTTCGTGGATGTAAAAATTTCATAAGCCAAACCCATTGTAGCGGCAGCTGAGTCTGTTAGTCAATGACCGTAAAGAATTTTAAAACCTAATACATTTAGTCATTCACCATTGGCATGACGGGCAGCATATGCTTTGTATCGGGCATTTTAACAACATCAAAACTTAAATTAAGATTTTATTATTATTTCAAGATACCACCTTCTTTATTTTCTTAAGTATTTGCATCAATTATTTGTTCTTTTGTATTTGGGTACTTCAATAGTCGGGTTATCGAAGTTCTCAAAATAATTTTGCTTATTCAAATATTTTGTAGTTGCCATATAACCAGGTCGAATCTTAAGAGAATTAGACTGTAATTTCTTAATTTCAAAAAATAAAATTAAAAATGAGATTTTCATTTACGTACCTGATTAACAAAAATTAATAAAAAACAAATTAAATCAACGGAAGATTAGTAAACTTTAATTCAAGGGAAAGATCTCATCTAATTGTAACATTGATCATTGGTCTAAAAAGAATATTTTCACAATTCAAACAGTTAATTTGAAACATATCGGAAGTATTTGGCAAACAGCTGATAAGCTGATTTTTAACTTATTGACTAAAAGTTAGCTTTTTGACCACCTTAAAAAGCTATTGATGTGTTTGGTGAATGGCTTATTGGTTAGCTTATTTAACTCCAATAAGATGATTCCTAAAAGCTCCATAAGAGAAGCTTTTTTGATGATCAACCAAAAATTAATAGGTAAAAAACTAATTATACCCTCCTTTCATAATTTTTGAGTTATATTAATTATGCTATAATGATATAATGGATAATTCAAACTAAAAATCACGCATAACTAAAAATCATGCATGTACTCTACAGTGATACTTTTTTTACAATAAAATAAATTTTTTAGTTACAAAACTTAGGATTTTTTTCCTAATGAAATAAATTTTTTGGTTACAAAATAAAAAATATTATGGTGGCAACATTTTTAAGAATGTTCTGTGCTTTTTATTAGAGTTAAAAACTTACATTTTTGTAAAATTAAATATCTAATCGTGGCCTTATAAAATTTTTTTTTACGTCATGCCCTTATAAGTTATTTTACACTTAAACAATTAATACTAAACAACTAATTTTACCAAACATCTTTAATAAATAGTTAATGTTATCTGCTGGTCAAATCAGCTGATATAATCAGCTAACCGCTGATAGAATCAGCTAACAACTAATGTAATCCGTTGTTTGCCAAATAAAGCCATTAGGATAGCTATAATAAGGCCCTGTTTGGTTAGTGGCTGATCAGCCAATAAATAGCTGATTGAATAACTTTAGCTGGTTGACTTCATTAATAAGCTATTTTTAGTGTTTGGTAATCAGCTGATTGGGTTGGCTTATTCAACCCAATCAGCTGATTTTTGAAAAGCTAAGAAGGGGCAGCGTTTTATTGAATTAGCTGTTGAATATTTGTTTGGCTTACCATTTTGCCCTCAGTTAATTCTTCAAACATCTGCTGAAAAGCTCTTCGAAAATGAAACCAATGTCTTGGTTTCTTCATTATTCATGTCAGTTGCATCTTCAAAACCTTCACTGCTAAACAACTCACTATCAGCTAACGAAGTGCTAATTTGAGCTCTGGGTGTCATTTTCTTTTTCTTGGCTCCTTGCTTCTTCCTCATCGAGCTTGGAGTCTGTATGCCCGGAGGGCAAGTATGAGAAATGAAGAACAGGAATTGACGGCAGAGAAAATACATACACAGTTTCTTTTGTGTATATATATTTGTTTAAACAACATAGAAGATATATACACAGTGGTAAGTCCTTTGTGTATATATATTTGTTTAAACCGCAGAGAAGATGTGGGTCTTTTGTGTGTATATATTTATTTAAGATGTGTAAGCATATCATCCAACAATTAATAACAACAATTAATTTATAAATTTTATTTTTCATTTCTTTATTAATTTAAATATTTTAATTT
>JAOQML010000195.1:7566134-7582692 GCA_027568935.1 Erythroxylum urbanii | reverse complement strand
ACTGAGTAAGGTTAGATGCCGCGGTATGTCCCGCAAACACACGCCGCCGACCTAAGGGCGGGGTGTGGGGTCCAACAGTAATTATGCAATTAGATTTGAAGCAATCCTATGAGTAACTAATAAACAATTAAGATCTCTCTTTAATTATCTATTAATTGAATTAAGCAACACAACACAAATGATCCAATCTTATCTCTTGATTCAAATTTAATACAAAGCAATAAACATCACAAACATATTTCATTAAATCAAGAATGTAAAGTTTAACAAATAAATCAAAAGGAATTCCTAAAAGGAATGTTAACAATCCATGGATGTAACTATATATCCCACTTGAGTCATCATTGACATTCAACAACAACAAGGAAATAAAAGAAAGAAGTAGAGAATTGAATTTGGATGATGCCTCTTCTTTGCCTTAAGTTGGAATTCTATAGCTCGTGTTCTTCAAGATGTTGCTCTTTTTTATCTCTTCTTGTGTGCTTTACAATCGTCTTTTTGTTGTTTTCCTCTTCATTTTTATACTCTTGATCTTTCTATGATTCTTTATAGGGTTTCTCCATATGTTTTGGTTCCAAAAGTAGCCCCCGAATTGTCAAAAGTATTAAAAAAACTGATGACCTTGCTCAAGCTTTCTATCACGATCGTGCATAGAGCTCACCAACTTGTTGTTGCTTTATTCATGATCATACATCGAATGCACGATCGTGCTAGATGTTGTTCTCCAGCTCCTTCATCTTTTCTTCATTTTTTCCTGCCTTTACTTATTATTAGACACATCAAACAACTCTTGAAACATACAATTAATATCAAATTCTTGCCCTAAAAATAATCAATTAAATAAAACATACAAAAACATTAATAAGAACATAAATCTAAGTCCTAAACACTTGATTATCATCTAAGAAAATACTAAAAAACACACTCTAACGCCTAGAAAACACATTATAATTTACACTATCAAATTCTGCACACTTAAATCTTTACTTGTTTTCAAGCAAAACTAAACCATAAAATAAAAAAACACACAATCATATAACAATAAGGTAATAGCACAATGATATAAAATTTCATGAAAATAACTTAGCCACAAATATTAATCACTTAAAAAGTTCCAACACACTAACTTATTCCATTCATGTTCAAGTGCTTTAATTTAAATACACATATCAACTAAAATATTAACACACTATTTATACTTCTATGACACTTTTAAGCATACATTTATTTTTATTCACCAATTAAAGAGGTAGGTCATCACTAAATACCCATTTATGGAATTTTTTAACTTTTAACAAGAATATCAGTAAGTTCACTTTTATTGATAACACCATTTTAAAGATTTTATTTAATGATCATCTAGTCTTTTGACACAAAGGAAAACAACTTTTCATGAATGTTACCTGGTTACTCAACTAGGTTACATTTTATCAAAATTGGTTAGAGTGTCATTCTAGCATTTTAATTTGAAGACAAATATTTTGTCGTAAGTGCCCCCAATTACTCAGCTATATTAAAACTCACAACTGACTACTAGCTGTATTTTTATCCCAATTTTTTTAAAAAAGGACTAACATAATAGGATATTTATTGAAGACACATTTTTCTTAACCTACATCATTTCTTCCTAGTCAATTATTCCCATGAAAGGCTACTATTGATTCCTACCAATTTAAAGGAATTTAATTATAAGTATATCCAAACAAGTGTCATAAAATCAAAGAATAAGCATAATATTCTAATCAACATGCATATTCACCTCAAAGACATTTAAAACACAAACTTCACAAGCTAATGTTTCTTTATAAATTTAATAATAATTTTCAAAGATAAGCTAATTACTTTTAATTTTCATGTCATTGACATATTCACACACTGTAAAAGTTATGCAATAAAAATTAACACAATGTTAACATATCCAAATCATGTGCACCACTTTTGGAAACCTTCATTTTGCCCTTAGGTTTGGACCTGCACGCAAGTTGTTTCACTCTTCATGTCATCGTGTTAAAGAACTTGTAAATAAGCACAAGACCAAACAAACACAGGAGAGAGAGAGTATAGAAAAATTTCTTCCAATGTTAAAATGGAAGAAAAGTGTGAAATCCATGTAAAATTTGAGTTTAAGTTGACAGAAATCTAAAAAAGAGAGAGTTTGGGCTACTAACTTGAGAGAGAAACATGAGAGGGGGAAGGAAGAAGAGTGATATAAATAATCTAAAGTTTTATTTAAAGTGGGTATAAGCCAAAAGGTTGGGAGTGACATGTGCACGATCATGCCGAAAGGTTACTCTTATGATATTGCACGATCATATAACTGCACAATCGTGCATCCTCGTGGATATTTGTAATAACCATTTAATATACTTCAACTATAAACATTCATCAATCAAACTCACTCCAAAAAGAATTAGAAAAAACGATGCACTATCATGTAAGAAATTACAAAAAAACTAACTAAAATCTAATATGCGAATTTTAAGGTCATTAGCTTGACCATTTCAGTTCAATTATTTTAAACCAAAAGAAAGGAAAGACACTAATTTCCTTTCATGTGAATATCCTTCTTTGAAATATGATTTGCATCAATGACCATTCACTTTAAATGTTTCCTTTTTATCATTCTCCAATTCTAAAGCTCTATATTTGAATACTTAGATCACCTTAAAAGGACCACTCTAATGTGACTTGAGCTTTCCTGAAAACAATTTCAATCTTAAGTTGAATAAAAAAATCACATCCCTAACTTTGCCTTTTTTTTAACTTTCTCTTTATACAACTTGATATTATCATAAGCATTCAGCCTTAACTCTTTAAACTTATTTAGTTAAAAGAGTCCCTTTTCTCCAATTATATTCCAATTAAAATTTTAAGCCTTAGTTGCCCAACATGCCTTATGCTTTAACTCTATGGGCAAGTGACAAGCCTTCCTATAAACAAGTTAGAAGGGTGTTGTATCAATTGACGTCTTGAAGGTAGTTCGATATGCTTATAGAGCAACGTCAAGCACCAATGCCTAATTCTTCCTCAAACTATTGATCATCTTCTACAAGATTCTCTTTAACTTGCGATTAACGACCTCCATTTGGACACTTATTTGCAAATGAAAAGACGTGGCCACTCGATGCTAGACTCCATATCTTTTAGAAGAGCTTCAAATAATTTATTATAGAAATAAGCTCCTCCACCACTTATTATTACTCTTAGCACTCAAAATCTATTAAATAACCTTTTTATGAACTTTTGCACCACCTTACTATCATTAGTTGAAGTTACCATTGCTTTAACCCATCTCAAGATATAATTTACCCCCACTAATATATATGTGTTTCCAATGGTGGATGGGAACAGTCCTATGAAATCTAATCCTCATACATCAAATACTTCTACCTTTAAGATGTTAGAAAGGTGCATCTCATATCTCTTCAAAATGTTCCCCACTCTTTAGCATCTATCACATTACATCACAAGCTCACGAGCATTTTTGAACAAGTTAGGCCAATAGAATCTATATTTTAATACTTGAGTTATCATCTTGTTCGCTCTATAATGCCCTACATAAGTAGAATCATGACAATGTGCTAGTATTTATGACACCTCCTCCTCTAAAACTCATCTTATAATTAAGCCATTAGCACAAGTTTTATATAGAAATGGTTCATCCTATAAAAAGTAAGTGCACTTATACAAGAACCTTTTTCTTTGTTGATAAGACAAATTGAGCTAAAAGATACCACCTAAAACATAATTTGTTATATCAACATACAATGGAACCAATTGGTAGTTTATCATCATCAAGGAGTCATTAGGTAATTGCTCATTGATATTTTCACTCTGTTGTAGCTCCCCTCCTTCAAGACGTGATAGGTGATTAACCATCAAGTTTTTCGCTTCTTTCTTATCTCTAATCTCAATGTCAAATTCTTGAAGAAGCAACACTCATCATATATGTCTTGATTTTGCGTCTTTCTTAGCAAGAGATACCTCAATGCCACATGGTCAATATAGATGAACACTTTCAACCCCAAAAGTTAAGACTGAACCTTGTTACATGCCAATACAAATGTTGGCAACTTCTTCTTAGTACTAGTGTAATTCAGTTAGGCTCTCACTAATGTCTTGCTTGCATAATAGATGGCATGCAACATTTTATCCTTTTGTTACCTAATATACATCCTACAGCTTGATCGCTAGCATTGCAAATAATCTCAAATGGTGATAACCAATTCGGTGATGTCAGTATGGGTGCTAAAATAAGTGCCTCCTTCAACCTATTAAAAGCAAGTAAACAACTATCATGAAAATAAAATAGCACATCTTTAACTAATAGACTACTTAGAGGTCTAGTAATGAAAGAGAAGTCCTTAATAAATCAGCAATAAAATTCTGTGTCCAAAAAGTGCACGAACGCCTTTGACATTGATTAGTGGTGGAAGCTTCTCAATGATTTTCGCTTTGGCTCTATTTATTTCTATACCTTGGTATGATATATTATGTCCCACAACTACAAAATCGTGCACCATAAAGTGACATTTCTCCTAGCTTAGAATCAAATTCGATTCTTTACATCTTTGAAGAAAAAGAAGTGATTAAAAGAATTTCCAAAGATTGAAAAATCATCCATAAATATTTCCATAATGTCTGTAATCATATCTATAAAAATAAGCATCATACACCTTTAAAATGTTGTTGGAGTATTACAAAGCCCAAATAACATTTGTTTATTGGCAAATGTTCCATAAGGACATGTGAAGGTGATCTTCTTTTGGTCTTCAGAATAGATAAAAATCTGATTGTATCTTGAGTATCTGTCAAGGATATAATAGAATTTATGGTTAGCCACCCTTTCATTCATTTGATCGATAAATGTTAGAAAGTGATCCTTTTTAGTAAGCGTGTTGAGCTTCCTATAATCAATGCATACCGTCCAATATGTGACTGTGCAAGTAAAGATCATCTCGCCTTTTTCACTCTCCAATATTGTTATGCCTCCTTTGTTACGTACACATTGTACTCGACTAACCTATTCATTATCCAAAATAGGGTAAATAATACCCGCATCTAACAGTTTCACTACTTCTTTCTTGATTACCTATATCATGTGAGGGTTTAACCTTCTTTGTCTTTCCTTTACCTCCTTACTTCCTTCGTCAAGGTTAATCCTATGCATCACCACATTTGGACTTATGCCTCTTATATCAAAAATTTGCCATCCCTTTGCTCTCATGATCTAGGTAATTTTCAAACATGTGACTACATAGTAGACTAGCCTCCCTCCTTTTGTTACTAACTAACTTATTTCTCAATAAGTATTCCATATGCTTATGCGACGATTTTAGCGACAAGGTCAATAATTTTACAGCTTTCTAGTTTTTTGTTAGGCTAGAGTCCACCTATTTTTGGTTTTATTACTGCATCTGATGTGTAATTTTTTTCACAATTATAATTTCTCTAATTCCTTATATAATTCTCTCTTATTTCTAGTTACTAAATCTTCTCTAGTTTCTTTCTTTCCATAGCTCATACATTAGGAATGTTTTATCCCATTTTCATCATCTACGCATCATAGGTATTACGATCCAATTTCTGTCATTAGAGCTAGTCCAACATGTCCTCCATATTAAGAGGATTGTTTTGTATGTTGAATATTCTTAATAGTTGCCTCCAAACGTCAGAGAAGTGATTATATGAGAACATTATATGATCTCTAGATTCCTGTTATGAGAGACATAGAATACAATTGTTTTCTCTAAGCCAACTCATTTTGTTTAAGGTAGGGAGTTTGTTTTGGATTGCCAGCTACACGAAAATGATATGTTTGGCAATTTGCTATTTATCCCAAATCGTTTTGTACCATCTAACTTCTTGAGTGTGAGGCATAAGCAAGTTACAGTAGGAGGCTACATTGAACTTTTTAAAACAACCTCTAAGCCAAATAGTTGTATATGATTTGCTCTAATCCAGTAGATAAGAGGGGAAGAGTGATTGCAAATTAGCTAAACCTCTTGGGGGAACCCACCATTGGTTGTCTCTTATAATTGCACTAACTTTGGAGTTGATTAAAAAAATACGTTATAAAGGATTATAGCTGGGTTGAAGATAAAGAGAGACGAAGCAATTAATTGGGAATGGAGAACGAAGCAATTTTTAGTTTCTGAACCAATTTTTAGTTTTTGAGTGTTCTCCATTCCTAATTAACTGCTTCATGTCTGTCCTTATTATTTCCCTAATAGTTAGGATGAATTTGGTGATGGATGAAGACATTGAGAGAGATTTCATTATCAAAAAATTGACATTTTTAATGTACTTTTCATGCATTCACTTTACCCTAAGTCCTTTATTGTTGAACAAACCCCATATTCTTTTGGCCATTTGCTCTCTATTGAAAACTCTAATAGATTTGATTCCTAAGCATCCTTATGTTTTAGGGAGATAAATGCTCTTCTATTTGATTTTAGGTATCTCTTTACTAGTTCCATCTCCACTCTATAATAAATTCCTTATAACTCTTTCAATCTCCTTAATTATTTTGATTCGGAGAGCAATATGCGAGCTCCAATAGATGTGCATACTATTTAGAATAGAGTTTATCAATTGTACTGTCCCTGCATATGATAGATGCTTTAATGTCCAGCTTTTGGTTCTCCCTAATATTGCATTAAAAATAGTTTAAATTCCTCGTAATAAAGTTTTGATGCTGATATAGGAATTCCAAGATATTTAATTGGAGCTTTGAAGAGTTGGAGGCTTGGTAACTCTGTTAGAGATTACTCTAATGGAGTAGGGATTAAGGGGATGAGGAAATGAATATCTGACTTTTCCTTCTGTTTACTGTCAAACTAGACATTTTTCTCAAATTGATTCAAGTTGTCCATTAGTAAAAGGATTGAATATTCATCTGCTGCACATAGGAGGAGAAGATCATTTGCAGATGCTATATGGAATAGCTTAGCTCTCCTAATTTGTAGTGGTAAGTAAAGGATCTTCCTTGGTAAATCTTACGAGAGATGAGTCTGGTCAATACTTCTATAGCTAGATAGAAGAGACAAGGAGATAGAGGACTTCCTTGTCTTACTCCTTTTGTTCCCTTAAATAAATGAGTGTCTTGTCCATTAACCAAGAGACTTAAAGAAAATGTAGTGATGCATTGAGTTATCCAAACGAAAAATTTAGAGAGAAAACCGAAAACTTATAGAATTTGGAGTATAGAATTCCAGTTGAGATTGTCAAATATTTTAGCAAAGTCTATCTTCAAGGAACAATTTTTTATGCACTTGTTAGAGGGATAGTCCTTCGAGAATTCTTGAGCCAGTAGAAGGTGTCTTCAGTGTTCCTACCTGCGATAAAACCAAATTGTGAGATTTTAATAGTATCTTTCATGATAAGTTCTTAGGACAAGAATCTTATATATAAAACAGAATTGCGATAAAGGAAAGTACTAAAATAATTCCTTACAAAAACTAGTTTGAAATATATCTCTTATGATTATGAATTATCACTAAGTTTATACGAATAAAATTATATCATCAAATTTGTACATCTAAAAATTACCCATCGAATAATTAATTTTATCAATCTTTACAAATATTTGTCAAACTTTATACCATATTTTCCTGGTAGAAGAACTGACTTTCAGTTAGTGACACGTGGATGATTTGCATATACGGTTCCGTTCAATTAATCGCTACCTAAGACTTGGGTACACTTTTTTTCCTGAAGCCTTACCTGTTTTATTGAAAAAGCATATGATAATAAGAAAACTACAAACAAATCTTCCCAATTCCAAAAAGACAAAATAAAAAAAGGGTTGACGTGATAGCTTAAACTGATTTCGAGGAAGTTTCATGTCAGCAGTCAGCTCGTGCCATTTCCAACCTGCCGCATCTGACTTATTCTAAACGGCTTCTCTAGCCATTCAGGTACATTTGGGTGTGACCATAAACTCATATGAGTTGATTTAAGCTTTTATGATTCGTAATTAGCCTTCTTTGGGATGCTAATGAATTTCCTCCTACATTAAGTCCGTTCTTCACATGAAATGAAAGCACTTATTATTTTTTATATAAAATCCGCACATATGGTGATTATGTGTGGCAAAGATTATGACTTGCGGAACATTTTGAAATGTAGCAAACGCATTTAAGAATTACACTTGAAATAGACAGCAGTTGACATAAGCCCAGTTTATATTATTAGTTTATTTAAAATATATTAAAAACAAGTGAAAACAGAAACAAGATAATCTCAACATGTCAAATTTTGGTCAACATGGTCCTTTTCTTGAATAGTTTGCCATCAAACTAAAACATTAAGATCATCAAAGCTTTAACCCAAAGGTCACACAGTTTCTTCTCCCCGTTCACACCAACTCTCTGTAATTCCAATTTCCCCATGTCAAGATTACATCTTTCAACTCTAAGAATTTGAAACAGCTCTTTTCATCTGTTTCCCCTGGTGTATTTCTGAGCAGTTCATGTAATTTATGTTATGACAAAGTCGAGTAAATTCTTACGGAATATGATGAGGTTTTTCCGGTTTGGTTCCACAAGAGGTAAGCGATGAGCCCCTTTGGTTGTTTTTGCTAATTTCTTCTGGCCTGCTGCATAAAGTTGTGGTCTTTATTTCTGCATGCTTTATCTGTTCATGGGGCAGAGGGAAACAATGAAGAAGATTTGGAGAGAATTGCTGCTCAGGAACAGAAGCAGTTTCGATTTGAGACCTTGGTCTCCGCTACAAAAGATTTCCACCCAACTCATAAGCTTGGTGAAGGCGGATTTGGACCTGTTTATAAGGTATCTCTTTCCAGTTGGTTTGAAGCACAGAGATGACTAATATTGTTTGGTTATTGACAAATTTGATCAAAAACCTACCAACAAAATAGGTGAAAAAATCTGGGCAGATGTATATGGGCTTATTCCATTTTGATTTTGGAAATTTATTGTTGTTCGCACAATATTGTGACTTGTATTGCCAAGTGGATCTTAGTGTTTTTGGCTTTTCCATGTGCCCGATCTATGCGAGAGTGATAATGGACGATGAAGTGTTAGCAAAATACCAACTGCTCCACATTATTTTCAGAAGCTTTGGAGTTTTTAACCCACACGGTTTTCAAATGGAGCTAAAGGAGGAAATTAGGTAACATAATGTGCTCAAACTAGTAACTCAATTACGTCAACAAGCTCTTAAAGTGTGTAACATTTCAAATTTTAAGCTTGTTGATGTAAACATTCTCTAGCAGTTAGTGGGAGAGGATAAGCGTACACTACTATAGTATTAGAATTATTGTCCACTATGCGAAGCCAAACCTTTTCCCTTAGGTACAAGCTTTTTGCTCCTTTATCTATGTTTTGAAGGAACCTTAATTATTTTAGAGTGTAAGTCTAATTTGTGAAACCATATGGGCCTTCTAATTGCATAATGCTTTCTGAAGGGGACACTGGACAATGGAAGAGAAATTGCAGTGAAGAAATTATCCCATAGCTCAAACCAAGGGATGAAGCAATTTACAAATGAAGCCAAGTTATTAGCACGTGTTCAACATCGGAATATTGTAAATTTGGTAGGGTATTGTGCACATAGCAATGAGAAGCTACTGGTTTATGAATATGTTGCTAATGAGAGCCTGGACAGATTTATTTTCAGTAAGTATCTGGGGATCCTTTGTTTTACTAGTCATTTTTTTTATGCTATCTTCATTAGGTTTCATCAAGTAATTGGACTTATATCAGTCCAATATGACAAGCATGTTACTTAATTTCCCTGACAAATTGGCCCCTACTGCAAATTTCGACTTATCTGAAGAGCTTACTCTCTTATTCTCAAATCTTGATTATCAATATCAGTAGGGTTTAAGGCTTTGGATCCGAAAGTCTAATCTGAAGAATCTCTTCTATATGCATTTTTATCAAAACGATGTGATTCTCAAATTATGCCAAACATACTTTTTATTACTATTTTGAATTACTATTTAGTTCCAATAAGTTGATAGTTATTTAATTGGTTGCTATACAAACAAAATTGAATATGGTGTATCACATATTCAAATATCGCTTCTTAAAATTCAAATTGTATTTGGTCATTTCAGAGCCACTTTGATATAATCTGAACCTAGATTGAAGACCATTTAACTTAAACCCTAATTTATGAGGTCATGAAGATTAAAAAACCTGATTTGTTAGGTCTTGAAACTTGGAACTTCTGTAGGTGGAATTTGCTTAATTAAGATTTAAAAGAGTTCAGAATTGATAGAGAAACCATGAACCCCATGAACCTAAGTTTGCTTGGCAAAAGGAAGTGGAGGACACCTTCCTACTCTCACAAGTTCCTGTGCTTTCTCCCCACCCTCAATTATGGGAAGCCTAATTATTTTTAGGTGTAAGCCAACTTGCTAAAAAAACATGGGAATGGCAGTTTGATACATTTATGATCTGAATAAGTTCTATCATGTTTTTATGAGTTTTCCATTTGGTAGTTATTCATTTAGGATCTTGGTCTTTACCATCAGAACAAAAATTAATGTGTTACAATCAAAGGGATACACTGCTGATTGATTGTATGAATTACATTACCAACATTGTGCTCTGGCACCTCACACTGCTGAATGTTTGTAGGAATTACATTACCAACATTGTGCTCTGACACCCTTGCAAGTCTTTCTTTCCTTTTTGTTTCTCCACTTTCCTTATTTTGACGAATAGTCAGATTACTAATTCAAATCTTCTTGATAGAGAGTTCATAAGATATTTACTTATCTTCCAAAGTGTGATCTAGGTTGTGTTAAGAAAAGCTTCTATTCTGAACTGCCACTTTGGACCAAATCTTCTACATAAGGGAAAAGTTCCCCTTCCCTTCAAGTGTTCAACCTGTCTAACCAACATTTTGATATGTGTACAAATAGGAAAAATGATAGAAACTATGAATGATTTCTTTGGATAAACTGCCAACAAAAGGGTCATTTTGTCATCTGTGTTTTGATGCAGAATTGGACAAGAAGCATTTACTTGATTGGAAGAAGAGGTATGACATAATAACTGGTGTTGCACGTGGGTTACTTTACCTTCATGAGGACTCACACTGTTGTATCATCCACCGGGACATCAAAGCTAGCAATATTTTACTTGATGACAAATGGGTTCCAAAGATTGCCGATTTTGGCATGGCTCGTCTCTTCCCAGAAGACCAAACACATGTAAACACTCGTGTAGCTGGTACCAGGTATGTTTCCTCTGAATATATAGTATTCCTGATGATTTTTGCTGTAACACTAGTGCAAGAATATAGGTTGAAATTCAATTAAATAATACATTTGCTTATAATTGGCAACAGTGGGTATATGGCTCCAGAGTATGTCATGCATGGAAAGCTAACAGTCAAAGCAGATGTATTTAGCTTTGGAGTATTGATTCTGGAGCTGATTAGTGGCCAGAAAAATTCAACATTTAATCAGCAATCAGATGGTCAAAATTTGCTTGATTGGGTAAGATTATGATTTAAGTTAGTTTGTGGTCATATATGATGAAGTAGGTTTCGTGAGTTTTTGTTGTTATTGCTCTTTATTTCTTATGATGATAAAGGCTTGAGAATCATATAATTTACCCTAGTCATACTTGGGATGATGGGCTTGTTGATGTTGTCGGGGCAAATTTTATGTTCACTCTGAAGCAATGAAATTGTTGCAATATGAACTACCCCACCAGTTTCATTTTTTCTAGGAGCCTAAATGTTAAAGGATGTAAGATAAGTGAATAGGTCAAAGAGTATGAATTTGGAGTACACAATGCTAGACAGACATGGATAGAGGGCGGAGTTTTCTACATTACAGAATTTCATTCATTTGGTGAGCTTAATTCAACAATTCCCACAAAAAACTCAAGGGACAATCTAGGTAGAGTAATGAAGTCATGCATGCTACATGGAATTTGAACATTATGGAATCCTATCCTATGCTGTGTCTTGTGCTTTAAGCATTGATCATATTGATGGTGGGTTAGGTCCTCAGCGGGGGGACATATTACAGTAATGACATTCAAATAAAACAATGCTATGGCTGCCTCACACATAAGGCGTAAAGCTATGAAATATGATTGTTAGGTAGTGAAGTTTTGTAGAGATGCGTTGGTTTTGTCGAACCAACTTCTTTGAACGTGGTTCTGAGAATATTTTACACCTGATATTGGTATAGGCATATAAGCTCCACAGAAAGGATAGGAGTTTGGACATCATGGATCCCGTGCTTCAACCATCAGCAGCCATTGAACGAGTAAAGACGTGCATTCATATAGGGTTGCTATGTGTACAAGGAGATCCACAGTTTCGGCCATACATGCGCCAGGTTGTTGTCTGGTTATCAAGAAAACCTGAGTCTCTCAATCTATCCGAGCCAATTAGGCCTGGAATCCCTGGTTCCAGATACAGAAGAACTCATAGGCCACCAGGAATGTCGTCAACTGCTGGAACGTCGAGTGATAATTCCCATACTAATGATACAAGCTTGAATACTAATACGGTCACCACTTCTACTACTTCAGCTCTCACGAGTCCCCCAAGATTAAGATCAGATCGGGGTAAACGTCCAATGGGAAGCTGAAATAGGATTTTGATTATTCTTTGTACAATAACTTGTATACAGACTGGAGTCTTTTCCAGTGTAAATTCAATGCTATTTAGCACGAAATACAAGATGAAGCTAGATATTAATTCTTTACAAAGATTGCAAAGATGGAGTACTAAAAATTAAATATCTCGAATTGGGGTTGCTCCAGAAATTGTGCAGAGCCATAGCTATAGCTTGCTCACAGTCCACATTTGGGAAGCCTCAGACAGAAAAGTAGTTATTGGATCTAATATCAGCAACTTTACTTTCTCACATTTCCTAATAGGCGACTGCTTTCAGGTATCGAGTATCAACAAGCTTAGTGATGGAAAATTGTGGGAAAACGACATTTGGTGGTAAAAGAAAAAAAGGAAGGAACTACCCATTTTCAGAATTTTAATATGGCTTTTCTATTGGGGAAAAGGGCCTGTAAATTTTTGGAAATACATTGTATTATCATTTATGAACTTCAAAAGAGATTTAAGAAAATTTCTTACAGTGAAAATAAATACTATTGGTTTAGTAGATAAGAGTGCATAATTCTATAAGCGTACATTGCTCTGATTGAGCATTTGTTAGGTCAAAGTTATGGTTAAAAAAATGCTTAGTTATTATAAAATTTTAAATATAAAAACTAAAGAGTAAACAAATAATAGTATTAGAGAACATTTATGAAGTTTGTATAAACATTCTAAAGTTGGAAAGTTTGAATTGGCGCAGACCCAAACTAAATGAGTTCCCTCACCCAGTTTTTGTTAGAATTCCTTCTGTAGCAATTGAGTTACCAGCTTTCAAAGTGATGCACAATAACAGAAAGTAATTAAAATCGTAACAGTCATGCCGGATCTTATCACTTTCTACTATCACCACTCTCCTTCGCCAAAGTGATGCGCCAATTATGGTCACATGTTCCTACACTTGGCTTGGTAACTCTCTCTGAAGTCTAACCTCGGCCATGTAATTGCAGTAGATAAGGAGGCGGGGTCCCACCAAATACAGAGCTACCTTATGATCTATCTTATCCAGTTGTTATTGTTTATATATTGTGTGCATCAAGGACTACGCGAAACTAAGCTTCGTCAATAGTCAACGTTCAGTTTATCCAATTATTCTTCTTGTTTAAGAACCTAATGTGCGGGCAACGGTACACCTAGGGTGCAGAAAATCACTGTCTTCCCTCTGCTGCGTATCTGTCATAAAGCCGGACATCGAATGATCGGACAAGCTCAATATCATACATCCTACCAAACTCGTGTCTAAAATCAATTGGTTGTCCAGTCCAACTGTTGAAAATTAGATATATTTCACCCAATTAACTTCAAGACACGTGGAAATGCAGAAAGAAGATAAATTAGAAGAAAGAGAAGAATTTAAAATATAGGGACAAAATTGTAAAATCCCACCCAGCCACCTCCGTCGATCCGTGCACATGGAGTTTAAAGTAATTATGGCCGTCAGATTTGAGACGAAATACAACAACCCCAGCCGCTGGATCATTGATCAATCCATGAGAATACAAAAGCCCCCACCTTTTAAATCCTCTCCTTCACTCACTCACTCACTCACTCAGCCCAAGCACATTCCCAGTTTTCTTTCGTTTGATTTTCCTCCATTTTCTTTTCTCTCACTAATTTACTTTCTCTCTCTAAAAAGTTCATGGCGACTACCGAGATTGCCACCAACCCTCTACAGCCCATGGCGGAACAGGTCGTGCCACAAGCACAGCAGCAACAACAGCAAACCGTTACTCTGCCTCCCTATCCGGAGGTACTCCATAAGTAGTGTTAATTAACCACCAAGAAAATACGTGCCTTTTTGAGTTTTTGTTTGGTATAATTGCATGTATGCATGTGTTTCTGTGTATGTAGATGATAATGGCTGCAATTGAGGCCTTGAACGATAAGGACGGCTCTAACAAGACGGCGATCTCGAAACAAATTGAGTCCAGCAACTCCGATCTGCCGGCTGCGCACGCCACTCTGCTTTCTCACCACCTCAACAAAATGAAGCAAAGCGGTCAACTTGTGATGGTCAAGAACAACTACATGAAACCCGACCCGAATGCTCCTCCCAAGAGAGGACGTGGCCGCCCGCCCAAGCCCAAGGTTCCGCTGCCTCCGGGGACGGTGCTTGCGCCTCCGAGGCCGCGAGGCCGTCCGCCCAAGCCAAAGGACCCGTTAGCGCCTGTTGCTGAGCTCAAGAAGCCCAGCTCGGGTGCGACGGGGAGGCCCCGTGGGCGACCACCGAAGAAAGCTAAGACGGTGAGTGTTACCCCTCCTGGGAGTGATGCTCCAAGAGGGAGAGGTAGACCGCCAAAGGTGAAACCAACGATAGCGCCGGTTGCAAGTTAAGTGAAAGTGGTGCAGACGGAGAGAGTAGAGGAGGGAGAGAGAGAGAGAGGGAGAGGGACTTAGGTTTTTTTAATTATTTATTTTTCTTGATATTTTTAACGAGGGGAAAAAGACGGTAGACTGATGTTTGTGTTTTAGGTTTGGCTAATTTGGGTTTGTAGTGGGGTAATGGCTAATGGGGAGGGGGGAAGGGAAGAGAGAATGAGTGAGAGAGAGGTGTAAGGTTAAAAATGTGACTGTAAATTTAATGAATGACTCTTTGGGCTCATGTAGTTGTGGCAATGGTAATTGATTGGTTTTTATCTTTTTTGAAGTCGTGGGAATCTTTGGTTATATTAATTATTGGTGTACTGGTACTCTAATATGCCCAGCATGTTACCTCTTCCAAAGTATTCATTAATTAAATACAAATGAGGGATAGCCATGTTATTAAAGTTTTGAGTAGGAAACTTGATCAATCACTTTTTATTATACAACATATTTATTCTCTTTCCTTATACCATATGCAAGTTGAGGCAATCCATAATGTTCAACTCCCTCTTTATGTTAGTTTAATCAAATTATAAAGAGTCTACATGTGCTCAGCTATTTTTTCAAATTGAACATGAGATCAGCAAATGTTTGAAGAAGTCAAGTCAGTCACTTAATAAAAACAATACACGCAAGGGCATGCTTCACAGTAATGACTTCTTAAAGCAGCTGTGTAGTGTAGTGTAGTGTATGCAAATCCTAAATAAAACCATGTTGTGTCACTATCGAGCAACAAGACCAGTTAAGGCGGGTGCCGCCCAATTTTCAAAATATTCATTACTTCAGTCCTCAGCCTATTTTCAAAATTGTTGCACATTCCAACATTTATTTGGGCTAGAGCTCTTTTCGGTCCAAGCTGGTCTTAAGGACTAAAACCAGATTAGGAGGTACGAGAATGAATATTAATCATCCACTCCACGTGCGATTGCGTGACTTTTTCCCATGGCCTCTTAGTTAAGCAGGTCCATATACTCTCTTGTAATTACAGGTCGTCTTTCCACCTTTTCATTCATACCTAGAGATGTAATTTTGATTCAATTCAGTCCTATTCGAATAACATTGTTCTCAAAACATTAATTAATTGCAATATTTAAATGGCTATCTAAATTTAATTAAGTTTAAACTATTTATCAATCAAATTTCAATTAACTTAAATCCAATATCTTGTAATTTGTAATATTTTAAAAATCAGATTGAAAGTTAACTACTAAAAAAGAGCTTTAATATTTAAAAGTTCAATTAATATTAGATTGTTTGAATAAAATTAAATAATTTGAAATATGAATGAAACAAATTGTTCTTATCCATAAAAAATTTGACATTTAATTAAAAAAATTGCTAAATAAAGATATGATTTATTTTATTTTATAAGAATTTATTAATTTATAGAAACTGACTGATTAATTAATAAACTAGCCAATTTTTAGCAACAAAAGTTATTATAATAAATCGAACAAAAAATTTAAAAATTAAATTAAAAAATTAGACAAGATCAATCAAATTGAATTTTGTAATCATTAATAATTTGTAACTCTAGTTATTTTTAGAGAAGTCAACTCGCGTGCACACATTTTTGCTAAGTAGG
>JAOQML010000195.1:7466966-7481281 GCA_027568935.1 Erythroxylum urbanii | reverse complement strand
AATTCAATTACATTGTTTGGAACACAATCAAAATAAATTTAATTATTTCATATGACAGATTTACCCTTGATTAAAAAATAATCTTATTAAATAATAAACATTCACACTTACATAGAGCAACTTATAAACATCAATTTCATTATAAGTAATATCATCAAAAGAGTTCATTATAAAATTGAAAAGAAAAAATTGCAAATAACATTAGATTAGACCGAGTTATGAAGATAATAGAAAACTATTATAATTTAGAAGCTTAAAAATACATGAACGAGTAGTAGTTATTTTACGTTGATAACTACGTAGCATTATCAGCGTTATTGTTGTCGTGGGTATTGTTGGATTTCAACGTTAAAAGAAGTCGTGGGTATTGTGTTGAAGTAGTTATTGTGTTATGTTGAACTAGCAGTAGTAATTGTGTTGAAGTTGTAGGTATTGTTGGGTTTTAACATTAAAGAAGAACTCTTTCAGCCTTTGGAATTCAATTCACGTGAATAGTAGCGTGAATTGAATTTACAAAGACAACGGGTTTTAAACCCACGTATGAATTCAATGTATTGCTTTTCTTTGGTTCCAAATAAGTGAATTGAATTCAATCAGATTGAATTCAATTCACCATATTCCAAACAGGCTGTAAGTCCTTAAAGAAGCCGTAAAGTCTCCAATATAATTTGAAGGAAGACCAGGTGTCATTGGTTGTGTTTAGGCAAATGGGCCTTATGTTTTATCTTTTTGTAGCTTATATACTAATAATATTTGGTGTAACTATAGGTTGCCTCACTTTTTGGTGCCCCTGTGTCACTTTTGGAAGGATTGCTGAAATTGTCGACCAAGGAACATCCAGTTAGTATTCTTCACTTCACGCTTATTAATATTTATGAATATTTGAAATGAAAATCTTCAAACGAAAAACCCCGATCAGAGTTGTGTGTGGCTGTAACATAAATGCCTTTACTTCAACGCAGCTTGTCCTGCAAGTGGAGCAATCTATGGTCTGCTTGCATATTTCACCGGTTGCGCCTGCCTTTACTCATGCACGTATCGATCCAGAATGAGGAAAGAGTACATGCTAGAGGAGAGTCCTTGTAACGACTGCCTAATCCACTGGTGTTGCGAGACCTGTGCCCTTTGTCAAGAGTACAGGGAGCTCAAAAACCGTGGCTTTGATATGTCTCTTGGTAAATCCCTTTGCATGATCACCTTTTTCTTGTCTTCCAATTGCATGCATATGCATATACATAGGTCGAAAATACAGTATCGGATCCTTAACGTCAGCCTTTTCTCAGAAGTAGCGTGCATGATCTGGATATATACTCTACTCAACCTTAACAACATTAATTCTTGTGATCATTGTGAATATTTCTTTCTTTTATGCAATGTCAAAGTGGATTTTTACGTTTTTTACTTCCATGTCAAGAACAAGTTCAGCCAAAAAGCTTAAATTATTTGGTAAAGAAATTGACGAATGATTTACATATATTAATTTGAACTGGAAAATTGCAAAGGTTGGGAGGGAAATGTGCGGAGACAAAACCATGGAGCGGGAACTATGGCTCCACCATCCGTGCAGGCGTTTGGTGGGAAATAGAAACAATTCTACCGAGCCATATGTGCTTTTCGTTCTGTATCATTTACGTCTATAGATTTGCGGAAATAGTAAGTTGGGAGTGTTTGCATCACTTTTATATTTTATATATGCTCGTAATCTCAGTCACTGTTGTGCTTTAGCTTGTAGCTGTATTGTACTATGAACTATGTGGGATAATTATCTTATTCTGTTTGTATTTCTAATTGTCTCGTCTTCTCCTAGCTATGTGAGTATGTGATTGTCGTACCCCAATTGTGGAAAAGTTGATGTGAATTTCCACACTTCATATTATGAATCACTCTAGATAATATATACTTACAAACGAGATAAACTAGACACAAGTTGATGGTGTTATTGTTACTATAGTTGGTTACAAATAACACATATTAACATAGTTATCTTTAGACTTATCACCATCTTGCGAGTTGAATGTTCAATTTGGAACAATGCAGTTGAAACTTGGCCTTCGGTGGAGCTATAGTCAAAAGGTGCATAATATGATCCTCAGTGGATATGTAACACTGATAATTCAGCCTCTGGCAACTTTGTCCCTTATAAAATGAAAATCAATCTCAAGATGTTTACACCGTGAGTGAATAATAGCCGATAGTACTGAGAATAACCAAGCTAACAGATAAGAGATTGCAGCCATTGAATTTCAGCTACCTCTTTGAAAGAGGGAGATAATTAATGTGTGTTTCTTGTGAGAAGCACATGAAATTAAATTGTTTCCAACCAATTTAACTTCTGGTAGCTTGTGGTGTTTTTTCAATCATTTAAACTACCACTGCGGTCGACATCACTATAAGTTGAAACTTGCTAAACTGGAGGATTTGCGAATTAACAAACCATAGTTAGAACAGAGAAAACGCAATTTGAATTGCACAGTCGCCCATTATTTATATTGAAGATAATGCTTCGAAAATGGAAAAGTAGTTATCATATTTATACTTTAGTTATTTAGTATCCTTGAGTTAATTAGTGAAAGTCATTAAACCCAGGATTTATAATTATCACCACATTCATTAATTCATAAAGTAACCACTATCCATCAATTGTGTAACACTTAACAAATTATGAGCTAAATTAGGAAGATATTGTAAATGATAGAGGAGTTCTACATTATTGTGGGAGGTTTTGATGACAATTATACCTCTTCCTTCCAGTTGCATTAGCTTATTGTCTCCAAGACAAACTTCACCCTTTTGTGACTTATTAAGCTTTTTTAAAAAATGAAAAATTCCCAAATATATAATTGGAGCATCCTCTATCCACATACCATACTCCATTGGAAACATCAATAATGGAAGAATATGCCATAAGTAAATTACTCTCTTCTCCAACTTTCTCAGTAGAATTTGCTTGCTTTTGCTCATCTCTCTACTTGGTCCAACAATTAGCCTATTTGCATCCGAATTTTTTTCACAACAATTGTATTGTATTGAACTTTTGATATGCCTCTGTTCACTAGATTGTTCTTTAATTTTTCCATGATCACGAACTTGAAAGCCACCTTTACCTTGTTTACAATGTCAAAAATTTTCTAGTTTTCGTTTATACCAAGACTTGCCTTTTACATACACGAACTTCTCTTCAACTTTTTCGTAAGAACCATTGACCTAACTTTATGGGCTAATAAAGAACTCATTAAGTCATCCAAATTAAAGGTTGATAACTCTTTATACTCTTTAATTGCAGCAACAACATCATCAAATTGGTATACTGGCCACTTTAATTGTATAACTAAGAGTACGTTTGGTTCAGCTTTTGGCAAATAAGGCTAGGAAAGTTCTTATTGTTTCAAAGTGAGCTACCTGAGAAAATATTTCATACAATTCAACTAGTTGCTATTGTAAGTACCCCTTACTGATAAAATAATTGAAATGAAGCATTATGGTACTAATGATTAAGTTGCTGTCATATGCTAAACATGAAAAATTTAGGTTACTGCTGGGAGCAACGAGTTTTAAAGCAAGGGCAGGTATTTAAGATAATGCTTTAAAAATAAAAAATATTTATCCTTTAGTTATTTAGTAGGATTATGTTTTGTCTTTTAGTTATTTAGTGAAAGTCAATAAACCCAAGATTCATAGTTATTAGAACATTCATTTTATTTTTTAGTTACTTTTAGCGCCAATCTTTTCATCTACTATAAACGTATAAATAGGTAGTATAATAGATTGTTTTATATAGAAAAATAAAGTCTCCATTTCTTGTCTTCTTTTTTATTATTCTCTTGTTTCAATAATTTAATCATATGTAAATGCATGAATTGAGAAAATTTGTTTATTGCATAAAACATATCGGGTCATGTCAAAGATAGATATTGCAGTTTCCTAATTATATTTTTATACAATGTAGCACATAAAAATAGGTCAACATTAGACAATCATATAACAAGTAGGAGTGAGGTAGGCGAGAGTATACCAATGACCTCACTCATTTTTATCTTGTCAAAAAGTTCATTCTTATATATAATGTTAATTGCTTTAATAATAATTATAATGAAAAGGAATAAATATAGGAGAAAATAAGAAAGTAAAAAGATAATAATTTATATGTTTTAGTCAGTTTCTTTGACCTACTTCATGATTAAAGAGATATAATTCTTTTATTATTGTAAGAAAGATAGTACAAGGAAAAGTATAACAATAACAACCTTCCAACTTTCGAAAGTTTCACACCAAAATCCCCTCAAATCTTACTTATAAAACCCTTATCAAACTACTTATAAACAAGGTTATTTGTAAAAACTTGATTATAACAAAAATTTATTTCCATATAAGTCTAAAGTTAGTAAAACTTTATTTTCATAAAAGTTTAAGCTCGCTGAAACTCTATTTCTACAAAAGTCTAGTGCACTAAAACTATATTTCGCTAAAATTCTAATAATTGAGAACTTTTATTTTCACATGTCTTTGAAAAATGGGTCATGAGTTTGACACCAATTTACGTTTTACACTCATGCTAGTTTGCTTCTCTCTTAGAAATCTTCTTTATCCAGTATGAGAATGGTGTCGATCCTATAACCTTATTCGTCACTAATTAGTTTCTATAATTTTACTATTCATCAAATGCAAGGCATATCTCACAATTTCCTATCTCGATTTGAATTTGTTAATGTCTAATCAAGAAATATTCCCTATCTATACAAACCTCCTAGGATTTTAACCTATTTGAGCATTCACCAAGTCTAAGCCATATTTTAACTTTTTGATGGGTAACGACTTTATCCATATGTCAGTTGCATCCTCTAAAGTGTGAATCTTTTTTAGTAAGATATGATCAGATGCAATCAATTTCTTGATCTTGTAAAACTTCACATCTTTCACCATAACACCCATCCCTCTATATTTCACCTGACTTTCCCTAGTCCCTTGAAAGATAGTTGTATCTTTATCACTAATGGAAAAAGCATACACGACTGAGTCTCTTTGACCATATCTCTTTGGCTACTTGTTAATCCTTCTTGCTCTATTTTTGACTATACTATACTGATGTTTTCTTCTTGATATTGTTTTATATATTGAACTTGGATTTCTAGCCTCCTTAACATTTTTTCTAGGCTATCTTGTACCACTTTTGAACCAATATTGCTCATTTTTGATCTTGACATGCTCTTTCCATATTTTTTAACATATATTGTTCCCAAACACGATACCTTAGAATTTTTACTAAATGGATGAAACTTAGAACAGTCTACCTTTTCATATATTTTATCCTTCATTAAGCTCCCTTAATGAAGTTCCATTATCTCTCGCTTACTAAGATAACTCAACTGCATATCTCATATAGTAGTACTATCTTTTTTTTTTTTTGAAGAATGTGGTCTAACCACTGATTTCATTATTTCTTTTCTATTAAGACATATATACTATATTGTAATTTTCCTTTCATTAAAATTAACAAACCCTTTACTACCTTAAGCCGCCCATCATCATAAAAAAACTTATGCCCTTGACTATCAAGAATACCTATAGAAATCAAATTCATTTGAAGCTTAGAAATTGTTATGTCTATGTTGCATAAATCAACTGTACCTTTGCAATATTGGAACTTTTTTATCAATGTTGAAAATTATATTATCAGCCGTCTTTCCATGTCACTCTTGGATTATAAGCCACCTTTTGAATTTTTATTTCATACTAAACCTAATTATACTTCTTTTAAGATTTTTCAGTGCCTTTGTTATCCATGGCTTCGTCCTCAAGCTATGTGTAAGTTATAACCTTGTTTTGTAAAGCGTCAAATTTTGGGCTATAATAAGGTTCATAAAGGCTATTGGTGCCTTGACATTTCTGACAATAAAGTTTATATATCAACATATGTAATCTTTAATGAATCTGTGTTTCCTTTTGCAGAAACATAACAATCAGAAACTAATGAGACAGGTTTAGCTTCTAATCCCACCATCCTTTTAACAAACACAAGTTAGAGTGTGCAATAACTTAGCCAATCTAATGATCTCATTGCACAACCTTATGCAACTGAATAAGAAAAAACAAAGGCGTCTACCTTGGACAATGAAAATATAACTAGTCATGAAGCCAAAGATGCAGTCGTATAAGACACTGCCTGTACAATTGCACCTGCAAACAATAGTATGCCCACTCCTCGATCATTAGCCTCCTAGTAGAATACGCATCGAATAGAACCATGAGCTTATACAATGTCCACGCCTATGCAACATCCTCACCTATCATAACAAATTCCACTTCACCACCGAACGACCTAAACATCTCTGTTAATCATTTATATTCTTCTAATTTATGTCATTTACCTTCAGTTCCAATGAATATTGATTTTCCTTCTTACAATTTGTAGGAGCAACCTTCACAATATCCAATGATTACTCGGTTAAAGACAAATTTCTTAGCACCTACTCGCACTTTTTAAGCACATACAACAAAACCCTATAAGTTTCTCTACTGCCTCAAAAGATACATTATGATAAGCTACTATGTAAGAAGAGTTTTATACACTCATGGCAAGTCAAATGTGGGAGTTAGTTCTTACCTCTCAACCCTCTAATCTTGTCAGATGCAAATAGGTTTATCTTATCAAACGAAAACCTAATGGAACTATTGGATGATAAAAGGCATGCTTTGTTGCTAAAAGATTCCATTAAAGAGTGGGCATTGATTATAATGACCTTTAGCCTTATTATCTGCCTTATAAAATACATCTCATCTTAAGAATTGCTATGAAAAGGAACTGGTTCATTCGTCAACTTGATGTGTCAAACACCTTTCTTTATAAAGCCTTTATCAAAAGAGTTCATATAGTCCAACCACCTGGGTTTATCAACAAACAATGCCCACATCATGTTGACTTTCTTCGAAAATCACTTTACATATTGAATCAAGATCCTGAAAGCTAAGTTTTGTGTCTCAAAGATACATTTCTTACCCTTGGTTTTCAATTCTCTCAGACTGATCCTACATTTTTTATTATTAATACTTATAAAGCCCATTTGTTCTATCCAATTTTTGTTGATAATATATGTTTAAACGTACTGACTCTGGAGAAATTTAGGATGTCATTCGTGCTCTTCAAGCTTGTTTCACCACCAAGGACCTTAGTGATCCCCACTTTGTCCTTAGAGTCAAAGCAAACTTCACCAATAAAGGATTAGTTATCACTCAACATAAGTAATTTGATATCTTCTTACACGCTCAAATTGATAAAGATAAATAGAGTCCATATCTATTATAACCATTATTATTTGGTTTGTAACGTATTTTGTATCTAGATTGATACTTATCATATAGTTTAAATAGACATTATACAGACTTATCATATCCTACAATTTAGATAGACATTATACAAACTTATTCTACCGTTTTGTAAACTCTTATAAACTCTATATATGTATCTTATACTCAACATGAATAATGTGTATTTGCCTTTCTAAATAAATTTTATATGGTATTAGAGTTTTGTGGTCTAACAACCTAAGAAGCTACAATGTCCACTTAGGGAACTTTTATGTCTTCTTCTTCTTTTTCTTCATTGACTACTCATATTTCAGCTCTTCCAAACATCACACATTAGCTGTTTATCAAATTAAATTCTACCAATTATCTCATTTGGAAGGCACAACTTTTACCTCTTTTATATAGTTATGATTTAGCAAAATATATTGATGGCACCTGCTTCGCACCACCTCAACAAATTAATGATCAATCAAATCCAGCTTATCTTAACTGGTATAAACAAGATCAATTAGTTCTTAGCTGGATCATTGGCTCTATTAGCGAGAGCTTTATTCCTCAACTTGTTAGTGTTTCTAGCTCCTATGCAACATGGAAAAAATTAGCCAACACTTATGCTTTGGGATCTAAGACCTATGTACGAACCACTAAACAAAATTCTTAAAGCTAATAAAGGAACATAATGAATCTATTGCTTATTATACTCAACAAACGAAAGGAATGTTTGATAAATTAGCATAACTTAATGGTCTTATCATGGAGGATGTTTTGGTTCAAATTGTTATTAATGGCTTAGGTCTAGTATATAAACCCTTTATTCGGTCTTTTGAAAATCGTTTAGATGCAGTTTATTTTGATGATTTATATGGATTATTGCTTAGTGAAGAGGAGAATCTTGTTGCTGAAATAGATGCAAAAACACTTATACAACCTACGACTCACTATGTGAATTCAATTGTCAGAGGATATTCATCTCGTGATAGAGGGAGAAACTAATTGATGAAGAGTGGCAAAGGATGTTCTAATGTTAGTACCTCTTCTAAAGGAAATTTTAGATCTCCATATAAGCTTCCTCACAATTTTTACATAACTCGCAATTAGGTGGACAATATTTAGTGTCATAATTATAATGAGTTTGGTCATATCTTTAGGCAATGTCCTTCACCAAATCGTAAATCTGCCAACCCACGATAACTACGTAACCTCAATCTTAGATCTTGAGCACTGGAACAACTCACAATCTTACTCCTGGTTTAGAAATCTTACCATTTATAATAAGTATCATCCTGAAGCAATAAAAAATGGCAATGGTAAATTCATTCGTATCTCTCATGTTGCTTCATCTTTTTTATCAATCTTTGAATAATTCTTTTTAGCTTCATAATGTTTTATGCGTTCCTTCTTTTTGTTAGAATTTATTATCTGTTTTTTCTTTTACTAATGCCAATAGCATTTCTGTTGAATTCTTTCCTAATTGTTTCATGATTAAGCATATCCATATGAAGGAGCTCCTTCATTTAGGCCAGAATGATAATGGTCTATACTCTATGCTCTTAGAGCATATTTGACAACCTCGTAGTCCAGTTACCATAATGACTTATACTTTAGAGCAGTAGTATTCGTGTTTGGGACATGCAAATTATCAAACAGTTTGGTAAGCTCTTCAGTAAAATAAAATTCCTTTCTATTTATCCTAATAAAATTCCTTTTATTTCTCTTAATAAATTGAGTCTTTGTCATACTTGCAGTGTCAGTAAGATTCACAAGTTGCCCTTTTTCACTCTCCAATTTTAAAGCTGACGGTCCATTTGATTTAATTTGTTTTGATCTTTGGGATTCATCTCCTGCTCCTTCCATGTATTGCAACTAATATTATGTATTATTTTATTGTAGGATTTATTTTATTAAATATAAATCTGAAGGCTTAGTGTTTTTATCAGGTTTTGTCATATTTTTGAATTTTTTTGATCTACAAATAAAAAGATTTTAAGCTGATTGGGGAGGAGAATATCAAGCCTTACAATCGCATTTACTTGAAAATGGAATAACTCAATATAACTCATGTCCTAAAACTTTAGAATAAAATGGATGTGCAGAAAGAAAACACCGACATAATAAAAATACTAGGTTGGCTTTACTTCAACTTTCCTCTCTTCCTATAGATTATTGGACTTACGCTTTTGATATTGCAGTTTACATCATAAATCAGTTGCCTACACTTATTTTTTCTCATTCTAAACTGTATCAAATTCTTTTTTAAAAAAGTCTTCATTATAATAATTTGCATGTTTTTTGGATGCTTGTGTTATCCTTGGTTACAACCTTATGCTCCATATAAATTAGCACCTTGTTCCAAATAGTGTGTTTTTATGGTATATAGCAAACTTCATAAGGGTTTCCATTGTCTTAATCTTGAATCTAAAAGGTTTTTTTTGTATCTCACATCATGTTGTTTTTGATAAACAAGAGTTTCCTTTTTCCAAATCTTCCATGACGAGTTCTAGTGTTCAGGATTCCTCACCAGCCACAATTTTTTTTTTACCATTATGATTCATTCACACTTCTACCTACACACCATTACCTTAGTCCTTGCCTAATGCAACTATCTTAACCAATTTTAACTTCCTAAAAGCACCTTTTGGTACAAGGACAACATCATCTACCTTACCCACACATCATCTATCAACGTCATCTCAACCCCATACCATACACACTATTGATGTGCCTTTTATTTCCTTAGCCAACACACCTACACCACCCATTTCCACACCCATAATTGACGTTACCTTAAACTTACCCAAGGCATACGCCCCACCCATTTAACATCCATCCATGTTACCTAGTCCCACCAAAACACCCATCATTGATGTCATTAATAGTTCCTTACCTATGTTATATACATCACCAGATAACTCTTTTACAACATCATCTAAATTGCCTTTAGTTGTTGACTTAACTCATTACACTTCTTATACTACTGCACTAACTTGTCGAAATCATATGGTTACCGGATCTAAAACTGGTACTTTTAAGCCTTATTAATCTTTACCTCCTCTGAAATTGAACCATCAACTTATAAATAAGTCAATAAATTTGTAAAGTGAAGATAAGCAATTACAAAAGAGTATAATGCAATGATCCACAAAAACACTTAGGTTTTAGTGCCTCCTTCTTAAGTTGATAATATAGGTAGATGCAAATGGGTATATCATATCAAGAGAAAGCCAAATGGTACGATTGATCGATACAAGGCACATTTAGGGGCAAAAGTATTCAATCAATGACCAAGTGTGGATTACGTGGATACTTTTAGTCTAGTTATTAAACTTACGACTATCTATCTATCTTTTATTATCATATGCCATATCTAGTAATTGGGAGATTAGAAAATTGGAAGTTTCTAACACCTTTTTGCATAGTTCACTTGACGAGCATGTCTTTATTCAATAATTGCAAGGTTATGTTCATCCTACATATCCAAATTATGTTTATAGATTATAAAAATCTATTTATGGATTAAAACAGGGACCTCGATAGTGGTTTAAGTGTTTAACGGATGCATTGATCAGCCTTGGTTTCAACTCAAAGACTGATACCTCTCTCTTCATCCTACATCATGGATGATTCCAATTTTTAGTTTGTTATATGTTGATGATATTGTTATCATGGCAAACAATAGTCTTGTGGTCACCAACACAATTCAATCTCTCTAATAATCCTTTGTGCTAAAGGATTTAAGATGTCTTTCTTACTTTTTAGGTATAGAGGCACATTGGACTTCAAATGGTTTGTTACTCACTCAATCTAAATATATACAAGATGTTGAACAAAGCTCATATTGAGGTTGCAAATAGTGTTTCTACACCAGCTTATGACAAAGTAAAATTGAGTATTCATGATAGGACTTCTTTTCTCTTTATTGAAATGTTGTTGGAGGCTTGTAATACATTTTTTATGCAATCAACAAGGTTTCTTAATTCATGCATTCACCTACTGATTAACACTAGACAACAATTAAACGAATACTTAGATATCTTCTTAGCATCATTGATCATGGCATTTTGTTGAGATGCTCAAGTTCTTTTCATATCTCAGCTTACAATGACTTTGATTGGAGAGGTAGTATTGATGATTGTAAGAGTACCACATGCTTTTTTATTTATGTTGGTAACAATTTAATATCATGGGGATCAAGGGAACAAAGAACAATGGACAAATCATCTACTGAAGCTGAGTGTTGAGATGTTGCTACTACTATAATAGTGTTAAAATGGTTATAATCGGTTATGTAAGAGATAGTTATTCCTTCACCATACTTTCTTATTTTATGGTGTGATAATTTAAGTGTCAATTATCTCACAACTACAACTATTTTTCATTCACAATCTAAACATTTGGAAATTGAATTGCATTATTTATAGGATAAAGTTGCTAATAAAGAACCTCAGGTGTGTTATATTGCAACTACTGATTAAATTGTCGATGTTTTAACTAACTGTTATCAAAGCATCGTTTTTGTCATTTAAAGAACAAGCTGACTCTCTTGCTAAGACTAGTTCAACTTGTGGGAGGGAGATAATGATATCTAGAGTCCATATCTGTTGTAATCGTTATTATTTGGTTTGTTACGTATTTTGTAACTAGACTGATACTTATCTTATAGTTTAGATAGACATTATACAAACTTATCTTATAGTTTTTCTAGACTCTTGTAAACTCTATATATGTATCTTATGCTCCACATAAATAATGTGTATTTTCCTTTCCAAATACCTTTTATACAAACATGGTTGAAGCAAAAAATGTTTCCATACTAGCAGATCCTTCTGATAAATGGTAGTCCTTTACTGTTGCTTTTGAGGATCCAACTCTTTATTGATAGCTTATTAGTAGGCCTGAGTATCTCAGCATCACAAGGCCTGAAATTACCTTTAGTGTTAATCTAATGTAGCATTGAAAATAAGTTAAGCACATACTTTGATACTTGAATGGTATTGATAGGTGTATATGATACTATGTTTTGCTAGATGTTTAAGTGTGTTTTAAATTTTTTATTAGATGATTATCATTTATTGACCTACAGGTCGTAACGCTAGTCAAAATAAAATAACTAGACTATTACTGTAGCAGTGGTAAGTCTAGGTCGATCCCACAGGGAGTGTTCGGTTAGCCTATGAAATGAAATTAATCGGTGTTTAGGAAAATTGGGGGGGGGGGGGGTTTGGATTTTGGAATAAGAAAATAACATGAAACTAATTAACAAAATCAAATTAAAGAAAGTATGTGAAAATGGTAAAATTGGGGAATTCAATAGGTATCCGGTTCTTTGATTCAATCTCAGCCTACACCCTAATTAAACATATTTCATTGATTTGTTGTTCTCAAACCTCTCCTAGAAACTATTAATCGTGGGTTAATAATTAACTTGAGTTTTCCCTTAAGTTTTGTTTAATCAAGAAACGATCATTAATTAAACTTAACCACTGAATAACCTAAGATACGATCTCTAGATTTAATTAGGCAGTAGTATTACGAATTAGAAAAACCGATTAATCATGGCAACAATCACATATGATGAGTCATTTAACCTAGGTCATGTTATCCCTAATGATTACGAGTCATTAATCGCTATACATGCATAAAAATTACGGATTATATCAAAATTCTAGCATTGGGTATAAAATCAAACGATTCAATGAATGCATTAAAATCATCCTTTCACAATACCTTAAGGGTTCATACACAAATAACTGAACAATAACAAAAATCCGATTATCCATACACAAAACCTAAATCAATTAACATATGATGACATAATCAATTTCTAATGAGAGAAAGAAATAACAAAACAATGAAAAAATGCTTAACCCGGGTCATCGGTGTCGATGTCACCTCTGAATCGGTATCGGGATATTATTCCTCTATAGGTCTCTTCCATAAGAATGTTTCAATCCCCATTAATACCCCAACCGAAACCCCCTTCAAACCTCAATCACGACAAGCTTTTGCTCTCTTTTATTTCACTCAGTATTCACGGCACTATTACATGATGTGACAAATAAAGATGTATGTCTCAAGTTACTGTTCACATCTTCATTCTTTTCTTCTCTGTCGCCACTCTTCTTCTCTATTTCCTATTGCCAAACCACTCTCTTCTATTTCTCTACTTACGCCACTCCTCACTATTTTTTTTATTCTCTTCTGCCGTCAACACCTTTCTTCTCATGCTCTCCACTTATTGTAGCGTGATAGGACAAATAAGTTTGGTCTCCTTGTTTTAAAACTTATGCCCCTTATCTTTGGCTAAAACGTCTGCATTTAATGCAGTTGTTTGCGTTAAACGCAGATGCTGTCTGTGTTACACAGACGTCGTCTGCGTGAAATATAGAAATCATTTGCGTAAAATGCATACTGCTTTCTCTACTGCATCGTTGTTTCACCTGCTTCACATTTACGTTTCTGTTCCTTCATGTTGCTCTGTCGTTTTACTCCTTATGCTTCCAACATATGCAGCTGTTTTTGCTTCATTCCAGCTGCTGTATCTTCATGCTTAACTTGTTTCCCATTTTTTTCTTGCCTGTTGCTCCATTAATTAGACATGCATAGGACATGCAATTTCCCTGCTAAGCTTCTCTTTTTTTTTCTTCTTTGTTGTGAGCAGTTAAGATTTTTTTCTTGTCTTCTTCTTGCTCTAATTTTCTCTATCTCACCCCATGAAGACAAGCGAAAATTAATCTTCAGAAAACGACTCAAATATAGTGCTTTCGACTCACTTTAATTTCTTTGCTTCCAAATTGTACCTAAAATCATATATAAATTAAAGCAAGTATCTTAAGTAATTTCATGTCAATAATCGCTAAATGTAACTGATTAAATGTATCAACAATTAAACACATAACAATTTCCCCCACATTTAGTTTTTGACCATCCTTGGGCAAAACATCCAAATTAAGTTCAAAGACCCGAAACATTTACTCAATTCCCATATTTTCCAAGACTATATAATCATAACCAAA
>JAOQML010000195.1:7403898-7417632 GCA_027568935.1 Erythroxylum urbanii | reverse complement strand
AAATTTTAAGTATGTTTATCATTTTTATATCTAAAAAGATAATTTATGGAGTTTTAATGCATTAACTATATATTTAAACAAATTTATAAAGAAGGCAAATAAGGATGTCAATGAGCCGTGCCAGGCCCCGGCTGTCCTTGGCTCGGCCCAGCTCGGCCTCAATTACAGCGAGCCTCGGGCTGGCTTGTGGCCCGCCCCGGCCCGTGGCCAGACCCACCGACGGGTCGTTAAAATACAAAACGGCACCATTTTGTCTAAACCCAGGTCAAAAACGGGCCGAGCAGGTTGGGCTAAAATTGTCATCCTTAAAAGCAAATGAAAAAATATGAAAAATCATAGATAAATGTCAATTACAAATTTTTTAATATCAACTTTTGGCAACGATTTAGAGGTTTAGTTTCCAAAAATCTACATTTGACAACGAATTATCATCGCAAAAAATTCGTGTTTTTTGTAACGTTTGAAAGTCCTATCACCAAATGCTCGACCTTTGTCCACCAAATACGCAAAGTTGGGCACTTTTTGGAAGACTACAGAAAAGCGTCGCTAAATAAACTGCTTTAGTGACGATATTATGTAATGTCGACTTGGGGCGACAAATTTAGATATCTTTGCCAAAAGACAACATTTGATGATAATTTCTAGTTCGTCACCAAAAAAAAGTAGTTAATAGTCTGTTATGTTCTAGTGCAGCTTTTTGCTTGTTATTCCAGTTTAATCCATATCCTCATCAGTTTTGGTATGTTCTTTCTCTTTTTTATCTGATTTTTCCTCGTTAGTTCAAATCCAAACCTTTTAATCTTTGGCTTGTGCTCATCCTTGTCCGTATGATGCAATTTTGTGTGTCACGTTTGACACATCGATCTTTGAACTGGGTAGTTGCTTAGCTGCAACCTGCCAATAGGGATTTTTTATTATATTCTTACGATTTTTTTGTTTTATCATGCCCAGATAATACTTTTACTGTTGAGTTATGGGCTACGAATTTTTGAGCTTCCAATTTTGTTTAGGCACTTTCACTTGTATTGGAATTCTAGAGATCATACTGGTCGGTTCTGAGAGCGAGAGCTTATTTGGTCTTCTGTTTAATGGTTAACTCAAGTGAAGTCCTCGTTCAAAGTAAAAAGTTGTTATTTTATGAATAGTTTATGCGTAGAATTTTTATTTTTTTTGGATTCTATGCCCTTTAGAATTAGGATTACTAATGTGATGGATATGTTTATTGCATTTGTAGTGTTAGAAAGCTCTTTACTTTCTGTCCAATTCGTACGGAAGTTAAATATGTTCACTCCTTTGAGGAGGAGGACGAACAAGCTTCGGTCCTCTTTATCTGGTTTTATTCCTCTGTGACTGGTATTAATGACTTTTTGTATGCAGCAGATGAATAGAATAAAGAAAGGCTGTGGTGGCATCAGAAGCGAGGGCAGTTTGGCAGAGGACAACTAATCGGTGTTTTATCCTAAGAGGAAGTTAAAATGAGCTCCAAAGTTAGTTTGCTGCCAACAATCATCTTCATCATCTTAGTAGGTTGAGGGAGTGCCTACAAGTGTTGCTGACATGCTCGATAACCCTTCTGCAGGCTTCATGTCTCTTCAAATGAATCCCTCGTATTCTGTTCTGTCTCTTGACACAAGACAATGGCTTCAGTTACAACCTTGTTATGGGTATCGAATGTAATATGTAACGTTACCTTAGTTATGTACTTCTGATTGAAAGTGAAAAGGCAAAAAATAGAAAAATGCGAAAATGCCTAATTTTCAGTTCTGAAACTTTAATCAAGCTTTCCGAAGTCAAATCGAGCCCGAATTCACCATCGTCTTCATAGGAAACGATCTTCGGAAGGCAGGTAAGGTCTTTCTACAGTTTTCTCAAAACGCGAGCTCTCTTAACCGGTCAGAGATTTCTTATGTTCGTGATTGATATGAGCAGCTGTAGGAAACCATAACCTATTTATATAGCTTCCATATCGGACTTCCCCATCACAAGGCCGATATGGACCAGATCTATACTAAAAGGGATCCATTTTCTATCCGAACTTCGACTCATTGATTTAGATCAATTATTGAGCCACTTTATTTTCTTTATTTGGATCAAATTACGTAACTTAACAGATAATTTATTTAAAAACCAAATTACAATTAATAACTGTCCACTATATAGGAAATTGATAAAATTGCCCTTAAAGACAAAAATGTCTTACAATCTCCCCCTTGGACAATTATTAATTGCAGTTTTGACTCAACTTTAAAAACAGTTTAAAAACTTGATTAAGCTACGATACTGTATTAGTCCACTGAGTTTAAAAACAAAACATTTGATCCAAAGATAAAGAAAGTCCAACATTTTGTCCTGCAAGGCTTTCGATACCGAAAAGTATCTGATGCATGTGTCATATGTGACACAACTCCAATACAATCACGTATACCTAATACCTCACTAATATGAATGAGAAAATGGAGTGTGGCAGACTACGATGATACCTTTATGATCTAATATGTATCGTCTTTGTCTATAGGTTTCGATTTCTCCAACTTTATGCTAAACCACATTGCTAAATTGTATCAGAGAAATCATGTTTTCTCTCACTGAATGTTAAACAGCATTAGAGAAAACTTGTTTCCTCTCACTATATGCTAAACAACATTAGAGAAAGCCTTTATGTTCTCCAACTGAATGCTAAACTGCATTAGAGAACCTTTATGAGATTAAAAACTTATATCCCCCTATGTCATGAGAAACTTTAAGGATATATCTGTGTAAAACTGTATGTGTCTAATGACATAGGCTTAAGGTCAATCTTTATAAATGCCCAATGACCTTTAAAATTCTTAAGATCAACACAAATCTTAAGACTTCTATACTTATTATGACAATGTATGACAACATATATTATTGAGGATAACCGATCATCATCTTTATGGATGAACCGTCATACTGTCATACTACATGAAAATGTACAAATGTATATAGAGCAAACATAATGATCTTTTAACTAATAGTGTCTAAGAACTTCAAAACACCCATACTGTATACTTGTGTTCCAAACACAAGTGGGTAAAGTCCTTCAGTTAAAGAGTCGACTTATAGTTCCTCAATCTTTAAATGCTCCAAATCTTAATGTCTCCTTTTCATATCAACTACTTCATGATCAAGAATTTGATCTCAAAATGCTAAGACCCTGTGATATTCAATGCTGTTATTAAATAACACAGAACTTGATTATCACATTACAACTAAACGGGTTTAGCCACTGAATCAACCACAAACAACTCAGAAATCAAAACTCTGAGCTAAACTGTTTGTGAAGTAGCCCTATAACATGCACTTTGCATGTATAGTTGAGGAAGCCACCCGTGTCTATTTGACACACTCTTCCATGACTTTGTAACATCTGCAAACCTTAAACTGTTACCTTAAGTGAACTTTTGATCATCCGGACATATAGCTAAATTTGAATCTTGATTCCTTAAGAGGTTTGTTGACTTTTCTATATGCCAACATATAATCCTTAATTCTCTTTAATTATCTTAACACTTGCTCGATTGCATCTTAATGGTCTACATCTGAACTGACCAACCAGTCAAATAGTAGATGCAATGTCCTCCTTAGTACATAGCTGAGCATACATGAGGCTATCAATCGTACTAGAATACAGAACATTCCTCATAACCTCTCACTTTACTTTATTCTTTGGTCACTGTGCCAAAGATTCTCTCTCACTATAAAAGATAAGTGCTACGACAGGTTTACTGTTAACCGTATTAAACCTTGTAGCATATATTTAATGTATGCATTTTGTGAGAGGTATGATGAGTGTTAAGATCTGTCCCAGTGAATCCAAATCCCTACAAAAGATATTATGCCAAAGTCCTTTATGTCAAAATTCTTGAGCCAAAGTTGCTTAATCTTATACAACATGGTCAAGCAACTTGACGTAAGCAATATATCATCCACATGCAGTAATAGGAAGACAATTTTGCTCCCTCTGACCTCATAATACAAGCATCCTTTCAACTTTATTTTCCATGAAGCTGAAAGAGGCATAACCTCATCAATTGTAAGGTTTCACTGCTGGGAGGTTTGATGTAAATCACATATTGATCTGCATAACACACAAACCACGTCAGTTCTATCTGGATCCTGAAATCCTTCAGGTTGTGCCATATAGACCACTTTATAAAGGTCTTTATTCAGGAAAGCGGTTTTGACAATCTCTGATGCAACTCTTCATCATCATGAGCTACAACTGCCATAATCACTCAAAATGTATCATAGGAGGATACGAGAGAAAATCAATATTTCTCCCTGAGTGAACCATTAGGCAATTGAGCTAGTCCATAAACCGTTGAACTTTATCCTGAAATCCTTTAGGTCTTAAACTTTATTTACAACTGACGGTTTTGCAGATCTGTTATAAAATCAACTAATTTCCCAAACCTTACTATGCTTCATGGTTTGCATCTCATCAGTCTTTGCAACCCACCACAATTCCACTGCGTGTACATAAACAACTTCTGTAAAAGTAACTAGATTTATAACATGTGTAATATCATAGTCCTGCTTACCTAATAGATTATGATAATCAGATGGGATAATAGGTCATCTCACTCCGGTGGATTTTGATAACTACATTAGATCTTGTACTCCCAGGAAACTCTATGTGTATAGGTATGAGTTTCTGTTCCTGTACAGGTATGGTACAAAGACCTAGATCCACTAGATCTAACGGTACGAGCAGCGGATACATAATCACTGTAATATCCATCCTGTTATCATCCGAAGGGTCAAAAGGCCCACTATCATTTCAGACATCGAATTCCAGAAACTTAGTTATTGGTGATTCCACTATTATGTTTCCTCCTTTTCTACAGCAAAATCTGTAGCCTTTATAGTGATCAGGGTATCTCTCTAAATAGTAATAAGCACAATGAGTATGCAATTTTTCTTTATAAGGATTATAACACCTTAATAAGGCAGCTCTATACACAAATATATGTAAAGCTGGGTTTTCACACTTTTAGATAATTAGATAGATTAGTCTTATTCTATATTGACTTGTTCAAGTCCTTCAGGGTGCGATTATGCCTTTCAGCAATACACTGCTTAAGATTACCCATTATAGTAAATCAAGTCACTATCCCAACCGATTCCATATATCTGACAAACGAACCTTTTCAAATCCTGAAACACCATGTTTGCCATAATATTCCCCTCCATGGATAGATCTAACATTCTAAATGAATTTTTTCGTTGGTTCTCAACCTTCAGTCTTTAAGCAAGAACTCATAACTTTAATGGGCATAACCATGAAAAATGTCAGAATACTTTTAAAATTGCACAATGCAACTGTATAAGGTTCTGATATCTTTATGTATCAGACTCAACAAGTTAGCTGTATAAGTTGACTTCAATATCCTTATTAGTCAACTTACCACTGTAATAGTCAACAAATGTTTCCAGATCATCATAATCTAGAATTGGGAGAATGCTTTCCTTAATCAATCTCTCAATCCTAGCTCCGGAAATATAACTTAAACTTTTATGTCACACTATGTTTAACTTTTCATTTATCAGGGTCCTTCATTTCATTGCTTGTTTAGCAAGATACGAAGAAGCATATATCTAATTCGAGGTCAGACACATTCTATACAAACCATATGACAAGAAAGTTGTGCCATTATATTTTGCATTAAACACAACTGTATTAACAGAAGCATTAAATACAAAACGTTAACCTTCTTTGTCCAAAATTGATCTAAAGATCATATATAAAATGTGTTATGTAAAAACCTAAATGAACCTTGCAACAAGATTCAACACATATATTCCCTATATATATTACTTCCACTTCTTCATTGCTGTCAACCATCAGTTCCTCCTTTACTTTATTTGGCTTTATCCTAAATATGAACCCTTGCATCGTGGAAACACCTTGATCAGATTCTCCATTATATAGTCACCAAATACTTAATGGGACTATCGCAAATCAAATTCATAAATTGACAAGCTAAGAAGTTATATGATAGTCACAATCTTTCCTTCTAGGCCTTATACTTTTGGTTTCTTTATATCCCTAAGACCTTTATCAGCACTGAATTGACCAGCATCATCAGGTGGAGAAGATTTAGTCTTTCTACCGTTAATCTTAGTGTACTTCATCTTTGCCTTCCATTTGCATCAAAGTAATAAGCTTGAGTTTCTCCCCCTCAGCAACGCAATGGGAATAATATGTCATCACCAGATCATTTAACTCTGAAGGGAGTGTATTCAGAGCCTGGTGAATTATGAAGACATCAAGAAAAGAAATGTCTAACATCTTCAGTTTACTGTGAAGATGGATCATTTTTTATATGTACTCCTTACTTCCCTTTTAAGAATAATTCTTTATTCAAGGTACTTGTCTTAATACTAGATGAGATTGCATACCTCTAGGAGACATTTCCAAGAAATTACTTTGCTATGTCTATGTCTGGAAGTTCACTAAGTAGATGGTTAGGTACGGATCTCTTAATGGTCATTAGACATAAAATGTCAGACCAATTTTGGGCTTCAAAGGTTGCTCTATGAGCTTTCAAGCTCATAGATGTAGGTGGAGATGGCTTATCATACCGTATGGCCATATCAAATTTAGCTATTTCCATAACATTCAATACATCCTCTATCCTCTTCTTCATATTGAAACTAGTAAGGGTTTCAATGATGACACTGATTTTATTGATAAAAAATGTGACTCTAAGAAATTTATAAAAAATGTGACTCTAAGTAACTTTGATTATATCAACACAAATATAAGACAACAGCGATGCTGAAAGTCATTAAACAGTATCTTTTCTAAAAGTCCGGTCACACATATTATGAAACACCTGTGGGCTGAATATATAATATATGTAACTAGACCTCCGCACATAAAAGCGATCAGAGTACAAACCATCAACTCTCATGACACTACAACCTGTGGACGAATAGATCATTTAAGTAATGAATTTCTTCTAACAAACGCCTTTATGCACATCTCAAAATCTTATGTAAGGCCAACACTTGTAGTCAGAATAACCAAACATGAGACTAGAGACATCCCCTAACGTGTAAGCAGAACAATTCAAAATACTGACTCGAAAGGTCATTGTGGTGACTACATCCTCATCAGCACTAAAACATCCACTAACACAAGGGATACATCTTTATATCATCCTCACATTCTTTATGGGAATATGGTATGTAACAATGTATTTTCAATAAATGCAAAACCCGAATGCGCAGTCTCATTGTCACACACTCGTGCTGAAGACATTCTCTGAAAACTTTATTTGAGACTTTCGTAAAAGAAAAATCTCAGTAGAGTGACTATCGTGCCTTACTTGATAGCAAACCGATCGCCCGAGACACAAGAATCTCATGTATCTCCTTTATGACAAGTTCGTTGCAAGAAAATTCATTAAAAACTGGCTTTAGAATGTCTCAATTCCTTTTCTGATTGGCCTCATGCGATCCCCAACCCTGAATATGAGACCTGAGACAGGACAATTTGAAGTATCTCCTTCATGTGATGTCCAAAGCATAAAAATTTACTTGAAATCGGATTCGAAATATCCTAATTCCTTTTTTTGGAGTTAAAATTTAATTTATTATTAATGTAATAAATCCAGAAAAGGGGAAAAAATCACTTTATAAATTTCCCAGACCTGGAAACTGACCCAAAACACCCCGAGTACCCTTACGGTAAATCTAAAATTTTGTGATTTTTTCTTTCGAAATTCATTGTAGCTTACGTCCGTACACTGACTTCAACATGATGTCAGCGTGCAGATGTCACGTCTGCGTCATCCGTGCGTCTGCACCAATGGCGCGTGTGGCCCGTGCATTGCATGCGCCAGACACGTATCTCGCCCTGATTGGACCACATGTCGGTGCATGCATCACATGAGCCAGACAAGTCGCCTCTCCCTGTGCACTATTCACAGTTGAGCGCGTGTCGCACACGCGCCCGACGGTGAGACACTATTAGCTGAAAAAAGGCAATTTTGGGTAAGTTTTGGGTCATTTTTTGACTTCATGGGCTCGTTTTCAACCCGTTTCTCAAGGCTAAACATATGTACATTACTTTTATGCAATAAAAAGCAAGAAAAAATCAAGAAATGGAAGCCAACTCTTTGAAAACCTTATGGAAAGACAAAATAAAAAATCTTCGTTTTTAACCACCCGATCATGCCACCGCTCTGATACCACGTGTAATACGTAACTTTACCTTAATTATGTACCCCAGATCGAACGTGAAAGAAAAAAATGAAGAAATGCAGAAATACCTGATTTTCAATTCTAAAACTTCAACCGAGCTTTTCGAAGCCGAATCGAGCCCGAATCTACTACCGTCTTCACGAGAAATGATCTCTGGGATGTAGGTAAGGTCTTTCTATAGTTTTCTCAAAGCACGATTTCTCTTAATGGGTCACAAATTCCTTATGCTCGCGATTGATATGAGCAATCGCAGGAGACCATAACATATTTATATAGCTTCCATATCGGGCTTCCCCATCATAAGGTCGATATGGACCAGGTCTATACTAAAAGGGATCTATTTTTCACCCAGACTTTGATTCATTAATTTAGATCATTTATTGGGCCACTTTATTATCTTGATCTGGATCAAATTACGTAACTTAACCGATAATTTATTTAAAAACCAAATTAAAATTAGTAACTGTCTACTGTATGGGAAATTGACAAAATTGCCCTTAGGGCCAAAAATGTCTTACACTGAAAGGATTGACTTATGAATATTTAAATGCCTTGAAGGCTAAGAAGGAAAACCTGAGAGCTGGGGTCATAAAATTGCCCTTGTGAGTTAGTGAGTTTTATTCATAAGATATTGGAGAAAGCAAATGCAGTGATAGCTCCAAATACGGCGAGCTTTCTCCAAATGCTCGCTGTAAGATCTGTATTGATTATATAGGGAAGGTTCTTTGAAGTTCAGCAACGAGTAGAGGAACCTTCATATGTTCCCAGTATTATCTTCTGGTGGTTCTTCCGGGACTGAAGACAAATTATTCATTTTTTGTGTTAGATTATTATAAAACAAAGAAAATATTAAAAAAGGATCTTTGCATATGCATACAAAACAAAATCACATACTTGGATATTATTTATTTCCACCGATTAAAGAACCACTTTTCTGCAGATCTTTGTTTTTTCTATTCTTGTTCTTCGTATGAACAACCATGCAGAAAGAAACATCACATGCAGAGACAGTTCATTTTCGTTCTTTAGTTTTTACATACAAAAAAAACTTAACTACCTTTGGTAGTTATTGAAAGAACAATGACCATTAGACCCCTCATCGGTGTATATAATCTATTATCTCCCACTCACACATGATGGGTTTTAATCTATTTAAACACACTCTGCAGTACTCATACTTGTTCAATAAGTGGTGTGACCAGCATACGACGAGAGCATATTGCCACATATCTGTTAGGAGTATATAACATCTCAATTAACAAATTGATCTTAGGACTTGTGTGTCCTTAAGTAGACATTGTATGCTATACCCTAGGTCATATCTCGCTTTTGCACTTTCATTTGATCTCATTTAGTTTCTTGTGTCATGATTGTATTTAAATTCTTTACTAAAGAGACAATGGTCATTTATGAATACTTTTCATGCAAGTCAATGATCTAAATAAATGACCTTCCTCTGTTCTCAATTCTCTTTTGAATTAAATTTAATTTGCTTTCTTAGAATTATTCCATAAGATCGCATCTTGCATGATTCTTTGGTAATAACCTAAAGTAGCAAACCTTAAATTCAATTCTCAAAAACAAGACAAGAGTCATAAGGGTATATGACGAGGTTCTTCTCGACCTCAAAAGTCTCACATAATATAAGGCAAGATCTGGAGACTTACATTAATCCTTTTTATGGTCAATTTTGCACACAAAGTACAAATCATGTGTTACGGTATTTACCCACTTTGTTTAACTTGAACATCTTACATTCAAGAAATACCGTACAGATGATAGTTCAAACATACTTAATGTTTAACTTGAGTTCACTTATCTACTCAAAAACTATTCAGAACTCATATCTAGCAACATAAGATAGATATATAGTGATCATTAAATCACTTTGAACCAATTTCCTTGTGACATTTATGGTTTAAGTTTCTCGCTCTCAATTATCACCTAGATAATAAAATTTAAACATGTCTCATCTCTAACGAGCATAAACACTAGAGATGATTTCCCATGTAAGAGGGCCAATCTCTAATCTGTCTCATATTCTTGTAATTTATCCCAAAATATATTTATGAAAAATATATATATTCATGAATCAAATGATACATAATATATAATCATCATCATACATTATATCCAAAATATGACATTATAATGAGTGAACATACACAAAGAAATGTTTATCAGTATATGTCAACATCTACATAGTCCTAGTGACTTTACATACCCAATGAATACATCTTTGGAAATTGGCTTTGTCATTGGGTCCGTGATCATATCTCATGGAGATATGTATTTCATTTTCACTTCCCTTCGTGCAACTATATCTTTCACATAATTATACTTGGTATCTATGTGCTTTGTCTTACAATGAAATTTGGGGTCTTTAGTATAAGTGATTGCAGCTTGACTATCATAATTAACGGTTGATGGATCAATTTTGCTTTTAGTGACTCCCAAATGCACTAAAAATTGATGAAGCAATATAGCCTCTTATACGGTAGTTAAGAATGCTATAAATTCAGCTTCCATTGTGGATAATGCTACGTAAGAATGTTTCATACTTTTCCATGATATTGCTCCATGGCTTAGTAAGAATACATATCCTGAGGTAGATTTTCTTTCATCTAAATCTTCTCCACAGTCTGCATCGGTATACCCTTGTATACATAGATCATTGCCTTGATAACATAATGCATAGTCCACAGTTCCCTTTAGATACCTCAATATTCTCTTTACTGCTTTCCAATATGCTTGGCCTGGATTTGATTGATATCTGCTCACCATTCTAATAGCGTAACAAATATTTGGTCTTGTATACATCATTGCATACATTAGACTTCCAACTGCACTGGGGAACATTCTTCATTTGTTCCCGTTCTTGTGGCGTTGACAGGCAATTTCTTTTACTAAGGCCTTCACCTGTAATAGGATTATCAATTGGTTTGGAATCTTGCTTATGTAATCCTTCACGAATTCCTTTAATGTACATCGCTTGTGAAAGCGATAACAATCTCTTCAAACGATCTCTTGAAATCTTGACTCCAAGAATGTATACAGTTTCACCCATGTCTTTCATTTCAAATTTAGATGATAACCAATCTTTGATTTACTTAAGGAACACATAGTCATTACAAGCAATCAATATATTATCCATGTATAAAGATAAAATCGTGAATTTATCTTTCGATCTCTTAACATACGCACAATGGTCTTCATCGATCATTTAAAAATCATAAGAAATGATTACGTTATGAAAATGAATGTAACATTATCTTGAAGACAACTTCAGGCTATAAATCAATTTTAATAATCGACATACCTTATTTTCTTAACCTGCCTTGATGAAACCTTCAGGTTATTCCATATAGATTTCTTCTTCTAATTCTCCATTGAGAAAAGCAGTTTTTACATCCATTTAATGTAATTCAAGATCCATACTAGTTACCATAGACAGAATAAGACGAATTGAAGCAAACTTCATAACAGGTGAAAAAGTTTCCTCATAATCAATTTCCTCCTCTTGTGTATATCCTTTTGCTACAAGACATGCCTTGTATATTTCGATACTGCCATCAGCTTTTTGCTTTATTTTGAGAACCCACTTGTTCCCAATTGCTTTTTGCCCTTCAGGGAGGTCAATCAAGTCCCATACTTAATTGAAACTTAAAGAAGTCATTTCCTCTTTCATTGCTTTCATCCATTCTTCTTTAGCAGGGCCAGTAAGAGCCTCATTTATATTCCTTGGCTCTTCTTCCTCTTGCGGAACAATCATATTAATTTCTCCTTCAATCTCAAAATGACGTTGGGGAATTATTTATCGATTACTTTGTCTTAAATAAGGTTCATCATAAACTAATTCTTGATGGATCTAATTGCTCCCACTCAGATCAGTCATGATAGAACCTTTCTGTAGAATTGCTCCCACTTAGTTAAAGTTCCTCATCTTAATTCTTGGTAACAGAATCATTCTAATCAAGTGTCTCATATAACAATAGGTCTTTAACTATTTTACCTTGCTTGGGAAAATCATTCTCCAAGAATGTTACATCTCGTGATTTAAATTCAGTTACACCTTCATTACCTTGTTCACCAATAAACACGTATCCTTTTGAGTGTTCAGAGTATTTAATAAAAATTCTTTTTCTCCCCCTTGGGCCTAATTTCCCATGTTTGTGAGAGAGATCATGAACATAGGCTGAACACTCCAAGGTTTAAGACTTGACATGTTAGGTCTCCTACCAGTCCACAACTCATATGGCGTGCTAATAACTGATTTCATGGGCACACGATTAAGTGCATAAGTGGTTGTTAGCAATGTATCAACCTAAAAGGTGATTGATAAATTTTCTTAAGCCATCATGGACCTAATCATTTCTAATAGCGTCCTATTTCGTCTTTCAACGACGCCATTTTGTTGTGGGGTTCTAGGAATTGTTAGTTGCCTATCTATTCCTTTCTTATCACATAAAGCCTTGAACTTGTCAGACAAGTATTCTTGTTCACCATAAGTTCGTAATGCTTTTATTTTCTTATCTAATCGATTCTCAACCAAGTTCATATATTTTATGAAACAATCAAATGCATCCGATTTATAAGAAATCAAATAGACATGACCATACTGAGTATAGTCATCTATGAAGGTGATGAAATAAACAACCCTACGTCTAGCCCTTACGTTCATTGGAACACAGATGTCAGAATGAATTATTTGCAATGGATATAAAGCTTGAGTTCCCTTTCCAAATGGCTTTCTCGCCATTTTACTAGGTAAACAATGCTCACATGTAGGTAGATCTACTTGATTTAGATTACCTAAAAGTCCTTCTTTAATTAATCGATTGATTCAATTTTGACCAATATAACATAGTCTAGCATACCACAAAGTTGCATCATTGTTGGAATTACTAGATGTAAATAATGAATAACTAATATTATTATTTTCCTTAAACACATCCAGTACTATAAAACCATCATATAACAAACCATGACCACAATAAATAGATCCAAGATACAAATCCATTCCACTGTCGTGAAAATTTATATTGAAACCAAGTCTAGCTAATATCAACACAGATAAAAGATTCCTACAAATTTGTGGAGCATATAATACTTCATGTAGGATAAGGGGTCGCCCTCCACTCATATCCGATTTATATGTACTAATTCCTTGTATAGCAACTCTGGAATTGTCACCTACATAAGTCCATCGACTACCATATGGGAGTTTACAAAACTCAACGAAGGCATCACGATCCTTCGCTACATGGTTTGTTGCTTCTGAGTCTGTAATCCACAAAGGATGTGATTCAGTTAGAAAAACTGAACAAAAAATATTCACATACCAAATGTTTGTACTATAAAGTTGTACCTTCTTGGGCTAGGTACAATCTCGAGTAATGTAACATCCCGTCTCCAGATAACAGGTTGAATTATACAAACGGGTACACGAGAGATTAATCGGAGAAATTAGGAAAACACATCTCATGCTCATGCATTTGT
>JAOQML010000195.1:7374270-7388560 GCA_027568935.1 Erythroxylum urbanii | reverse complement strand
GTATGACCAGAAAAGAAAGAAGATTGTTATGGGATGATTTGCTGGGATTCCTATCCACTCCATTGCGTTTTTCATAATACGTGTTTAAATAATCAAAATGATTTATTTTAAATAGTTAATGAACAAAAATTTATGATAAGTCAATTAAACAGTGCTCAATAATTACGATTTGTATTGAATATGAATTTTGGACATTTATTTTATCCTTTTTTTTTTCCTTTGTGACGAATTTATCTTTAATTCCATATAAGGAATTATGATCCCAAGTTACCATATTAGGGATTTTTAATTTTCATTTTTTATAGTTACGAGTTGACGGTTAATTAGAAGGAAAGTAGAGCAATCACGCATTTGGCTCTTTGTTTACGTCAGAGAAGGGTAGCTTTTGGGAGAAAAATATCACCTTATCAAAAATAAATATTATTATGCCTAATGAAGCTTTCAAGCTACAAGCCGAAACTAACCCTGACGCTCGCTCTTCGACAACAGAAAGAAGAATAAAGATGATGCTTGGTAATGGTAGTAGTCTAAAAAGGGGAGCATCTTCCTATGCAATTCATGCGAAGCGTGTGATCTCATTCGGATTAGAAAACACGAAGACCTTCCTTCTAGTTTGTTTCTAGTCATGTAGTTTGTATGCATTACCTTTAATGTTAATAAATTAGTTTGTAACAAATTCTCATAATTATACTGATTTCCTATTTGAATCCTTTTACTTTAAGTGTTTAATTTACTAAATTGTTCTCACTAAAACAGCAAGTATGAATCAAATTTTCTGCGACCACACCCAACGATTTCTTAGATGTATTACTTCGTAACAAAAAGTTGAGGATAATGAGTAAAAACAAAATTCTGTGTGTAACAAATTAGATAGGAGGTAAATTATTTATTTCATTCTACCTCCTCTCTTCTACTCTTAAATCAGCCGCTGGAGATTATTTTTTGAGAAGGAAGACGCATAATATTAAGATAAACATTGAACTTTTAATAAATAGTAAAACTTTTAAAAATTAATTAGCGGTGGATAAGAATATGGGATCGGCATTGGTCTCATATTGGTCGAAAAGATTTTTAAGTAAAGTAGCTTCAATGTTAAGTGTGGGGTAGGCACTAAACTTGTGACATGAATTTTTGTGACAAACAAAAATAAAGTTTTAGTGTTGTTAAGTATTTACGAAAATAGAGTTTCAATGATATTAAGCATATGTAGAAATAAGGCTTCATTATAGTTAAACTTTTTACATGTAACTTCGAATTATAAATACCTTGATAAGAGTTTTGTAAAATAGAACCTTTGGGAGATTGAGAAGTTTGTCATTATACTTCTCCTTATATCATCTTTCTTATAGTAATAAAATAAATATATCTCCTTACTCGTAGAAATAAGTCACATATTGGCCAAACCATTGATACTTTTTATTTCATTTATTTTCTTCCTATATTGCTTCCGTTTGCTCAACAATTAGTATTAGAGCAAAGGTTTTGTTGTCAAGATGTCTCTTCATAAGTTTGATATTGAGAAATTTAATGGATTGAATGATTGTACCCTATGAAAAGTGAAGATGAACGTGGTTCTTATTCAATATAGATGCACAATAGTGTTAAAAAAAGAAGGAAAAGCTACCAAAGAATTTAAGAGCATTCGATAAGGAAGAGATAATGTCAAAGGTGCACAATGCAATACGATGGAAGTTAGGCAATGAAGTCCGCAGAAATGTGGTTGGTGAAATAACCACGGCTTCATAATAGAAACAATTTAAAATTATATAAAATCACCTAGGAATCATTTTTATACCTTGAAGATAATAGAAAGTATAGAGGCAAAAGTTCATATTGATAGTTTTAATTGGATCATCTTGGGATTACAAGGTATTGGGACTAAAATTGAGGATGGGGATCAAGGTATAATCCTTTTATGTTCCCTTTCCAATTTATATGAGAATTTTGTTGATACATATTGTACGGTAAAGACAATTTTTGTTAGTGATAAACAATTTTTGTCAGTGATGTTAAGGATATTTTGCAATCTAAGGAATTGAAAAAAAGTTATATGACATACATGAAGGTGGATCAGATATATGTCTAGTTGTTAGGAGAGAAAAGAACAAAGAAAAGGGTTTATTACAAAAAAAAACTCAAACTTTACTCAATTTTGCCATTATAAGTCAAACGTTAAAAAATGACAATTAAATACTTAAACTTTTAACTTTTTTCAAATATAGCCCAGTGTTAGTATCTTCTAAAGTTGCTAAGGCAGAAAGCCACGTAAGACATAAATTAAAACATATTTGATAACAATTGGATTTAATTTTACACATCAAACTTAATTTGAGAACTTGTGTCTCTATCCTTTATAGATACATCAACAGACATGGACCCTGACGTAATAGATGAAGAAGAATCCCCAAAAGTTTTAGGGCTTAAAGGTGGCAATGAGTTAAAAGAGAAGCAAACTGTCGATTACAACAAAGACCACGAATGACTCGGTAAATTCTATGAACCCATTTGTTGATTCATCGACCTAGACACCAGGATTTAAAAATACAACAAAATGGGTGGCATATCCTTATTCTTTTCCCTATTTCAACATTGAAATTTTGACCAAAATGTCTAGCACCCATTTGAGCTTGACTCAACTGTCGGATATCAAGTTGGTTCATCAATAGAAATGGTTGCTTTGGAATGCCAAACTACGATTGCATAGTAGCAAACGAAGATTGAATCTTTTGCATAACTTTACTATTAGCTTTTTCAGTATCACCCATTGCACAATTACAAACCTTAATTCAAGCTCAGACCACCTCACCTTTCATCAAAATCCAATAAAAAATTAGATTAAACAAAAAAACCACCAAGAATCTTTAACTAGCAAACATAACCATCAAAAGAAATGAGCATAAAGGAACATAAATGAAGGAAAGCAAAGATCTTTCACCATTGAAAAACCAAGATAACGTTTTGCTTTAACCATACTGGTAATTTCAAACAAAAGGTCATCCTCCAAACCAACCTAGCATTTGATGTTTCACTTCAATCCCTCCTCACCCTACTTTTAACTTTACCAATCTGAGATGAAAATGGCAAGATCAAGTTGAAGCAGTAGTGCCCACCAAGATTGAGCATCCTCTTCACTTCCCTTAGTCCAAGTGTTTAGTTTGTTAAGTGTAAGAATATTAACTATGTGTCTCTCACTCACTAACAAATAATACTACAAAAGATTACCTATCTTCGTCTTCCTCTTCTTCTTCTTCATCATCGTTGTTCTCAAAGGAAGATGCAGAAGACGAAAGATAGAGGGTCATGAAAGAGAAAAGGCCATGAGACACCTTCTCTAGAGTTTGATTCCTAAATTAATTAGGGTTTTTACCGTTATCTTTCAATTTTTAATTTTCCTTAATTTCATTTAATTATTTAAATCAAGTCCAATATATAAAATCTAATCCAACTATAATCATATGTGTTTAAATTTATGTCTGACGGGGCCCGTTGATTCAGTGAAGTTAACAGAGATACTAACGTCAGGCTAGATTTTTAAAAAATTAAAAGTTTAAGTATTTAATTGTCACTTTTAAAGTTAGGTTTATAATTGAAATTTTGAGTAAGTTTAGGATTTTTTTAATAATTAATGCCTAAGAAAAGGATATTAAATATAGAAGTAAGTCACAATCCAAATCAAGCACTAAAGTTGTTTGATGCTTTAACTTCAAAGAAAAATAATACTTTAAGCGGTACTATGTATAGTGAAAGAATGGAAATTAGACAAAAAGGAAATAGATGGAAAAGTAAATGTTACTGTAGTTTAGGAGAGTTCTCATGAAGAGGATGAAAAATGCAATAATGTTTTGATTATAAGTAATTTTGATTTTACAAGTTGGTAGGTAATAAACACTAGAAGGTTTTACCATATGACTTTTAATAAGGAATTGTTCTATTATTTTAAAAAATAAATGGTACTTTGATATTCGGTAAGAATGGAGATTTTACTATTAAAGCCAGTAGTGTAGTGTAGATCAAAATATACGATAGAATTGTTAGAACATTAGATATATGGAAATTTCCTAGCTTCAAGAAAATCTAATTTTTATGGGTACTTTTAGTAGTCAAGAGTATAAGTTTTTGGTAATGATGGATAGCTTAAGGTGGTAAATAATGTGTTGACTATGATGAAAGGAAAATTATAATATGAGATATATGTCTTAATAGGAAAGAAAAGTGAAGGTTGACAATTGTGTTGTTTGATCGCATAATGGATTCAAGTATCGACACCAAGCTCTCAACCATAACTCTTGATAACTATAGCACAAATAATAGGATGATAGAAAAATTGAAGAACAAGTTACAATTTGAGAGCTTATTGATTGGTGAAAGCTTATTCCATATACGTTGTTTTATGCATATCATGAATTTGATTGTGAATGATGGGTTGAGGTAATAAAGGAAGTAAAAGAGTCGATTTACAATAGCATAATATATTGGAGTTTAACACCAAATTGATGGGAGTTAGTTAAAGCCCTTTGTGCGAAGTAGGAGATATTTTTTAATGTTACGAAGTTGTTCTAAGTAACAAAATATCTAACTTTGTACATTTTCTTTAGGATATGTGAGATTAAGGAAGCCTTTCTAGCTCGATATTTGATTCTAATAAGGTGATCCAAGTTATGACAAAGTAAATGACGGAGAAACTCCATTCTTATTGGTATATGTTCAGATAAACTATGATAATCATTTATGTGTTTAACTAAGATATAAGATAGAGGGACTATATTTTTCTTATCAAAATTTGTATAGTGATCAGACTAATAAACGTGTTAATTTCATTAAATAATTCTAATATGATTTCTTTAATTATTATTAATTAAGATTGGACAAAGATTAGGATCTCAGTAGTTTAATATTAGCTTCAACTTGTCTAGTGTTCATAAGATTGATGTGAGTCATGAATTTACATAATTCATCAAATAAAAAAAAGGCTAAGACTTCTTATAGTAGGATAGAGTTAAACAACTATTTGAAGGTGGGTGTTGTGATCGAAGTTAAAAATGTGCGGCTTGATGTATTTATATATTAAAAGACACATAGAATTGCTTTTCCGATTATGCAAGCAATTGCATGACACCTTTTGGTAATTCCAGTCTCTACTATCACTTTAAAGTTTGCTTGTAGTATTAGTGATTGGATAGTTAGTCCTCATCATGCTCGACTTCATCCTAATAATATGGAAGCCCTTATATGTGCCTGAAGTTAGTTAGATGACAAAGATATTTAGCGTAAACTTTATTCTTTATGATATATTAGTTTTGTTTACCTTAATAATTTTAAGAACCATATATTATATTGCCTTTTTTTATATTGATACAGGTATTAAGACCAGTCTTCTAACTAAAAATTCCTTTGAACAAATATTTGATAATTAACGTATATTTGATTTTTAACTATCATGTGTTAAATATTCATTTAGTATAATTGTTACATACTCGGGTATAATTTGCATAATAATATTTCTATATATTGATGAAGTGATGCGAACTATTGACAATCTTAATTATAATGATTAGCTAGCCCCTTTACTATCGTTTGTTTTATTTAATGTTTACTTCTTGATTTACTATTTTTATTTAATTGCTTTGGTTTTTACAATTGTAGACATAAATCTTTTCTTATATGGATTTATGTAGATTAATAAAAAAAATTTGTATTATTGTTTATACCTCTTAGCACAACTTCAATCTCTAGCTATAACTAATAATTCCTTTTTATATCATTCATTTAGATAATAATAGTAATATGATACTCTTATGTTTGGAAAATAGCATGATAATGATAATAATACTATGATACTTGTTGCATAGGTTGGGTCATGAATTGATAATATTCTTTCATGTTTTGAATGGACCAAATACCATTTTATTTTTAGACTTAGATGAGTTAATAAGGATTAGTAACAAAAAAGATATAATAATATAAAGCGACATTAATTTTTTAAAAAAATAAGCAAACATATTTTGATTAATTTTTTGTTAAAAGCAAGAAATTGGACTTAGAAATATTAATTTAATAAAAATAAAATAAATATGGATTTCTTGTTGGAGTTGAGATAATTTGACCAAAAAGAGCAATTTAGAGGATTGATATATAATATTAGGCTTCTTTAGAAAAATTAATGAGCCACAAAACATTTTTTATATAAAATGACACATATTAACTTTACATAAAAATGATTTTTAGGATAAAAAAGTAATTTTAAAACAATATTTTTTCTTTTAACAAACTTATTTTCTAATTGATACGATATATTTTTATTGTATATTTGAAATTTACATGGAGAAGTTTATTAATATATCAAAAATAATTAGTGATAGTGTCCGTATTATTTATAAGTTATTTTTAAAAAAATAAGTAATATTTATGCTACATATTTTCATAGTTTTAATTATTTGAAATTTGGATAAAATCTTTTATTAAAATATTTAAGTATTCAATAAAAATATAAAATTTAAAAAAGGGGCTAGCCCGAGACCTTACCTTGAGGGTTGATTAGGCTTCAGATTGCATGTCTTAGGTTTAATTAGCTTAAGCCCAATTAATAATTTTCAACCTAGGCTCATGCCTGGTTTGACCCATTACTACGCCTACTCATACCTGACATCTACTTTATTTTTTAAAAGAATATAAACAAGTTAACATTAAAGGAAACATTTTATTGATATCAAATAATCATATATTATGATATATAATGGAAATGAACTGGGCTGGATTTGAGTTGCTTATGATTGTCCCTTTTCATAGGTTGAGCCTAAATTGAAATTCAATTGAGCTTAGGCTATTTGGCTCGAACACGAGTTTAATCAAACTTTGGCCTATTAAAAAGTCATAATACTTCAAGTAACCATTCAAAAAGATAATTAATCCGTGTAACCAAATCTAGGATTACAATGGCAATAATGAAAACTCCTCTAAGTGACTTATATTCATAACTAATACTTCTTATATATTTTAGCCACTCAAATCCAATATTACAGGAGTGGTAGTGCAAACTTTTGTGAGACGATTAATCCCACATAACCAGATATAAAACATAAGTTAATAGGAAAATTAATTTAAAATTCTACAAATTCATATAATTACACAGTTCAATCATAATGTTACATTATCAAACTAATAGACTCACTATAGACAACGATGGAGCCAAAGTTACATAGAACACTCCTAAGATTAGGGGCATGAGAATTATTGGAAATTTCTTTTAGAATTCAAAAATTGGAACTTATCCTAAATGGAAAATAGAACCAAACACAAGAATTCCTCTCTTAAGAGGGCTATTACAGATAACCATAGTTACATAGCCAAAGGATGTTTCTCTATAGAAAGAGAAAAATAAAGAAAGAATTTGTCCAATTAGGTGGAGAAAGAGGGATGATGCAAAAGTGGGCGCTAAGGCTGGTGGTGAGAAAATGATTACCATCAAAGCCTATTGCTGAAAAAAATACATAATTATAAATAATGACATAGAAGAAAGATAATAATAAAAAAAGGAAATATGTATTCTCAATGGGAATAAGAGAGAAAATTCACTTTAAAATATAGAGAAGCTCATTCAAAGTGATGTGAATAAGAGAGAAGGTGATGCAAGCTTCATACAACCTAGATTTTAGCTTGAAGACTTAAAAATTGAAATAATAATAACAAATTCAAAGAACAATGAGCATGAACACTTATGATTGTCAGGCCATAATCCAAGTTAGGCTCAGTATAACTAAGCCTAGGATCAAAGCTAAAACTTAAATTTTAGAAAAGTTTGAGCCTGAACCAAAGTTTAATCAAATTAGGCTTGACCTATTGACTTTGTGCTAGGCCAGTAGTTTTCCCTAAACCTATCTTAATATAATAAACTATACATATTTTTTTTGATGAAGTTGATTGGGTGGTAAACATGAAACCCTAATATAGTCTTTCTGGAGAGGTGAAGGGGAAGCCTAATATCGCATTTGAAGCTTTCTATCAAAATCTCCATTCACTATGTGCAAGAAAAAGCACTTGATCATTGTGTGAAGGAATATAATGAGTATAGTAGTTAAATAATCCAAGTGTACTTAGAATAAAGACTCTTTTTATTACCTATAGCATGTTGTTATATAATTTATTAATTCCATTTTAAGAGAGTTAGGATATTCAAGATTGAGTAAGTCTTCCTTGAAAATTTTATAGGCTAAATATGAAGGTTTCCTAAGAGATTTTATGTAATTTATGGAAGGGTGATATGTGTTTGGACCTTTTCTTTCCTAGATCTATAGTCATCACTAATATTTGATTTCATAATGCTTGATTAATTACTAGAGTCATTACTTGCATCAATACCTAATTTAATCGTAGTTATTGCAATTGCAAAGACATGGTTATAAAAAGTATACTTATAATAGGTTAAATTTTTTTGAAGAAGAAGATAAGCTAAGTAAGGACCACAAGGCAAGATGAAATTTCACCTTAGGCATGAAGACTAGCAAGATGAGAAGTAGACCATAAAGAGCTCTTGATTGAAATTGTTTACAAAAGGAAAAAAAAATAAAGATGGTAAAAGTATGAACAACTTTTGTACAAGATTCAAAGCTAAAGATTGAAAAAACCAATGACTATGATTAATAAGTCATTTCCAATTCCCAGCTTCAAATTCAAAACTTTACACAGTATTTTTTTGCTTAAGAACCACTTTGAGGGTAGTGCGTTCGATATTGTAGAAAATGCAGAAAGCCATCAACAAGGGAAGAAGAAAATTTAAAGCCTATATAAATTCTCTCTAAAAGTTTGCAATTCCCATATATGATATTATAAATGTAAGAGTTACAGGCATATAATACAGGTAAAATATGGTCTACCTATAGACCTATCATGGAAGAAACATGTTACTATATCAACTGCTTAATAACAATTTTTACGTGAAAATTGAAAGCAAATAGGAGAAAATAAGAAAAAATATAATAATTTACATGGATCGATCAATCTATGTGTATATTCAAAGGTAAGGAGACAACTTTTTTTATTACTGTTAAAAAGACAATACAAGCAAAAGTATGATAACCACAACCTTACACAACCTCTTAAAGTTTCTCTCCAAATGTTCTTTCTTGGATCATCTTATGTCTCAACTTATAAGATCCTTATCAAACTATTTATAGACTAAGGTTACCTATAAGAAGTTTAATTATAGTAAAACTTTAATACTATATAAGCCTAGGGTTACTTATATTCTATTTTCATATAAGCTTAAGGTCACTAAATATTTTTATAGATTCTTAGTGACATTAAAACTCTACTTTACCATAAGTTTAAGTTCATTGAAATTTTATTTAACCATAGTTCAAGTCATATTTCACAATTTCTCATTTTAACTGGAATTCTTCAATGTCTAACTAAGAAACAATCCTTACTATATAATCCTTGAAGGGGCTAAGAAAATATTCTTCAAGTCCAAACTATGCTTGAACTTTTCTATAGGTATTGACTTTATCAACATATTAGTTACATCCTCTAAAGTGTGAATCCTTTTTAGCAAAATCTAACCAAATGCAGTTAATTTTTTAATCTCGTGAAACCTTACATCCGTCACTATAGCCCACATCCCCTATCTTTCTCTCAAATTTCCCTAGTCCCCTGAGCGATAGTTTTATTTCCATCATTAATGGTTAATGCATATGTAACCTAGTCTCCCTATCCATAACTCTTTGGCTACCTAACAGTCCTTCTCACTCTATCCTTGGCTATATTATGTTGATGTTTTCTTTATGATTTTATTCTATCTTCTAAATCAAAATTTTTAACCCTCTTAGCATCTTTTCCAATTTGTTCTAATACCACCTTTGAACCATTACCACTTATTATTAACCCTAACTTGACCTTTTCATATATTTATCTCAACATATTTCACTCCCCAAACAATAGATTTTATATTAAGTGCATGAAAATAACAAAATTCTATGTTTTTGTATTTGTCATCCATTAATAAGCTTCTTTTATGAAGTTTCGCCATCTCTTGCTCACCAAAATGACTCATCACAATACTATCTTTCTTCGCTGAAGATTAAGACATAATCACTGATCTCATTTCTATTTCCTATTAAGATATAGGGCCATGATGTAATTTTCCTTCCAATATATTCAAGTCAACCTTTACCACCTTAAGTTGCCTATTACCATATGAAAAATTATACCCTTAACTATCAAGAGAACTCAATAAAATTAGGTTCTTTCTAAGCTCAAGAACATACCAAACATATAACGTTCTAACTATTCCATCATACATTTTAATCTATAGTGAACCATTTCCTTTGATAGTAAGCTCTTCATTATTTCCCAATGTAATAGTACCGTTCAATTCTTTGAAAGAACAGAATAATTCCTTGTTGAAAGTGATATGATGAGAAACCCACCATCTACCATCAATTTGTAGAATCATAATTTTTTACCGTTAAAACATCACTACCTCTTCATCCTTTTTATCAAAAATTTCCTAGACTATAATAACACTTTGTTGTTCATGTTTTCTTCTCTCATTTCCATTCTTCCACTATGGACAGTCCCTTTTAAAGTTTCCATTAACTTTATAGTTAAAGCATTGAACAACTTCGGCCTTTGATTTGGATCATGACTTAACTCTAGTTTTTAATGTCATTTTCTTTTTTTTTCCTTTACCAATAAGCAAACCTACATCTAATACATATTCATATATGCCAAAGATGTTTTTTTTTATTACTATGAAAAAGATGATATAAGGAGAAGTATGATAGCTACAACCTTACATAACCTCTCAAATGTTCTCTTTATATGTTCCTTTTTAGGCCCTCTCAAATCTTAACTTTCAAAACCTTTGTAATAAGAACAACAACACCTAGTGAAACTACTGCAAAAATGTGGAGTCTGGGAAGTTTCAATAGTACGTAAACTTATCTCTACTGGGTAGAGAGATTATTTTTGATAGACCCACATGTGACAAAAAATAATGATGATAAAAAATATAAATAAATAAGTCTACATAAAATAATAAAATATGTAATTAAATATATAATACAATACATATAGAATATAGTAAATATTAAAAAAAATACACAAACTAGGAAAAAGAAAAATGCAAGAAAAAATCAAACCAACCATTACAATGGAGTAATTAGACTAAGTAAGACACTATTTAGACTAAATAACTTGGAGGGAGGTACTACGTAATTAAAAAAAGGCTAGCTATAAAATGAAAGACTCAAAGTAAAATGTTTAAAAGACTTAAAATAACTAGAAAGACCATCTCTAAGTGAGATCTTTTATCTGTATCCTAATAAACTAAAGTTTTTTATTATGGGCCATATCTTTGATAAATTCAAGTAAAGTCATATCATTCTTCGTTAATTCTTCCTAGTTCTTTTTATTCCTTCCTTTTTTTCTTTTACAATCTCTAAGTACTATTTTCTTGCATTTCTCACTGAAGTGTCAAGGTGTCTCTTTTTAACATGTCTAAACTCTCAAATTCTTGTCTCTCTTAATTTTTCATTAATACTAGCCACCTTTAACTTATCTCTTACTAATACATTCTTGACCTTATCTCTCCTAGTAAGGTTACACATCTAATAGAGCATCATTATCTCCGACACCATTAGCTTATGACTATGCACTTGTATTGACGGGCTAACACTTTGCCCTATATAGCATGGTCGGCCTAAATGCTAAATGATAGAATTTACCTTTAAACTTAAATGATATCTTCTTGTCATATAAAACTCCTAACGCACTTCTCCATTTAAGCCACCCTGATCTAATAGGGTGTACTATAACTTTATCGATATCTCCATTGCTTTAGATAATAGACCCTAGGTACTTAAAACATTTTTTCTGTGGTATAATTTCTGAACCAATCTTTACCTCTACATTGGAAGCTAAATTAGATCCCAAAAAGTTACACTCTAAGTACCAATCTTTACCTCTACAATGGAAGCTAAATTATGGCCTAAAAAGTTACACTCTAAGTACTTAGTCTTATTCTTGCTCAATTTAAAACCCTTCAACTCTAACGTATCCCTCCAATTTTCTAATTTGACAGTAATACTTTCTTTTATCTCATCCACCAAGACAATATTATCAACAAACAACATATAATAAGGTATATCCCCTTGAATATTTTTAGTGAACTCATCCATCACTATTGCAAACAAAAAAGAGCTTAATGAGGAGTCTTAGTACAACCCAATATGGATGGAAAACTTTTTTGTATCTCCTACTACCATCTTTTCTCTAATCTTTACCCCTTCATACATATCCCTAATAAACCCCTTATATAAGTTAAAGTAACTCCCTTACCCTCATATCTCCTTCTTTAAATCAATAAAAACCACTTGTAATATTCCATTAATCTTCTTTGTAAAACTTCTGTCATGGACCTTCCTAATATGAAGCCAAACTGGTTCTCCGAGATAAGAGCATCCTTTATCACTCTCTTCTCAATTACCTTCTCCCACAACTTCATGATGTGACTAAGTAGTTTGATGCCTTTATAATTGTCACAATTTTGGATGTCTCTTTTATTCTTGTATAGAGGAATTACATATTAAGTTTCTACTTATTTGGAACTTTGACGAACTTAAGGATCACATTAAAAAGTTTGACCAACTAAATAAGACCCTCTCCACCTAGGCTCTTCTACACACCTCTATGGATATCTCATTAACCCTACTATCCTTCCACTCTTTATCTCCTTCGAAGCTCTTTTAATTTCTTCCCTTATAATCTACTTGCAATGAGTCAAGTTACGAAACCTCTATGATGTGCTAAGATCACCTAAAGAGATGTGCTTTATGACTTCATTAAAAAGGCTATAGAAGTAACTCTGTTATCTTCTTTTGATGTGATTTCAGCCACGAGCACCCTTCCTACTTCATCTTTTATACAACGAACTTGATCTAAGTCTCTAGTTCTCCTTTCCTTAGCTCTTGCCAACTTAAAAATGTCCTTTTATCCATCTTTAGTTTCCAATCTTTAGTATAATTTCTCATAAGCTCTACTTTTAGCTACTAATATTGTCTTTTTTGCCTCTTTTTTTTACTAGATTGTACATTCCTATATTAGTTACTCTCTCTACCTCTGTGGCGCTATCTAATAAAGTTTTATAGGCACCCTTCTTAATCTTAGCATTTTCTTATACATCTTCATTCCACCACTAGGACTCCATCTTATTGCCTCTAGGCCCTTTAGAAATCCCCTAAGATCTCTTTATTTGTACTCTAAAAAGAGTTGCTACTCTCTTCCACATCTAGTTAGCATCTCCTTCCAATTTCCATTCATTTCCATAAATTACTCTATCCCTAAGTTATTTCACCACGTCTCCTTTCAAATTCCACCATCTAACTCCGATTCACCTCCTAAGACTTCTCTTCTTCCTCCACCGCTTAATTTGTAGGTCCAAAACTAATAGTCTATGTTGAGTTGGCATGAAAGCATTCAGTATCACCTTACAAATATTACAACTACGTTGATCGCTTTGCTTTACAAGTAAGTAGTAAATTTGAGTTTTCATGATTTTGTTCTTATAAGGCACTATGATTTTTTTAAAGAATTGGCTATTATTAACTCAAATGTTACTATTATAGACTATTATTACTTATAAAAGTCTAATTACAGTGAAAATTTATTACAAAGGAAGCCTAAGGTCACTAATATTCTATTTTCACAAAAGCTTAAGGTCACTGAAACTTTATTTTTATAAATGCCTAATGATATTAAACTCTATTTCTCCGGAAGCATAAGTTCACTAAAATTCTATTTCATTAGGATTCAAGGCATATTTTACAAAACATTTCTCCATAAATAGACGACCTTTCTATAGTCCATCAATGCTAGGATAAGTAAAATAAGGAGGTTTTAAATGTTATAGGTGTAGTCCCCTATCTACTAACATTCAATGTCAAATAAATACAAAGGACTCAAAAGGGAATTGATGTATAAAACTGTTAATCATAGACATATCACTCGATGACATTTGATAAGCAACAAAATTTTCTATTCTCGCAAAAGGTAAGAGAGGAAAAGTTATAGGATTATTTGATTACACTTTTGTCTTTTAGTTTAAAATACAATAAGAATTGTTTGGTTGAGTTTCTATTTTTCATTTTTGGTTTTGGTTTCTTCTTATTGTCATATCTTATAAAATTATAAAATGTGATTTTGGTTTTTTTGGTTTTGATTTTTTATTAATATGATTTTATTAACTAAATTAATTATATTTAATTATTCAATATTAACTATTAATAAGAATTATAAA
>JAOQML010000195.1:7315838-7339527 GCA_027568935.1 Erythroxylum urbanii | reverse complement strand
ATAATTTTAAATTTATATGACTAATAATATATATTTTAATTATTTATACAACAATTAATAGTTTATTAAATCAATGGCCTTTTGAGTCATTTTATCTCTTTTCAGCAACCGCAATCGCACTTGCCAAACACTTATTTTCATGTTTCAGTAGTTACCAAAACAGCAATCCCAAACACATAGGTACTTATTGAGAATAAGTACTTATCATTTCAATAGGTTGATTTCAGCAGGTTATCAACCGCCACCGCTCCCCTAAACTAAGCCTAGGTCTCTTCATATTAGACTCTTATCTGTATTCCCCTTGACCATCTCTCAACAATTGTTCTATTCAGATCGAGACTGCTCTTAACTAAAAGAAACTGCTCATATTCGTTATAGCTAGCCTCGTCCTAATCTCTATATTCAACCCATCTTCAAACCTCTTACACTTGTCTTCCTCAGTAGGAATCAAAGCAGTAGCATACCCCCATCAACTCATTAAACTTTATCTCATATTCAGCTATTGCAAGTCTCCCTTGCTTCAGATCTAAGAACTCTTTCATCTTTCTGTCCAAGTAGATCTTCGACTTATAGTTCTCTTTGATGACTTTCAGAAAGTCTTCCCACTTTAACCCGCAAGGTCTGGTGGTACTAACTGAAATAGTATTCCACCATTGGTATGCTAGACCTTGTAGTAATGAGACTATGTAGTTAAACTTCTCTTTTGACTTGTAGTCCATCTGATCAAAAACTCTCTACGTTCTCTCTAGCCATCCTTCAGCCTCAGTAGGGTCTATACTTTTGTAGAAGTCCACATCCCCCTGCTTTTTTAGTTTATCATACCTCCTTTCCATTCTCTTAGGAATTCTCAGAGGCATTCGTTCAGGTCGAGATACAGAAGACTCTCTACTAGCTCCTACAGCTTCTAGGCCAGCTGATTATCCAACTTGATCACCTATAGCAGATGGCCTATAATAGACAATAATAGCGATTACTATCTGAGTTTCTCATTATATAACATGTTTATATGCTTGTATCTGTCCCTATGGATGCCAAACCATGTGTTGATACCAAAACCTATAGCACCCCGATCTATTTAGCACAATACACGAACCCCATCTAATGTTCGGGAACGTGCCTCATAAAGTGGTGAGCTAATTAGAGCAGTCACATTCACTTATCATGGCATCAGAATTAAAACACGAATAACACGATATCTAGAACTCAATTTCTCATTTCACTTCATAAAACATAATGTACATTGTAGTGTTACATTACAACCAGTTCACAGGCAATTCACATCATCATATAAGGAATATCACTTCACTAATCATCATATTGCATCAAATACCATTTTGTTCATTTAATTCACATTCCTCATTCAGAACGATTCAAACAAAATTCTTGTCAATCATTTAAACATATATATCAAATATATATGCAATGCACATGTGACTCACATTCATTTTTTTCGTTATTGTGATCGAGTGCCTTTTAAATTGTCCCGTATCCGTTGTAGATACGGGGCTCATTGATAACTGTCCTGTATCTATTGGGGATATCAGGCTCATTTTACATAGTGAGCCAGAGGCTCTTACCACATTCTGAGCTTTAAGCTCTTTTTCATTGGCTACTTTGATCACAACTATTTTTATCTGATCATGCATATCATGTATAAAATGCATCAATTTTCATAAATTCAATTGGTCAAATTTTGTTCATTTACACATTCACTTTCACATTTTCATTGAACCCAAATCCCCATTCAACAATTATGTTGAGTACACTTATTTCTATCAGATTCACATACAATAAGCACTTCCAATGTGATTCTCATGCATCAAACGCCTCAAACTATCAATATCTAGAATTAACACATTCACATCAATAATAATTCAATAATTAGAATTTAAGCAAAGATAGACAATCTTAGTGAGAACATCTAGGTTACTCACAACATTCTCTAGATAGCTATTGCCTCGATATCCCGGTAATGTCTGGATGTGGTCGCTCTATTTACACTTCTATATCATGCAACATATACATATTTACAAATTACTAATTTGCATAATCACATTAATACTCAATCATACACATATGTATATATGTTATGTAGCTCAATTTGACTATTCCGAGTATATTTCCTTAATTCACATCTCATGATCATTTAACAACACCATTCAATCATTCATTTATACCTAATACACCTTACTCACTTTAATCACCTAGTCCATCATCAACTAGGTTCATTCTAGGCCTCATTCAAGCCTAAATACACCATAAGGAAGTACCTTAGCATTAGTTGTCTCAAACATCACTTAAAAGACAACATTTCTCTCTTTGTACCATGCATAATCTATATTCTTCCTATAAAAAGTCTTCTATAGGCATGTTTCATTTTGAGTGTCTTTATTTGAAAGGTGTATCCCTATTGAGCTCCAAACACACGTCTTTGTGCATTAAGTTATTACTTTTATTTAGTTCCCTTCATATAGCATAAATGTAACAAATAAAGGTTTCTCTAAAGAAGTTAAAGTCATTCCCTATCCCTCTAATCTGGTTACTATCCCATTTAACAATTATGTGCCATTCTTTGGAATTACAACAAACTTGTAATAGTTAATGTACCTTGGACCAAAAAGTTTGAGAGTAACAAAACTAAAAGAATATATGTAAGTTATATTTAGATAGGTTTTGAAATAGCAGGCAAATTAAATCAGAAGTATTAAAACATCAATATTCAATCCTTAATCTTTATCTAGTTGCCAACCAACTAATAGAAGAAGATGTGGGAAATAATGATATAATCTATATCAAGTTATATTAGGAAACATTATAAAAGTGGTTCCTTAATATCTCTAAACATAATTTATTGGTGAATGAATTGTCCTTCATTCAAATTACGCAATTGGGTTTGTTTAGTTTTGTTTTGTAATCAAGGGAGATTTGCCTATATGATGGATAAATATCTTGATTTATAGCTTTAATCTTCACTATTTTTAATTTCCTTAACTCTAGTATTACAAAAAACCCATAATCTAAGCAATTTTAAGTCATATACTAGGCAGAGGGGGTGAAGATTACAGTAATTATAAAAAAAACCCATAATCTAAGGACATTTAAGTCAGATACTAGGTGGAGGGTGCAAATATTACATTATTTATTAAACTAAATTCAAATATACTTACCATTACTTATCACACTTTTGAAAGAAGAGTTTAGTTGATCCTCTTTCTAAGCATTTTGATTAAGGACCATGAGTGCTCTTTGCTAGCTTTTAAACTCTAAAAGCCTGCATTAGAAAGATAGTAAACATATCCACTTCACCCATATTATTTCCTTATCATTGAAGAGTCTCCATATTCTTTTCGCAAATAGCATTTGATTCATTACTTTGATGAATCCTAATCCTAGACCAACAAAGTTGTAACCACTTGAATTTTGATCCATTGGAATTATCCACATCTCTTATTTATGTCTAATTTTTAGTCAATTTCTCCATTTATTTTTTTTAGTCTCTTAGGAAGGATTAGGTGTAAAATCCAATGGATATAAATATTCGATAAATCTAAGGTTAAAAGTTTAAGCCTATTAGCATACGAGAGAAACTAGTTTTGCTAACCAATAACTATATTCCTAGTAGCTTCCAACAAAGGGAGGTAGTTTGCATACATTGGTATCTTGTTAAAAATAAGAAGTCCTAGATATCTGAAAGGGGCAATTTCAACTTAAAGCCTAAAAAAGATGCATTTTGCATACCTACTGCAATGTATAACAAACTCCTATCTGGATTAATTCTTAACCTAGAAATTTTAGAGAAAGAGCTGAGGGAGTTCATTAGCAGTTGAAAAAAGTTGGGATTAATAATATATAATAACATTAATTCATCATCAAATTCCAAATTAAAAATTTTAAGTTGCTAGTATTTATAATGATACTTGAATGAACCACTAACCTCTATGTTATGAGCTATTAGCATGATGAAAACTTTAATGGCTGAATTGAACAAGTATAGGGACAAAGGATTCCCCTACCTTAAGCCTTTTGCTTCATTAAAGTTATGGAAGTTTCATCATTAACTAAGTTGTTAAAAGTAATGGAAGTAATACCAGCTTGAATCTACCCAATAAATGGCTTAAGGATTTTGGAAGGATATAAGTTGTTAATGATACAATTCCAATCTAATGTATAAAAGGCTTTGAACAAATCTACTCCCAATGAGCAATTTCTAATTGGGGATTTAACATTGTAGTTTTTGAAAAGTTCCTGAATAAGAAGAATATTCTTGCCTATATTCCTCCCATATATAAAAACACTTTAGTAAGTATTGATAAGAGGCTTCACTACATCCTTTAATATCAAGGCTAATAGCTTGGAAATAACCTTGTAACTAGTCTTACAATAAGATATTGGATGATAGTCTTGCAAATAATTGGGATTGTGCTTCTTAAGAATAGAGCAATAAGTTTTGTTGAATTTTTTGAGCATTTTTAGATTCTTAAAGAATTCTTGCACTACTTCCACCACTACGTCCCTTGTTAACATTTACTTATTTTAGAAAAAAGAGGCATTAAAGATATCTAAACTTGGTGATTTATTTAGATTGAAGCTAAACAAATACAATGTAATGTCTTAAGAAGTAAAGGTCTGGTAGTAATTTCTTGATCTAATATATATTTTATAGAAGTTCTTATCTCATAGATATAGAAGCATAAAGGGAACATTCTCTAAGCAGGGTTTTGAAATGATTAAATGCGATTATTCATCGCATGAGTCCCACTAGGAGTTGATTATATTTCAATTCCTTTATTCTATGATAGAGTTACAAAAGAAATTGTCCTATCACTATCCTTCAACCATTAGATTCTAGGCTTTTGTTTTAGCAAAGAGTTATAAATACTTAGAGCCTATTGTAACTATTTAAGGCTTAGAGTTCCTAACTTCTCATATTTAGATTATATTGATCGTTATGACGTTCATTTTTATGTAAATCTGAGTAAGCCTTAATTTAAGCCTCAATGTATAAGCAAATGCTTCTATTAAAAGCCTTAATCAATTCCTTAATAACTCTTAGCTTAGTTAAGAGTTAAAAGGCTTGACACCCATTCACATTTTTTTACATTCTAGCCTTATAACTTCCTCAAATCTACTAACATTAAGCATATAATTATACAACCTAATAGTGAGGGAAGGAAACACATGAGGTACCCTAATTATGGAATAATTAGAACATAAAGGAGGGCCAAAGCATACAAAGCTCCTTGGGAGTTGACTCAACTAAGTATTGGTCATAAGAGCTTTATCAAGTTCTTTTCTAATGAACCAATCACCTTATTTCTTGTTACTTTAAGAGAAAAGCTAGCCTATAAAATTGAGATCTATAACTCCAAGTTTGTTTACAACAAGACTAATTTTCTTTTTGATATTCTTTTATATTACTCTCCTTCCTTTAGCTGCATTCATATTAAGTACCTAATCCATGTCACCTATCATTAACCAAAAGCTATAAATATTACTATAAATATACTTTAAATCACTTTATAATTACATTCTCTACAAGGAAAAATTAGTAGCATAAATAATATAAACATTGAAGGGAGTAAAAGGCCAGACTAAGTAGCAAGATAGGTGAATCATTTAATCTAACATTATCAAACTTGAAATCTATATTTGGGATGGGTTATAGGCTATAAGAATTCTCCTATTGAAGTGGTGAGTATGTTTAAGATAAAACTCTAATTATTGCCTGGAAACTTAAGCTATCTCTCAAAAGTCCCCTTACATTCTATACTAAGAAAAACATATAGCTTATAAGTTGGGAACCCCTAACGGTAGTTTACATTTACTAACTTTTCTTCCAGACTTTCTTTTAAAGAATAAATATGAAGCAATAGTATGTTCATTATTAGATGGTGTCAAATTTTGGTAGCCTTTGTGAGATTGGGAGGTTGAGAATTCTTTTATATTATTTTATTTCCATTTGCATTGCTATCTAGGTTATGTACATTATTGCCATTATTCATGGCATTTGTTTCCAACACTTTAGTAAAAGACTTTATATCTTCCCCATAAGACAGAGGTTGAGACTTGCCTTCATCGAAGGTAATCTCTAACTTTCTAGCATTAGACAAGTCTTTACCAAGTACTTCATGATGTTGCTCAAAGTTAAACACTAGCTCTGTTAAAGGATGAGCTTCCTCTTAGAAGCCCTTTAGCTCAACTAAGACCCTAATTTAAATGTTCTTCTCATAGGCTTCTTTAACTTAGTCTGGTAAGACTTACAAAATTATGTAAATTGAATCTTAAAATTGATTAGATCTCCATCTTCTATAAGCCTCTTAATAAAGAGAGTTTCAAGAAGCTCATCTTTCTTGTTCACCTTAAAACATACCCTATCTTATCTATTACTCTCTAGTTTAACGATTTGTAAATCTAGACACAAGCATTACAAGAAAACTAGGAATTAGCGATGGAAAATTACTGACGGAAACAAAACTGATGCAAATTAACGACGAAAATCAATTTCCTTCGGTAACATTTACGGGAAAATTTTTGTTTAGCAGCGGTAATAATATCCATTAGTAAATATAGAGGAAAATCATCCTGGCAAAATTAGCGACAGACTTTAGCAATGATATAAAATGCCCATCGATAAAAAACCCGAGAATTGTTGGCGGAATAAAAAAGTTTTGAGTTTACCGACAAAAATTTGTCCATCAGTAAATTCCGTTGGTAAAATTTCAAGGTAAATGTCATCGTCTGCTTCAGCTTCAGCATTTTTAAAGTAAACAAAAACCAAACGAAATAATTTTCTTTTACATTAAACTCACTCATAATTTTACTAGCATAGCAGCGGCTGAAGAGTCCCCCTGTGGTATAAGTGATAAATGAGGTCTAATGTTTACAAAAGCTGCTTGAGTATGATTCTCTCTTGCACCAACTTCTTGTTTCTCTTTTGCCTTGAGTTCATACCACCATTTTGGATATTCATGTAACTTGAAACAGGTGTCTTTGGTATGTTTCACATTCCTACAGTATGTGCAAAACCCTCCCTCAATTGTGACTTTGACGTTGTCAATGTGGTGGGCTTTCCACTGGATAAAATTTAAAGTGAGGGTTATTGCTGCAAGTTCTGTGCTCTTTTTGAAACCATAACAACACCAGATGTGGCATCCCTTTTTGTCATCATCACTGCTTACCTTAGATCTTGCCTGAGAACATGTGTATAAACCTGCTCTATCGTAGGAAAAGGTTGAATTTAGAGCACATCTCTTGGGATCTTGTCAAGATGATCATCGAGACCAATCAAGAATGTGTAAACTCTTCGAGACCAATCAAGAATGTGTAAACTCTATCTTCTTGTAAAATAGAATTATACTTCTATATGTCAATTTCTCACCATAAGCATTGAAGATTGTTGTAATATGTCTTGATAGATCCTCCATTTTGTGTAAGCCTTGTCACCTTCCTTTTGAGTTCATAAACTTATGAGGTGTCGGTGCCACCAAACTATATTGTAGCAATAGTGTCCCATACTGCTTTCGCTATTGGGAATCTAATGTAGATGCTGATTAGTTTCAGATCCATAGAGTTAATGAGCCACCCCTTCACCATTGCATTTTCAGTTCTCCATTTTTTCAAAATGGGGTCTATCTTTTAGGGTTATGAAAGATCTCTATTTATATATCCTAACTTGTTTTTTCCCGAGATATACTTTTTGACAACTTTGGACCAAAGTCCATAATTGGTGTCATCTAGCTTAATACTAATTGCTCCAACAACTAATTCATAAGTCGGTGGTGTCTGGTTCAACATCTGTGATATCCTAGATGTTAAGTCTGCAAAAATTAAATTCTCTCCTCAGAAGTTCTCTATTAAGGGAGTATTGTTTCCCACTATTCTCAATCTCTCTTATCCTTTTCAAAAAAACGTAAGTTTTGGGATCTATGCTCTGATACCATGTCACAAGAGTGTTTTTTATTTTTTGTACGTTTTTTCAAGATACAAGAGAATGCTTATATAGCAAATACAAGAAATCTATTCTGGAAAGCTATTGACTACTATACACAAATTTAGGCTATGAACCTGATATTCCATACAAAAACATATTCCTATAATATCTCCACAAAATCTTCTATTAACAGCTCACGCCAACATAACCAATAAAACAGAGCTACAACATAAGCTGAAGTATAATAATAACAATGTTGTGAATAAGGCCTAAAGCTTTCACGTTTACACCAGAATCTATGTTGAACCTTAATGTTTTGGAGCATTCAAGTTGAACCCCAACATTTACAAAACGTTCAAACCAGACCTTACAAAGATAGAAAATTTGAAGGAGGTACCTTTATCAGTTAAATGTATGTGTTTTTTTTCGATGTGTTTTTTAAAATTTTGTATATTATGGGATTCATTCTTGCTGACGTGGCATTTTTATTTTAAAATAGAAGTGATCTCACAACTATATAATCTTGTTTTAGTTTTGGCCACCTTTCCTTTCCAGTACCTAACTGATGCAAATACCACTGTGTTGGATTGAAAGCAAAGAACAAAATAGAAAACCGAAGACTTAAAGCTGAAAGACAAGGATAGTTTAAGACTAAATGGATAAGTCTTATTAATGTAATAAATCAAACACTTAACGTGCCTTTATATAGGCCTTACAAACTAACAGACATAACACAAAGAAAGGAAAAAAATGCTACTACTAACCCATGTACAACAACCAAAACAGAACAGAGAAAATCAAGGAATCAAAAAATTAGGAACAGAAACAACATTCAAAAACTAATTTTACTACAATCAATTAACTTTGAATCATTCTCCAATTCTCCCCTTAATTCAAAGTTGCAAACATCAAGTTGAAGCACGAAATGGACATGATTGTCTCGAGGAAGGGACTTTGTTAGAATATCTACACTTGTTCATTTGTACTGCAATACTCCATGGTGATTGAGTTGTTTGCCACAAGGTCTTGTATAAAAAGAACCCATATATCAACATGCTTTGTTCTTCCATGATAGGTTGGATTTTATGACATAACAATTGTAGCTTTATTATCACCGTAAATCTCAGTTGCTTCCAATTGTTCTTGACCAATGTTTGCTAGAATGCTCCTTAGCCAAATAGCTTGACATGATGATGCACTTGCAGTTGTATGTTCAGCTTCCAATGTAGATAAAGCTACTGTTGTTTGCTTTTTAGAACTCCAAAAAATTGTAGCTGAACCAAAATTAAAAACATAATCGGAAGTGCTCCTCCTATCCTCTAAACATTTAGCCCCCGTCATTACCTGTATAACCAGCTAGCTTGAATTCCGAAACACAACCATACCATAACCCAAATTCAGTTGTCCCAGCAATGTATCGCAACACTCTCTTTGCAGCTCCAAAATGAAGTTTTGATGGACAATGCATAACTCCAATAGAGTAGCTAATATCCGATCTTATATGAGTCAAGTAAATTAAGCCTCCAACTAAACTTCTGAAACTTTTTTGACCTACTAGTTTAGTACCATCTTCAACCTGCAATTTCTCATTCAAATTCATTAGAGTGGATGAAATATTACAATTCAACATGTTAAACCTTTTGAGTAAATCAGTAGCATATTTCCGTTGTGATAGAAATATGCCATCTTCAACTTGATTCACTTCAAGCCCAAGAAAATAGTGCAAGTCTCCTAAATATGACATTTCAAACTTATCCTTCATACAAGCTTTGAATTCATTAATTAGAGATCAAGAAGAATCCTATATAAATCATATCATCCACGTAAAGACAAATAATAAGAAGATCATTTTCACCTTGTTTCTTCATATAAAGATTGGGTCCATATCTACTTCTTTTAAAGCCTTTATCAAGAAAGTAAGAATTTATTTTACTTTACTATGCACACAGAGCCTGTTTTAACCTGTAGAGAGCCTTTTTTAGCTTGTACACCTTTTCTTCTTTGCCTTCAACTAAGAATCCTTCAGGCTAAGAGACATACACCTCCTCTTGCAATTCTCAATTTAAAAATGCATATTTAAAATCAAACTGAAAAATAGGTCGTTGCATTTATGCAACCAAGGCTAAAATTGTTTTCACATTATCAAAATGTGCTATTGGAGAAAAAGTCTTTTCGTAGTCTATACCTTGTTGGTGCAAATAACCCTTTACCACAAGTCATTCTTTGTGTTTTTGTATGCTCCCATATGCATGAAACTTTGTTCTAAAGACCCATTTAACTCCAATGGCTTTCTTGTCTATACGAAGATCCACCAACTCCTATTTATCATTTCTCTTAATTATTGCAAGCTCTTCCTTTATTGCATTACGCCATTCTTCTTTCTCTATTGCTTCTTCAAAGGTTGTTGGATCAACAACAACTAGAGCTTAAGAAGAGTCATACACTTTAGCGAATGATTTGAATTTTCTTGAAGGAGTTTCAGCTTCGCCACTAACAGGATTATATAGATTAAGAGCAATAACCAAGAAAAATATATTTTATTGATTTATCATCTAGCTTACTATGTCCATGCGAATCAATCAAAGGAAAAGCAATACAACCGAAAACCTTTAAATGGCTTACCTAAGGCTTTCTCTCACTCCATGTCTCATAAGGTGTTTGATTTTGAACAGCCTTTCTTGGTGGTAAATTCAACAAATACATAGCACTTGCATCACCTTCTGCCCAAAAAAATTAGGCTATCCTTAGCCTTCAACAAATTTCTTGCCATCTTCATAACCGTTCGATTCTTTTGTTCAGCCACACCATTTTGCTCCGATGTATTTGGAGCAGCCAACTCCCTGTGCAAACCTTGATCTTCATAAAATTGAATGAATTCAACACATAAAAACTCACCACCCATATCAGTTCGGAGTGTTTTTATGCATCTCTCACTTTGCTTCTCGATAAGGCCTTTGAACTTCTTGAAAAATTCAAATGTCTCTGATTTTAATTGCAAAAAATAGACCTAGCTTATATGACTACAGTCATCTATAAACAATAAAAAATATCTCCTCCCACCAAATCATTTAGTCTGCATATGACCACACAAATCAACATGCACAATCTCAAGAATGCTAGATGCCCTTCTAGACTTTCCCTTAGGAAATGGACTTTTATAATGTTTCTCGTATATGCACCCATCACACAAATCTATAGACTCTATTTTAGGCAACCCAAAGACCATCTCTTTTTGACTTAACAATTTCAAACCCTTTACATTCAAATGCTCATATCTAATATGCCACAACCTAGACTCACTACTTTCTTTGACAACAAGTGCGTAGTTTTTAACTTTTGAAACTTCAAGTGGAAACAATCTATTTGGTGTCATAGAGACATCAACTATAATCTGACTCGTTTTTTTTATCTCTAACCATACAAGAAGTATAATCAAACAACATAGAATACCCACTAGCCATAAGCTACCTAACTCTCAAATGGTTTTGAGAAAAACTAGGAATAAAATAACCATTGTAAAGAAGCTTTATGTTACCATGACCATTATTGACAGCCACAGCTCCTTTGCCTTCTACTTGCATTTGATTGTCATCTCCGAGCCTTACTTTCATCCTGTATGATTCATCAAACTCCTTAAATAGAGATTTTATTCATATCATATAATTAGAGCAGCCATTCTCTAGAAATCAAATGTTGTTGGAAGTTGACATTGTTGTGCCTTCATGGCATGCCATAAACAGTTTGAGCTCCTACTCTTCATGTTCAGCATAACTTACTTATCCTTGCTTTTCACTTTGCCAGCAGTTATCTTTTATAGGCCCAAACTTCTTATAGTAGTGGCACTAAATGCCACTTTTGTTACCTCCCTGCTGCTTCATTTGGTGTTGTTGCTCGTCACCTCGTCCCCATCCTCTTCCACGACCACCTCTCCCAAAAAATCCTCCTTTGTCACATCCTTTACCAGCTGCCTCCTTCTTTTCACTTTTTTGGTTGGACACGTCCCTTTTCAAATGAAAGGCTTTTTCTTCACTCTTCTCTTTTTGTTTACTCAACCTTGACTCATGAGATTGCAAAGATCCCATTAATTCATCAAATAAATATGTGGTCAAGTCCTTAGACTCCTCTATGGCTACAACTACATGATCAAACTTGGGAGTCAAACTCCGTAAAACCAAGAATTGAAACAATGTTCAGCAATCTCGGTCAAAAAATTATTTTACTGCAATCAGTTAACTTTGAATCATCTCCAATACATTGGAGGAAGCAACAACGACAGAAGGAGAGGGGAAGCTTCCTTCCCAAGAGGCGGCAACGTGACCATGGTACCATCGAAGGAAAGAGTACTCACAACTCATCCCTTCTCCTCCCAGGCCATGAAAACGACAGTTTGGTCTGGTTGAATAACCGATGCGTCATTGAAGGAAGCGGCAACAACATGGATAAATTTGAAGTGCATAACTGTCCTCCGTCCAAGCAACATTGTACAAGTCACCCAAACAGATCTTATATTTAGGAGGAAGGCTAGGATACTCTTCAAGACAATAGGTTCCTCAATTGCTCTCTTATTTGATGTTGTAGTTGCATATATATTCAAGCCTTCAGGAAGAAGACCCTTAAAGATGCTTCCAGATTCACGAACTTTAAGATAAAACAGTTGTATATACCCTATTGTCTGGCACAAATCACTTATACCAAGCTACTCTATCCTACTATGGCTTTTGATGCTTAACATACTCAATACTTCATATCAAATTCACTACATAGCCATCAATACAGACTGTGTTCTATGTGAGATAGAACCAGAGTTAAGGGAGCACCTTTTCTTTGAATGTCCCTTTTCACAATTCATATGAGAGGGGATAAATGCACTCAACCTTATTCCTAATGCAGGCACAACTTTTAAAAAATCCATTAAGTGGCTACAGCAGTTGACCCATACTCCTATATATAAAGAGAATATATATATTATCTCCTTCGCCTCCTCCATTAAGGAGATTTGGCGAGAAAGAAATAACAAGAGATTTCACCATAAGACACGCACAAGACATGAGGTTCTCAAATTCCTGATTGGTGGAATCAGAGAGAAAATTCTCTGTTCCACCAGATCAGAGGCAATTTATCCTGATCTAGCCTTATCATAGAGAGTCGACTACTAATCTAGAAAGGTGAAATGTAAAGGAAGGAGGAGGAGTGTACCTATAAACTTTTCAAACTCAGCTGAAATAGTGTCATTCTAGAAGGGAGTAGTCGTTTCCATCAAGTGCTACATGGAAGAGCCTTTGGCAAGTGGTAGAAGAACCAACATCAAAGTGAGAAAACACACTCAGACTTGCTCTTATACGGAAAGATCACATTTAGAAAGAAGACAAAAAGGCAGCGCTTACCGGAGGAGGTTGATCTTTCCCTCGATCGATCGCAAATACTGATACTCACAACATTCGTGAAGCATCTGAAGAAGAAGCGACAAGGACTTACTCTAAACCCTAATCAGAGATGCCACTGATCAAGAACTAGAGGGAAAAGAAAAAATAAACAAACACAAGGGAGAAACTCTCACCTTGATTCCAAGTGGTAGAAGAGAAAGGAGCGGAGAGACTCGCAACATCTACCCTAATTTGGAATCTTCTGGAGAAGCAAATAGAAGGGGAAAAGTGGTTTTACCCTAAAAGAACATATCTACAATGTTTTGTTTGGGTCTAAAACGCAGTCGTCTAACGATGTTCTATACAACGTCGTTTTGTTTATTGAGGGATGACCTACTCTCCCTTAGCTAACGGACATCGTTTAAGATTCACTAATACTGTATTTCTCTCATTTATTAATACAATTTTTAACTTTTCAAAAAAAAACTTAGGTTGTATAGGTCAAAGAATATTTAAGTTCATATCTTGTTTGTAAGTTAAGTTGTAGGTCAAAGAATATTTAAGTTCATAGCTATCCAACTACATCCTTGTTCTACACAGTAAGGAGCAAGGCTACAGTTTTGGAGTTTAGCTACTAGGGGAAAATATGATTTACGTAGACAACTGAAAAAGCGAATATCATTTTTACCGATCTTGGGACGGGTGAGCATGCAATGAATACATGTGAAAAATGGAACACAGTTAACTCTTTCAGAATAAAAGGCCTTAGACCATGAGTTGCAAACAAGCTTTAACGTTTTGCAATGTTTATTCAGTTATGCTTACAAACCCAGCACTCCAGGACCTCCATGATCTCTGTGGTAGATAAATATATGATCGTCTTTTCCACTATCCACAACTTTCCCATTACCACCAGTAAGAGCTGATTCGTTTCCTAGGATAACAGCAAAAAAATTGTCAACAGTGACAACTTCACCGTTATAGTCCTGTAACAAGAAAAGCAGTAATGTGATCGTGTGATACGGAACTGGCGAGCCATATACACACAATAAATACAGAGTTGCTGGTTGTAGAATTAAAGTGCAATGAAAAAATGACCTTAGGAACTCCCTTGTAGACATTTTGACCATGATTCCAGGTCTAGGATTTTCTTCATTAAAAGCAAAATCATCATACATGAAAACAATGATGTTTTCCTCCAATCCACCTTTCTTCAAGAGCTGATAGCATGACAAGCATCATCCCGAAACAAGAAGTGTCAGTAGTAAATATCAGTTGGAAGACGAAACGATATCATTGAGAAAGAAATTGTCCAGTCATTGGAACTCTCTCAGCTGAAATTTATGCCTGAACTAAAACACATTTTGTTTCAAACACACAATCTCAGTCGGACTCTCTATGTGGACATGTTGCAATCGTTCACCATCAAGTATATGTTTTTTAATCAACTAATGTTGTTTGCGTAAAATCTAAAAGACTGCCTCTAGATTTTCCTTATTTGTATGTATTATATCTTCTCTATCGTATAGCTGGTATTTCAGTTAAAACTCTTTGCATTAATCCTTCAAGGCTTTAAGGAGTGTTAAGAGTTATCACAACTCAGAGGCCTTTTAGTGATCCTAGCTCTACGATTATTGAATCTGTTGGCATTAGAGAGTTGCCATTCCATAATACAGACCAAAGAACAAGTGGCCACAAAACTCTGCCGACTAGTGATTAATAAAGATATCGACATGATTGCTGATAGTGGTTGAATTTAGACAAATCGAAATGCTAAGAAATTTGAAGAAGAATTTTGGAGGTTTAACGAAACATTTGGAACAAATCGCGGTAGGAGTCAATAATTGCAACAACCATAAAGCGTACGTGCAATGACAGAAAACACAATAACAGGGATAAAATCTTCATGTCTTTCTAACTTCTAATTTCAATCAGTTAATAGAGAAAAGGATCAATATAATAGACAGTCATAAACTTTATTATTCAAAATAATCTACTATCCTACGGACATGAACAGTTGCATGTCTTTCTCAGAAATCTAACAAGAGGCGTAAAAAAGAAAAAGGAAGCAAGTTAAAGTCGTATATATAAGGAACAACACTGAACTGAGAGAAATAAACAATCACCTGGTGCCTATAATTCCAATATTCATTAGATCCAACAGCAACAATCAGCACGGTCCATCTTGTCCCTGGGGAGTCATTGTCATTATGACGGAAGAACCTAGAAGAAGTGTCTGAAGGCAGTCGAAGAAAGTCTGCGAAGGTGATTTGACAAGAGCAGAAGGAAAATGAGGGTCCATACGAGGATTAGCTCTCCACAGCACTGCCGCCTCCTGGTAAGGAAGCTTCCCTTCTCCTTCTATCGCTGCTGCTTCCTCCGGTGGTGTTTGCATCCGTTGGATGCTGAGAAGGAAAGGTGGCAGAAACTAAAACAAGATTATATAAACATGGGATCCACTTTTATTTTAAAATAAAAATGTAAGAGTGGATCGTACTAATTTATACAATTAAAAAAAATCCACGTGATATTTAACTGACGGAAAAAAAAGCAAAAGAAATGAAAAAGAACAAAATGTTTACAAAAATAAATCACGGAGGAATTGCAATCATTTTGTAAAGTTATTAATGATTAGTTTATCCTCTTAAAGTTGTATGGAAGGTGTAATTTGAATATGATCTGTATGATGCAGATGTTGTTTTGAAGGATCACTGCGTATAGTTATAATGTATTGTTTGTCATTGATTGTATGAATAATTCCTTCTAATTTTTTATGCTTCATGAGGGTTGTAGTGTGAGAACTTGACTTTGACCTATGAAATATAATTTTTGCATTCATCATAGATGATGGTACCAAGTTTTGAGTGAATGTTAGCTTTTGCACTTAATGTTACATTAAGTATTTTTCTTGCTTCACTAATTTTGATGGTTTTTGTGCTACATTACCTAATTGCATCACACTTTAACCTTTACCCATATTACAACCTAAAAAGTCCTTTGATTCAGGATATGCATATGAATCATAGTGATGGAGAACTGAAATGAGATGCAAAGTCGTGGAATGTCTTGATCATGAATGGTATTTGAGTGTACCTTTAGATCTATCTTATTCAAACATATTTTGTCATAGTCTACCCCTAGATTGCTTAGTTTTTGAAGAGAATGATTGTTAATTGATCATTAGTAGAGTCATTAAATGTTGAGCTGTTGGTATCATTTTGAAAGTTATTCCTTTTTTCTTATGGCTTGGGAAATATGAAAACTATGGAAATGTTTTAGTTTGTGACTTTGATTTTGTTTTTTTGCTTGAGGACAATCAAAAACTAAGTGTGGGGGAACTTAATATGTGCTTAATTGATTATACATTTACTCCACAACACTTAGTGATTAATATTATGAAATGTTTAAGAAACTCATTTTGGTTAATGATTTGTTTTAGGTACAATTTGAAAATTCAAGAGCTAAAATGAGTTAAAAGCACATTCTTTAAGTCATCCTCTTGATGTTCAAACTCATTTATTCTTGTGGAATAAGAAGAAGATAGATTAGGGTGAAGATGGGACAAGAAAATGCAAGAAAATGAACATTTCAATATGACCTACAAGACGCATGACCGTGCATCTTGGTAATTGGAACTTTTCGGTTTGCACAATCGTGTAATACTACATTTTTATTGGTTTGCATGGTTGGATACACATCCATGCATCCAAACGTGCATCTTCACAGTAACCTAATTTTTAGTATAAATCAAAATTTACGCAGCCAAAAGAAGGGTGAATTGTTTTTGGAACATGAAAGGATGTAGAGCACTTGCTTAATTAGGTTATATAAAGGGTTAATCTTCCTTCTTCCAGTTCGAAGGTGAAATCAAAGTTGAGGATCACATTTGAGCATCTCTTTATTATGTATTGTTAAATCTCTTTCTCTCTCTATAAGGGTTGTTTTTGTTATTCTTTGCTTATTGATTTGGTTATTTGTGTAAGGATGATCTGAATGCTTCTATTAGATTGTTTTTATATAAACTCATTGCTAGAATCTCAAATACAATATGTAATAATTGTGTTTTGGATTCATTTATGGCAACTAATAGTTTTGAATCATTGGGGATAATGTAACATAGGTAAAATGACCCGAGCTTGTATGGTTGTTGCCTAAATTAATCTGTTTTTCTTATTTATAATGTGACTGTCCTATTAAATCTAGAGAGCTTGTTCTAGGTTGTTCGATATCTAGATTTAATTAAAGAACTTATTTTGATTAAACACGACCTAAGGGAAAATCAGAGTTAACAGAACTTATTTGTTACTTTATTAATAGTTTCTAAGAGAGATGTGAAAACAACCAGACAATGAAACATGTTTATTTGTGTGTAGGCTGAGATTCAACCAAGAACAGGATTCCAAAATCATTCATCAATTTTCTACTTTTATTGTTGCTTAATTTGATTTACTTTTATTAGTTTAATTTTACTTTTTTCTTAATTACATCCAACCAAAACCCCCTTTATATCCTAAACATCGAATTTTTCATTTCAAAAACTACACGAACACTCCCTGTGGATATAATCCTTACTCACTATTGCTATAAATTTAGTTGTGTAAAGTATTTTTATTTGCTGGTGCATTCGACGCGCTTAAAGAGTTTATATGTGCATTCATGTTATCAAATCAAACTTGATGTCCTTTATCTTCCCCTTTAAGTTCATTGTTTTCTTTATTTTTTTGTTATTATGGTTATCAAAAGTTATGTTCTTTTGTTATTTTATTAGAAAATAATTATAATTTTGTATGGTAATTACGGGTTAATTGGTTCTAAGAAGAACACTTATGTTTTGTCTTAAGGCTTTATGTATTTAAAACTTTTTCATTTTGATTCATCCTTTATTTTTTAAGTTTTTATGTGATTAAGAAGAAGTTAAGCATATCTTGTTGTGATGCAATATGACATTGGTTGGCTTACTTTAAAGTGTCCAATAGGGTCATGTAAGCTCTTGATTTTGGAAAGCTTTAATTTTTAATTTTACAACTCATTATTTATATGTATATTAATAATAATTTGATGGTCAATGAAATAATCTTTGATGGTTAACTGTAAGAATAATAATTTTCATGTATTCTTCACAAACACAACAACAAGCGTATAAAATTGTTTCCATATTTTTATTAATATAGGTCCTTGATGAGCCTATTTCTTTATAACTCTGACTAACTTCTTCTTTTCCTATTTTCCTTTGCCATATGGTAAACCAAAAGGGATTGAACATTAGCAGGTAGTCTGATTGAAGATATTTTAATTGTGATAATGTTTATGGGCTTTATTTCTATAATGATTGTAGTCTTTATAAAGACTATAAATAGTATATCAAATTTTTTGAAACTTTAAATCCATTCAAGTAAAAGAAAAAAAACTAAGATCAAATAAGATTAAGGCATAATAGGTCTATAAATTTAACTGCAACTTTAGTTGAACCTCTTACTTGCTACACTTTTGATCTTTAAGGTACTATTTACAAAATTTTTTGAGAAGTGCTTAAGTTAAAATTTTATGAAGAAAAAATTAAAAAACTTTGCAAATATCATTTAAGGTACACTAGTCAATCAATATAGTGTATGGTTAACCATTATGTTAAAATTTTAAATTATGTGTAATTGAATTTTTGATAAGATTGGTTGATACACATGTTTTAATCTCTTTCAAGATATATTAGTTGAATGAGTTTAAAGCATGTACGGTGTGTTTGTGAATGATTAACTTGCTTATTAATCAAATATCAATATAATTGCTAATAATGGTAAATAGTTTTAAAAGGGTTCATAAAGGTCTCATTAACCATGATCGATGAATAAAAAACAAAGTTCTTAATTACATAAAATAAAATGTAAAAAAAGAACCATCTGTATATTGTCCAAATAAAGTATACTCATTTACATTTTATGTAACAAAAATGGATCATTTATTAGACTATATAACAATTTAGGAAAAAAAAAATAAGGTTCTCACATTTACAATTACTATCCATATAGGGTCAACACAAAAACATAAAACTAATATAAAAATTAGTACAACCAATTGGATGTTTTACCACAAAGTCCAAATGTTCATCACTCAGCTTTGCTTCTAGTTTTCTTAGCTACTCCTCTTTATTATATCTAATTCTTGTAGATATCCTAATGCTTTGTCATGAGAAGTAATCTTATTTTTTTTACGTCTAGTTATGATAATAGGTTGGTTTCCTTTGTCTCTCATAATATTAACTACAATTTCTTAAGATAAAAAATATCCCTATATGAAAATGAACCATATGCTACTATAAACATCTATAAAAGTTTATAGTGTTATATATAAGGAAGTTATCATTTGATAAGGCTGACTATGAGATAACATTAACTCTCATGATCTAGTCATGGAGCATGTTCTTGAATTGTGTCTAATTGTTTTGTATTTACTACAAGTGATATTAACCCTAGTTATAATTAACATAATGCCTTTTTTTTCTCCTCACTAGGTTCTCTAATTCTATTTTTTTGGCCTTTATATTCTCTTCTTATATACTATCAAATTTATAAAATGCCTATGTTGATCTCAAGTATTGGTCAAAATTATTCACCGAGAACTAGATTAATAAATTTTTAGTAGCATTTTAAGTATGAGTCCTTAAACTAATAATCATAAACATGTTCTTTTAGATATCCTCTCTAAAATAAATGTTGAAATTGAATGACTATATAGGACATCAATCACTTCTTATTTCAAAAATAATGTTATCATATTTATAATTATTGTCCATATGTGATCAATAAATAAACATAAAGCATAATGCAAAAATCAAGACAACCAATTAGGTGGTTTGTTACTAGGTCCAAATGTTCTTGAATCAACTTTGTATCTAGTTTTCTTGGCTAGTCCTCCTCTCTGTTATGTATAATTCTACAGATATCCCAATGCTTTATCATAAGAACTAGTCTTAGTTATTTGAATCCTGCTTGTGTTAGTAGGTTGCTTTCCTTTAGCTCTCATTATATTTAAAAAAGTACATTTTTTAAAGATGAAAAATGTCCCTACATGAATGAAGAATATGTTATAGGTTTTATAAACATCCATGAAAGTTTACAATGTTATATATAAGAAAGATTATCATTTATGAAAAGTAGCAATAGGTCAATTTAGGCTTAGACTCACCCAAGTTTAAGCTTGAGCCCAATCAAGTTTGGGTGGCTCAAAGATTAAATATATCTTTAAATTTTTAAAAATTAAAAATATCATTTTACTCAAAATGATTTCGTTTCACTTATGATTTTGGGCTTCAAACTGAGCTCAATAGCTTAAGTTTGAACTAGTTCGAAGTCCAAAATTTTAAGAAAAAAAGCTTGAGCTTAGCCTAAAGCCCAGTCAACTTGGGTCGAGCTATGCAAGTTTTGCTAGGCTTATCTGTGAAGGTTGATTTTGAGATGACATTAAACTCTTGTGATCTACTCATGATGCATGTTCTTGAACCGTGTCTAAATTTTTTTTCACTTATTGCAAGTGATATTGCCCCTACTTATGATTAATATACTGCTTTTCTTCTCCTCACTAGGTTCTTTGATTCTCTTCTTTTTCAGCCTTCATATTCTCTTCTTATCTATTAGTATATTTATAAAATGCTTATGCGTTTCTCTATATCCTGGTCAAAATTGTTCACTTAGAACTAGATTAATAGATTTTTAATAGCATTTCAAGTATGCATTCTTGTAATAGTAGTCATAAACATATTATTCTAGATCTCCTCTCTAAAATAAATACTAAAATTGAATGACTAGATAGGACATCAATCATCTCCTATTTACCACAAGTGCACTCTTATGTTCTATGATCATCCATATAGTAGCACTTAATCTCAAACTTATCATCACCTAAAATATAAGCTAAGTAATTGGTTGCATCTCTTTTATCTCTAGCTTCTTCAAAATGTTTGGACATGTGCCTTTTTTTTTAAGCATCCATTCCTTCCCTTTTTGGTGGAATCTTCTCATTATTTCCCTTTGAATGACTTCCAAATAAGTTAGAACTCCCTGGAATTGCTCATATATACATTGTAACATTCTGCTTTATTGTTTAACAAAAAATCATTTTTGCATCTTCTATCAAAGGCATGCCTACAACACCTTTTATTAGAAACTTTATCCATCCATTCATATGCTTCCTTATGTATACTCTTCATCTTGTCCATCTTTCTTTCAGACTTTTACGTTGTATAATGAAAAACAACATTCCACATATGATCTTAAATGTCATTAGACACCTTATATTTCCTTTGTAAGTTTGCCTATAAATACCTAAAACAACACTGATGATCATATTTTTCAAACTCATTCTTGAAAAGTTATTCAAGAACTTGTTTAGAATTTACAAGATAAAATAAGTTTACTAAAATGCTAAAATTAATTATTAAAAATATAAATAAGGATATCAATGTTATCTTTAGTATGTCACTTATGAAAACCTATGAGTTCCTCTTACTAAGATCATCTAGTAGGCTATCAGGAAACCACTTTCATATCTCCTTATTTTTCACTCTCACTAATGTCTATAATAATGAGTACACATTTTCATTTGGGTATCCACATATTGTTGTCAATAATTGTCCATCGTATTATATCTCCAAACAATACTCACTGATGCAAATTATAGGGTTATAAGCATTGGCAAACTAGACTTCATTTACTCTAAACAAATATAGTAAGAATAAAAAAATTTCTTTAAAAGCTTTAATATATAATGAAATACCTTTATTGTGTTCTATAATAGCTAAGAAATCTAAATTTTCATATTGTACTCCATCTCTAAGCACTAAATGTGAAGCATATCTGTTGTCTCTATATGCTTCAATATATAAAAGGCTCTTAATGATCCCCTAAAACTACTTTTAAATTAGAGATATCTATCTCTAAAATGTTTTACTTACTTCTTTATAATATATTTGTATTCAAGGTTCTTCCTATTAAATATTCTACCATAGTTTTGCTTCTCTTTGAATGTTTTAATTTAAAAACCTTATCTATTTTGAGTAGGATTAGCATGATTTCTCCACCCACATACCTTCACACACTCTCTAAAAAACAATGATTTAAAAACTTAACCATTTCAGTCGGTTCAATCGTAAAAATCTTAAACAGTCTAACTTTTTAGTTTATCAATTTTTAACTTTCTAGTTCGATTTACTTTAATATCTCTTATTGTTAAAAATCGATCAATTTATTTATTAATTGGTCAATTTTATTAATTAATAGGTTCTTGTAAACCAAAATAAATCAATTAATTTCATTTAACAATCTTTTTTAAATTAAACTTAAAATTAGTCAATGGGTAAGGATAATCTCTTTCAATTATATTTCAAATTCTTTAATTGTATTTAATCTTTAGCCAGTTTTATGATGGTCTAATACTAGTTTACCCTTTTAAACCTTAAACCTCTTATCTCAATAGTTTAACTCCCAATCTAGTTTTTAAAACATTGCTAAAAACCCTCAACTTGTCTTTTTATTAAACAAAGTTATAACCATTTTGTATGTAATGGTTCTTTTATACCTTTTTAAACGTAGTCACTAAATCAAATATCATCCCTTACTTGAATTGAACTTTGTAATCCATGTCAATTGATGTATAGGCTTCTTCCTTCCATAATCAGAACTCCCGTCTTGGTTGCCTATGTCCTTATTGTCAACTTCTAATTTATGATATTTGTGTAACATCTCGTTACCCATGTTAAGGCTAGAATAAATAATTATGAGAAATTTCTGTGAAATTAGAAAAATGCACCTCATGCATAAGTTATTTGTGACATGCACATTCATATGATTGTACATGCACTCATTGACATTTTTCGGGTACAATTGAGTTGTTAAATGTGATTAAATTATGTTTTGGTCATTTTGGTGTATTTCGGATATTTTAGAATTTTTGGTAAATTTTGGAAAAAAAATATTAACATTTGGACCAATCCTTGAGTGACATGTGGCAGCATAGTTATGTGACAAGTGGTACATGTGAATAGTGACAAGTGTAAAGCATGCAAAGAACCCATGTAGTATTATGTTTTGGTTAGGAAGAGGTTACTGAAGCTTCGATTCTTCACTGAGTCCTCTTCACTGTTTTTCATCACTGAATAGCTATTGATTGTGCCTTTGGGTTGTTGAGTTACTTTCTAGATTTTATAGCTGAATCCAGTAAGTAGTCTCTGCTGATGTTTAGTTTCTGGTGTAAATATATACATGTATGCATGGATTTGGAAATTGAGGCATATATATGTTCTGTCCTATTTGAATGAGAAAACCGAATATGGATATATATTGTGTTTGCATGTTTGAAGAATCAGAAGTTGAAAGATATTGTCGAGGAGAGTTGGAGCTAAAAGAAT
>JAOQML010000195.1:7228574-7242430 GCA_027568935.1 Erythroxylum urbanii | reverse complement strand
ACTAGTATAAATTTTTTTAATTTAAAATATAATGTATCTTTTAATTAAATATGAATTTAAAATTTTGATTAATCAACTTAAACTAGCTAATTTAATAAAAGCTTTGAGTAAGGGATGAAGATCTCTTTAGACCTTATAATTACAAAAGTATAGAAACGGAAATAAAATATTACTTATGTTTCTTACATGTTGTTTTCCTATATCGATTACGAAAATCCATTTGTAAGTTTTCTCTGCAAATGCAATCATAGGGACATATACCGAGTCACTGTCTCCCTTGCGCAAAGTCTCTCTCAAGCAAACAAACCTACCCATACTTCTCAGACTCTCTCCCCACTTACGCACCTATCGAAGTCATGTCTCCGATGAGCCTTACAGTAATTGTTTCTCTTCTCACACTCTCACTCTTCACCACCCCAACCACCCCAGCCGTGGACTCCTTCGTGTATGGCGGCTGTTCTCAGCTCAAGTACACCCCAGGCTCACCCTACGAGTCAAACGTTAACTCCCTTTTAACCTCCCTGGTCAACTCAGCCACCTTTAGCACCTATAACAACTTCACTATCAAAAGCTCCTCATCGCCGGATACTCTCTACGGCCTTTTCCAATGCCGCGGCGACCTCACTGGCGGGACTTGTGCCTCTTGCGTGGCCCGCGCAGTCAGCCAGTTGGGCACCATCTGCCTGGAAGCCGCCGGCGGTGCTGTCCAGCTGGACGGCTGCTTGGTCAAGTACGACAACGCGACGTTCTTGGGGATGGAGGACAAGACCGAGGTGCTGAAGAAATGCGGGCCGTCGATTGGGTACGGCTCTGATGCGTTGACCAGGCGCGATGCGGTGCTGGACTTCTTGGGAGCGAGTGACGGGTCCTACAAGCCTTACAGGGTTGGAGGGTCTGGGGATTTTTCGGCTGTAGCGCAGTGTGTACAGGATTTAAGTGCGAGCGAGTGTCAGGACTGCTTGTCGGAGGCTATTGGACGGCTGAAAACGGAGTGCCCCGCCGCTGCATGGGGCGACATGTACTTGGGCAAATGCTACGTGCGGTTCTTCGCAAGTGGGTCCCGCTCCCACGGTGGAAACGGTAAGCTGCCTCACCACCCTCTCTGGCGGTGGTGGTGGTTTGTAGTTTCTGGATTTTGGTTTATTACTTCTCAGCTAAAATAGTGGAGATTTAGTTTTTCTAAAGTCATTCTATGTTTAAAGGTAAAATGATATTTTGACCATTTCAAATTTAGGTCGACTAATTTAAAGTTTTATGTTTGAATTTCACGTTTTTTGCGTGGTGATATTGAGGTGTATTTAAATAATTCAGGGATTTTTAAAATTCTTTTGTTTCTTCTCGTCCTCTCTCCTACTCTGTATTTCTTGGTTGATTTGAATTTTATTGTGTGATATGGTGGGTTTCTGTTTACTTAAGTGTGAGGGAGTGTAAGGATTTGTGATGTTGTGACTATTTGTTGTATAAAGTTAGTTGGAGCAAGGAGGTTTGGATCAAACTTCATTCGAATTCTTCATTTCTTTTCACACACAGACTGGATATTAACTTGTTCATGCCTTCATAGGTATGGCTAAAATGCTTACAATTTTTTTTGTAGATTAATTGTGTAGTTATTTAATCAAAAGTGGATGATGGGTATGTTACTGTAGGTTAGCTGCATTCAATATTCTTTAACTTGATGTGATTGTGTATGAATAACATGATAGTTAATTTAGGCTGGAAAGTGCGATGAAATCATCCTCACTATAAACTCTTTGACTAATTGAGTGGTGAAAACTCAGCCCAAAGACTAGGACTTTTCTTGTGCAATAAACAAAAGCCAACTCTCAAGCACTTGCTCCCCACCAAATGGTAAAGTTAAGTTGACGATGAGTTCTAGAAATCAACAAGGAATCCAATGTAATCAGACTTAATCATGGCCACAAATGATAGCTCTAGCGTTCAAAGTGTTTGAAAAGCTACAAATTAAGAAAGAGTATCTCTCCGAATGATGTCAAATCCTAATATGTAGCACACATGTAATCTCATCCCTCAAGTTGGAATCAGCAAATTCTCACACCTGGTAAGAAATGATGAGAAGAAACTTTCTCAAAGATTGTTGAGCTTTTCTAGTAAAGATTAGTACTCATGCGTGTGACCAGCTTGACAGTTCCTAAGCGATAATAATCAGTTTATGATTGATAGTTTTATTGTCAGAAGTTACTAGGATGATCAATGTTTTTGCCTAATTTTGAGTTGTTTCTTAATCTTCTGCTTTTCTGTAGGTAACAATAATGATGATGAGATTGAGAAGACATTGGCAATACTAGTTGGCCTAATTGCCGGGGTTGCATTGCTCATTGTGTTCCTTTCTTTCTTAAGAAAAGTATGCGAAAAAGGAAAAGGTAAAAAGGGCAGTTCTCCTATTCTCTGTTCTTGATACTTTATATATACTTTTTTTTATATATGAATAACTCATAATTTCTATCTTTTTAGACTCTTAAAAGCTGTGAATTGTGACTCATGCTTTATGCTTTGTTTCAATGTGCAGGTGGTAAATGAATGATAGAATCTGCATATTATCAAGAAGTATGCCATCGTGTTTACTATTTCCTAGTCGGCCTGGTAACTAGCTTTACTTTCGGTGGCCTATGTGCTTCACTTTTGCTTGTGATCTCACTTTACGAACTTTCCCTTTTTTTGTTATGTTCATCTCTAAAAAATTGTTGGAAGGATAGGTGTATAGATAGATGTTGGTGGAGACTCGAGGACAGGGGCACCTTGAAATAAGTGAAAAAGAAAAAGTTGCAATAAGGTGGTGAAGGTCTAAATATTCCACACTCAGTTCAGCCCACTCGAGTCAAATAACAATTAAAGTTAGCTTCGTACCAAATTATTTTTGTACAAATGCTGAACACTTATGTTGTCAAGATCTTCGTGGTAATGCTCTGGTTTGTTGGGTATTATTGCAACTTTAATGTTGATTTACGTCAAAATAGTACCTGTTAACATTTATGTCAATTCATTATTCACTTTTTTTTTACATATCCATAAAAAGCACTCCTCTCTCTTTTTAATATAGTAACACCTTTGTTTGATATTGATAATATGATTCAGCTACGTCCAAAAGTTAGGTGGAAAGGCAATTTTCTAGTAGAGATTACTCTCATCAATGGTACTGCAATATGTTTATGTCCTTTGGATGAATTTAACAGTTGTGGTGATGAGATAAGACATGTTTTATCAACTTTTTTTCTTTAAACATTAGTATAGGTTGCCAGTTCAGTAAATTCAGCAGTTCTTTGAGATTGGACGAAGGGAACTTGTAACTAATCGGGAAAATCATCCCAATTTAATGGCTGTGCATTGAAGTTTATTACATATGGAGATCTCAATCAACAATAATTGCAGTTAATATACATAGTACTCCGATCGTAATAATCATTAATTAGAACAGATGGAGTCGAGATAACTACAAAAGTGCAACACTATTTTTAAAAAAACCAACGTATCTAATGCAAAAGTTCCCGCATTGCAAAGATCTAGAGAGAGTTATAATGTTAGTAGTCTTATCCTTATATTTTTATAAAGAGACTGTTTCTGTTATTTGAAAGAAAGGAGAATTTAAACCGTGAAGAAGGAGAAGGTTCTTAACTCCAATTGTATCATGCTCAAATACTTCAAAATTTGTACCTTTTGGCGTGGATTTATTTTATACTTTGTTTTCTCCAATTTTATGTTGAATGTTTGTTTTTAATTTGGTAATTGAAGGATATTTGGTAATTTATGTCCCTTATTTTTACATTTATTGATTATTAATCATAAATTTTTTTATTACATTTAAAATATAAATTATATGTAACATATTCAATACTGTTTACCTACTGTTTTTGTATAACATTTATGTGTTTTTATATAATTCTTAGAACTAGTATTTGTATATTTTGTTTATTCTGTTTTGTCCTGTTTATAATATTTATGTTATGTATATTGTATTAAATATCGCATTCATATCGAACGAGAATCTGCGAAAGTGTTCCATTAGCCTAAAAAACACAACCTGCTATGGCAGATTTATTTAGACTTAATCCCAGAATCTTATATCCCTAAGTACGGTGAAGTGTTGGACCAAATCATATTCATCATATAGCTTTTCAAGAGCAAATTACAGACTTAAAATCACGAATGCAATCGGCTAAGCTTATCATGAAAAGTACCATTAGCTTTCATATGAGCTGAAAATGGTTACAATGATTAATCCTATGTTCACTCCATTTTTATATATCCTTAAGAAATTAAACAATTAGAATGGGTTAAAAGAGGACCATGATTCTAATGAGTGAGTGATATTCGTGAACTTTGTGCACCCTCTCTTTCTCTCTCTTCTATTATCTGTTGTTGCTTTAGCAATTGCTTTACAATTTGGAGTTTCTCTACAAAGTGGGGCTATCCCAATCTACCCCGTCCTACCTCACAAGCATTCTTGAAGAGATTCTCTATTTTTTAAGCTTCATTTAAATGTCTTCCACTAACCAAGATTTTAGCTGATTTGACTCTCCCATGCTGTAACAAACGAATATTGAAAACCGAAAGAATGGAATAAGGCATGTCTGTCCTGAATTGATAGTTTTTTGTAGCTGAAAAGATTAAACAAAGTATCATCTTCATTTACCCTTTAAAAATTGAATTAATTAGCTGCGCTTTCTTATTAAATTATGACTATCGTTTTCATTATCTTATTAGTAAGCCACCTGCAACCATAGACATTGGTCAATTTTTGAACCAATCTATATGTTATCATTAGGTCTCAAAAATATTTGTCTCCTCATGTTTGTCGAGTTGTCCAAGCAAATTCCGTTTGCTATGGCCAGTTTATGAATATTAGGTTGGCCAAAAGTTTCGTGAGGTTGATTAGGATGTTCTTTTATTGCCACTAAGAAATCAGCCAAATCAGGGTGATAACTAGATGGAATTCAACAGTTGTCACTACTTGTCCAGTAGTCAAGAACTCCTTAGAGGTTGAGATCTTTTTGTAGATAATAACATATCTGGGGTAGTAATGGTGCAATGGTCCCTTGATAGCAATATTTCCTTTTCTTTTTTCAGTCTACTATCGGAGCTAATAGTCCAATACTACAATCTAAATAATTAGTTCTGTTCCTTACTCGTGTATTTGGTTGTACCTTTTTTCAATCAATGATAAAAGCATATATAAATTTTCTCATGTAAAGATTGAACTAAAACCGAGTGTGCTTGCTGCTGTATGTGAAAGTTAATTCAAAGATCGCCTAATTGCTAAGGTAAATAATGTCTTTAAGTCATAGTTCGGTGGGTGAAAGTCTTTTAACTTGGATTAAATTTCCAAAAACCAATTTCTTTAACAAATAAATGTATTACTGAAGTGGTTCGGTAAAATGCTTCTAATTCCACTCCAATTGACGCCAACCTCTCATTTTCAAGTGTATATTGTCCAATCAGATACAAGTATAGACTTGAATCATAAAATATAGGAGACCTAAAGTCAGTTGGTCAAGATACCAAGGGAAGGAAGTATTTGCTTGAACCTTTACTTGTCTTCATCGTATACAACATTAGAAAGTTCAATTATGAGATTAATATATTTCAATATTCTTTCTCAACCACCGATTTTAATATGCATGGCATGCTTATCTTGGTTGAAATTTAGGTCCAAATTACATCAAACAGCGGATGACATGTCTTGAGGGGTAATTATAAATACTTAAATAGGAGTCACTCTTATTTATTAAATAACAAAGGGTTATTGAATCATTTATTGAACAACAAGATTTCTTTTATAATATTTAAACAAAATTATCAATTTGTTTTTTAAAATGTTTAAATGGAAAATTTTTTAACTATTAGTTTTATGTCGATGTGATAGAGAGGTAGAGAAAGAAGAAAAGAAGGGAAAGAGGATTAGGTTGAAGCATGTTATTAACTTTTCAAAATAGTAATTATATTAAAGCAAGAAAAGAACTTACCTTATCCTTATCTACAATTATCCTATATAAATGTCTCTAACAATGACAAGAACACTAACTTTAAAAAAATAAAAAAGAAAATTAAATATATATTCAACGGATCAAATTTATTGTTTATATTATTTTATCTTGTTATATGAATATGTATGACATGACTGAGAATATTTAAAATTATTTTTTCATAGAATTCATTGTGGGGAAAGAGTTGCCTTTTATTTAAATTAATTATTACTCTTTGGCCAAGTTGCAATGTCAAATTTCTTTTAAGTAGAGTACATGCAAATTAATTCAAGTATTTTTAGAATAGATATGAAAACAAATTGTCCAAAATATTGCCTTATATTTTGATGTTTATTTTACTAACTCTCGCATATTTGACAATGTACTCAATTCATAAGGCTCCTCGTTTTATGAGAGGTCTGAAGAGGATCATATTATATGCAGTCTTCTCTTTATAAGTTATTTTCGTGGCATGAATCTGTCACCTTAATTAAGGTCATAAAAGAGTAACTTTATCAATTGCTCCAAAACTCACCATAAAAAAACTCTCACATATTTCTATTAAAGTTGAAAGTTCAGAAAAATTCAATGGATAGCATTGTTCACAGTTCACTTTCGTCAAATGCTTATTCTAACTAAACAAGGTTTCTGTTTATCATAAACCAAAATTGAGGTGCAATCCATGTACTGTTAGAGAACAATTATGAAAAAAAGGGTTAATATGAGGATATTTTTAAGGCAAACTTGATGGAACTAGTCACAATCACACCCATTAGCAATAATCGCACGGAAGGATTACTGCAGTCTTTTTATCTTATTTTTGGTTTCTATCTATAATCAACAGGGGCGCATAAGATAATGACCATGAGAAGCAAGCAGAAGCCACACTTTCAATTATGAGAATAAAGAATGGACTTGTACTTCAAAATGGACAACAAGAACCTTCGCGGTTTTTTACTCCACTTGCTTATCTTTGCTTAAAGTGGGCACCAAGATGGGCTCGAAACTTCCAGGCGATAGACCTACGGAAGATGGTGACAATTAATTGGCTAGAAAAAGTGAAAGTATTATAATGCTGTGTTACGCAAGTGTTGCTGTAGTGCTATCTTTGTGATTCTTGATTGTAAAGGTAAAAATATCTTAAGCGTAGGAGTTTTTGGTGTTGGATATTCTTAGTATCAATACAAATCACAAGGCCTTGGTCTACACTTAAGGTAATAGCTAGACAATCAATTTGGGAAAGCCAAATGCATAAACAGTGAAAAGGCGAAGCTAAATCAAAATGAGTGTATGAAAGTTTTAACTAAATTGGAACTACGAAACTACCTTACTTGGGCTTGTGAAAATAGCCATGTAAAAAATTGGTTGCTAGTGTTTTTATTAATATGTTTACGACACCTTATAAAATTTTGACCTTATAATTCTAATGGTTTAATAAAATTTAATATTTTAGGAAGATTGCTTATTATTATAAATTGAATTGGAGCTTGATATTAGATATTTAGAAAGTGTATGATTAAATAATATTTATAGTGGTAGAACTTAAAGAAAAAAAAAGAAATTTTAGCACTTAAAAAAAGAAATTTTAGTAAAAAAGTATATTAATTTGGTTCATTGTCACTAGTGAATCTTGTTTGATATTTTAACCATAATTTTTTATAGAAATATTCATATGAAAATGATTCGAGAGGCTATAGAAATTTTTTTTTTACTATTTATAAGAAGACACTTGTGATAAATTTCAAGCCTAACTCTACTCCAAGAGACACCATTGGAGGGTTTATCATTGATTTATAAACTATTTTAACATTCTTTATTTACTCAATGTGGAATTCTTGACATATCCCCTGAGCCTAGAGCACGACTAAACATTTGATGAGCATATTGTGCAAAGGGCTACAACAGGCCAGTATCGCCCCAAACCATTGAAACAAGCTTAGACTCTGATACTATGATAAACTTTCGTCAAAACTCCACCCCAAAAAGTACCTTAGAATGGGGGGTTTGCTATTAATTTATAAATCATTTTAACGTTCTTTACTTGTCCAACATGGGATTCATCATAAGTTGATATTGATTCATTAGTCAACCAACAAAAGGTAACTATTTAAAAATAATTTTGATGTCTTTTAGACAATTCTCAAATAAACTAAATAATAGAGAGCAAAAGGATATGTAAAAGGACACAAGAGAAAACAACCTAAAAAGGTGAAATGAGATTATAATGTAATTAATCGACATTAATAGAAAAGTGTTTGGTCAAGTTTTCACATTAAAGAAGATGTTTTAGGTACTTTTCATATGGTTAATAGGTGGCATATGCCAATTAAGATTTGTGAAGTTGATTGGATGTAATGTTTGTGTTATTGGTTGCTTATCTATGTCATAATCAAATTGTTTGCATGCTTCAGTTTCTTTATTTTGAGAAGAATTACATAAAACCTAAATCAAAGTTATAATAAGTTGGGATTTTTAACAAACTTGATATAATTGAAACTTTTTATTCATATTAAATGTGTGTTAATTACATGATACATGATATACAACTACATGTAGATGTGTAAATAGAGGGTATCATGGAGGCACTCATATGATTTTGACTATTAGTTATGACTGCCTTTTATGAAATTAATGCCTTATTTTATATGTACGATTGACTTGTTTGTGATTAATGTATGCTATTTATTATGCAATAAGGATATTAATTTGTATTTTCATGATGTGTGGTGAGAGATGATTGGTCATAACATATTATCTTGTATTAAATTGGGACATGTACCAATCTATTGTCTAAGGAATTGAACTAAGACAAAATAAAGCATGCATTATTTTATATTTGGGGCATATTATCTAAAGCTAAATTTGGGCATATAGGAATACATTGATAGGGATAAATCAACTTACACCTACTCTAGCATATAAAGGGCATTATGTGTGATAGTTGGCACCTTCACATATTATTGGAAGTAAGGTTTTAATTTAAAATTTTGATATATGTTATTAGTAAAATTGTTAATTTTTATGTTAGTAAGTTAAGTTGTTGAAGATCGAACAAAAGGTTAAAGATCAAGTTCAATAAAACGGAAAAGTAATCAAATAATTAAAATGAACAAAGTTGAGTACCGCATACAATTGAAGAAAGCTTTAAGGTAATTCAAGTCAATTATACCAAGAATAAAAAAGAATGAAGTCATCTTTAATGTAACCATCATTATAATCTTTCTTACAATTATATCTTAGTTATTTCAATAAATTAGGAGTTCAATACTACATTATAATTTATAAGTAAGACATAATGTATAAATTATTTCATAATCAAGATAAATTTTATTTTAAAATTTAAAAAATGCCTTTAAATAGAATTTTAGAGAACTTTTGAAATAGTTTTAAATCAAGTTTTTGTCAGAAAAGTGTGTTTTTTCTTTTAAAAGACTTTAAGAGTTAAATTTTTAATTGTTTTGTGTATGAGTTCAATTAGCCTAAAGGTTTTAGTCAAGTAGGTCAACATAGGAACAAAAAGTTATATAATTGGTCATTTGTCATCGATTAATCGGTTGGTCAACTAATGGATATCCTATTAGCTAGAGGATTATGGTTGACAAGTCGATGGTTAGAACAATTATGGGCATAACAAAGTGGATTCTATATTTTGGAAGGATCGATTAGTCAATACCCTTGTGAAACATGCTTCGACTAGTTGAAGGCATTTGGTTAGCTATTTGATCATATCTAGAAACAACTGATTTATATATCTAATGACTATTTGAAGTGTTTTGGGCATAAATAGACAGCATCTAAGATGTAAGAAGAAGTTTTGGCATATGAAAGAGTTGTTAAAAGCCTCGAAAGGCCAAAGAGTATATATATGCGTCACATAAACATATACTGAGCACTAGTTTATTGTTGTGAGTAAACAAGGGAAATTCTAGGTTGTATATAGTTATGTAATTAAAAGTATGATACATATTATGTATTATGGGGATTCCTCTTAATATTGAACAATATTTATAAATATTTTCTCTTTATCATTGATAAATTAAGATGATTGTAAGGGTTATTCTCCGTATTGTAGAGAAAAAAAGGTTGTGGCAAGAATTTCTTCACTCACCAATTGAATGAAAAAGAGATTGAATTTCTTAGTGAAACTTAAATAGTATATATATATAGAGCAATAATTATTTGGTGACACTATTAATAAATCAAATTTATATTTCTTTCCATACTCACTTTTATTATTATGATAATTGTCACTTATCAAATTATTAATAATCATTCATTAAAGTGAGTAAGTAATTCATTTATTAGAAATTTAAATAGGTCAATAAGTGAACATACAATTTATCCTTCTTTTATATGTCATTTGAGTATTAACACATGTTATATTTACTTGTGACATATTATAGAATATTTATAGAGTAAGTTATTCTCATGACATGTGTTATGAAGATGGATGTTGTTATAAGTAGGTGCAAATGATAGGGATATGTATATATAAAGATATAGTTCTTCACTTTTAATTATTTGTTTATCTTTCTTATGTTTGATATATACTTTTATATTTCATGTGAGAAGATCAAAGAGGAGTATGAAAATTCAATATAGGTGTAATTGTGAGACTAATACAACTAGATACAAAGTCTTAAATTGATAGATATTATTTTAATTGTAAATTAACATTACTTTATCTAGCTTCTGAAGATTAATTTTATTTGTTAAATATGTTTTAAATTATTTTGAAATATATTGGATCATTGTGAATTTGTATATAATATTGATTTAGCCTTGGTCTTAAAATGAACTTAGATAGTTGGCCTTGTCAATAAATGATGGTATATCATATACCAAACAAAGTTGGCTTAAACTCAGACATAACAATCTTAAATTTACATATTGCCCCTTAGGGTTACTTCCAAGTGATTAGAGGAGGTTACTTCGAGCATTAAATCTTGGATTGAAATCACATAGACTCCCTAATGAATAAGTGTTCAAGTCTCTAAAAACTTGATAATTTATGTCTCAAATTAACGACTATGGATATTGAATATATTATTGCTGAGTGTTTATTCAATATGTACAAAAATTAAGTACTTAAGTTTATTAGACCCTGAGAGCAAGTTTAATATTTTCTTTAAATTGGTAACTCATATTCTTACACACATATTCTATTATTAGAACAGAGACTTTTTTGTTTCAAAAGTTTATAGAAACACACTCAAGAAGGACAAGTTAATTTAACTCCAAACCTAGTTTGTCTAAATTTATTATTAAACTTGATAATGTGAGCTTCTCTACAGATTTTACGTTTTGTAGGCTAATGTGAGAAAGTGGTGAACGCAAGTAATTGAATGGTGAAGGAACAGTAAGGCCTGAGCAATATACTGGGTTGGATCCAACAACTCATTTATTAATAACATTTTCTCGTTTGGACTTGTGACCCAATATTAAAAGCTCCAAACAAATCCAAGGGTGTCAAGGTCCAACCCAAAGTCCATTTGATGGTTACACAATCACCAGATCACTAATCCTACGGTCTAGATTCAGGACAGTCAACACGTCCCCGTCTCACCCTGCCACCAAAGCATTCCCCATCTCACGTCCTCTTTATTCTCGTTCTTCACGCAAATCAACGTCCTTAGTCCCTAAGAAAAGGTACAAAACTAAAAACTGAAAAATCAACGATTCAGATCTAGGGTTCCGAGCTTTTGATCAAAGCGACATGGCGTTGGAATGGGTTGTGCTAGGCTATGCCGCTGGTGCGGAGGCGATCATGGTGCTCCTCCTCACAATCCCAGGCCTCGACGGCCTCCGCAAGGGCCTGATCGCTGTCACGCGCAACCTCCTGAAACCATTCCTCTCGGTGGTTCCCTTCTGCCTCTTCCTCCTCATGGACATCTACTGGAAGTACGAGACGCGGCCAAGTTGCGACGGGGAGTCATGCACTCCGTCGGAGCACCTCCGCCATCAGAAGTCCATCATGAAGAGCCAGAGGAACGCGCTCTTGATCGCCGCGGCGCTTATCTTCTACTGGCTGCTCTATTCCATCACTAATTTGGTGGTTAGGATCGAACAGTTGAATCAGCGCTTGGAGAGGCTCAAGAATAAGGATTAAAGATGCGATGGCTGTATCCACTTCTTGCTGCTTGAGATAAGTGTCTGCTACTGGATTCTTATGTTCTTTCTTTGGACGAATTTTGTTTGTTCCTATTATCTGCGATATTTGTTTTGTGTATTCTATGATGGATTCAATATTAGTAGCAAATGATGACTCGTGGTTGAGAGATGATTACTTTCTGAGTATTATCAAATATTGAATGGTTAATTGTTGACCATAGTTAAGTAAATTGCAAATCGAATTGGTTACAGTTGGCTAACAAAACATTTCAATTGTATTCTTCTTTTCGTTAAAAGTATATACCACATAAAAACTGAAATTTACAAACTAGCTGGATTTATTCAATCCTTGGAAATCAATTCAATTCTACCGTAAGACTGATACCGAACAAATAGTTATCATTCTGATTGAGTAAGATGCCCAGGACTTGGTAAGAAATGGATGTGGGCACCCTGCTGCCTAGTAAGGTGTACTGTGATTGTCTTTTCATAATGCACTCGCACTTTTTGGTTCTGTTGCTCATCCTATAATCTCCTTCAGAAAAGAGATTTTATTTGTCTAAGCAGGAGCACTTACTGTCTAATAGACTGCACTTGACATGATCTCTAGTGTTCTGCCCGTAGATCAGGTGCTCTTGGGAATCTCTAAGATTTATTTCATGCTAGGATTCGATAGGTGCAGGGATCTTTTCTTGTTATTTACCTTTGTTAGATGGAATACGTTTAGGAAATGTTGCCTTTGTTTCTGTGGACGTTCTCCTCTGTCAAGCATCTTACTCAAACATTGGAAATATAGGTTCCAGTTTACACTGTACCGTAAAAGGAGTCGTTATGATTTGTTTTTGGTATTTGCTTTCTGATAAAGTTGGGGTTAAGCGCTTTGCTTTTTTTTTTTTTTTCCTTACTGTAAATGAGGGTGGCTGGGTTGATCACATTCTTAGGCAAACATATGGGTGCGGTCATATTTAAATGTGGTGTCGCAAAGGAACTTCTATGCCATGATATTACCGCTGTAATTCGCTTGAGTTTTAGCCACTAAATGGTAGTCAGGCCAGATTTCTTGGTTCTGGGCTGCAAATGAGTTCTCCAATTTAGAATAACGGAGAATTTTTAGCTAACATTATTACCGGGGTCGCTGTATAATCATAATGCTATAGTGTGAACAGAATCTTTCACCTCTAAGGTTCTTAGTGACCTTATATTTAATGGCAAAACGTTATTTGTAAATTTAAGTACTTAAATAATCCAGTTTTTTTAAATATAAGGGGGCGCTTGGTTCACAGAGAGCAATGGGAATGGAAATGAGAATGAATATAGTGAAGAATGGGAATGAATAAATCATTACTATTGATAATGATTGGTTAAAATGAAGGAATGATTACTATTACGATTGATGGTGGTTGGTTTGTTAAAAATGTTAGAGAAATAAAAATTTATTAAAATTTTGTTTTATATCAAAATTTAAATATATTTAATTGATTATATTTAATTTATGAACCCTATTTATAATGACAAAATGTTTAAAATCAAATATATTGCGGTATTTTCTTTCCAATAGCTCTTAAAGAAAAAAAATACTTCAATATTTTCTTGCATCAATATATCATTAGTTACATCGTATCTTCAAATATAATTTAATTTTCAAAAATATTATACAATTCATCGATATTTTATTATAGCAATGCAAATAATGTAAAAATAACAAAAATGTCACCTTAACAATGTAAATTTAGACTCACTATAGCTCAACTTCCAATATAGCTTTCC
>JAOQML010000195.1:7212598-7227487 GCA_027568935.1 Erythroxylum urbanii | reverse complement strand
AACAATTTCGTTAGCCCTCGAACACTTCACGCACACACAAGTGTTTAAAGTGTTTCTCTCACACACAAAATAACACAAGTATATAATAGAGTAAAGAAAGCAACATATATATATATATATATATATATAGACAAAGCTACTCTTTCATTAACTCTCAACAAAATGTTAACAAAAGATACAAGTACCCCCTTCTTGAAGCACTTACAAGGAATTCCTTACTCGAAGCCCTTATAATGAGAACCCCCCAAAAGCTCTCAACTCTCAAAGCTCTCTCCTCTGGGTGATTTCTCTCAATGAGTGAATGACTTATTGATTGAATGAATAGCTTTCAACTCTAACGAGTTATTTATAGGCTCCTCTAAATGACTAAGTTAGAATCCTAATAGAACTCTACTAGCTAATATCACAATCTTATCATATCTTATCCTTATCAGATTACATTAAACTAACCAATATATGACATCCTCATCCAATTAGGACTCTATCTAATAGGATTAAATTATATCACATTAATAAGATAAAAGATTACCTTATTTGGGAATGACTATCCTTATCCACGAAGATCTTCTCTATCTTCAGATGATCCTTCCATATGATTTTTATCTCTTAAAGCTGATGTTCATCTACTGTGATCTTATCCGCCACGTCATCATGTGCCACATCATCCACAGTTGCCATGTCATTGCTGATGTATTTTCCAAGACACCAAGGCCTATCTGCACATAGGTCCATCAATGCACTTCCATGGATAAGTCTATCTTTCATGATCAAGCTCACTCATAGTGCAGTCTCGTCGCTCCATGACTAAGTACAAGTCACAATCTGAGTTAGTATAAAACCTTGCATGTTTTACATACCTTCGACCTGCCTCGTCGAAGTCAAGTGCTTATACGTCTTTCCTTGCTCGCATACCTTCGTGTATCCTCGGATCTCGCATGGCTTAGTTCGCCAATTCCTAAGACTTTACCTTGTTCCCTCGTCAACACGCCTTCCTCGTGCCAACCTTCGTGCTAAGCATTGGCCAAGGCTCGCCAACACTTACACAATCCCTCAGTTTGGACTTAAGGGTCTAACAAACCACCCCTACTAAAAGAATTCGACGCTCTTGTCGAAATAAGCTATGGGCACTCCTCCACGAGTGGTTCCCTCTAAGACTCTGTTGCCAATTGTCGAAGACTGGAGCAAGCCTTCTCTTCTATTGGTACCTTTCCTATGTGCCACCTCCTCTTTCTGTTGAGTTTGTTTTTGCATGGGTTCTCCTCCATGAGGCTCATAACATTCAAATAGGTGATGCTGTTGATGACTCCTTCCCCCCAGTCGTATTCATCGCTCCCTCCTTTGTCCTTTGCGACTATGGAGTTCATCTGCTCCTCGCCCTTCTTCCTCTTTAGGCATTCTCGAGCATAATGCAGCCCCTTACAGATGAAGCATGCAACATTCCCTTCGATTGCTTCTTCTTATGTTGAGAAGATTCTCCCACTTTCTCTTTGCCTTTCTCTTTGTCATCCTTGGTTTCACCATTTTTCTTGCCCTCTCTGCTAGGTAGAATTGGTGGTGGCAATTGGAGATCCATCAAGGCATCTGCTACCGCTATTGCGCTAAGGAGGTCTTTCACATTTTACCTCCGAAGCTCCATTTGTGCCCAACCTTACAAGCCGCTAATGAAGTTGAACAACTTGTCCTCCTTCGACATGTTCCGTATGTCCAACATCATTAATGTAAACTTCCTCACATACTCCCTCGCCGAGCTGTCTTACTTCAACCCCTTTAAAGCTTCCCTCACAAGCCATGAAGTGTTGTTGGGTAGGAACTGGTCTGTTAGCTCCTTCTTCAGCTTGTCCCACGTATCAATAGGAGGTTTGCCCACACTGATGTCATTAGAGATCCTCGTCCTCTACCACAGATTGGCATCACCCACTATGTACATTGTGTGATTGATACCTTCTTCGAGTCCGCCACCTTTGCCGTTGCAAAGTACTGCTCCATGTCTCACAGAAATTTTTCGAACTCCTTGGCACTCCGCTTGCCATAGAAAACTTGTGGCTCTCGCAACTTCACTATGGTGCTTTCCACTCGGTCACCCATCTCGTGCTTTGTCATTGTACGCTTGAGCACCAACAGATCATAACTCATCTCCTTACGAGCCTTCATATGTTCCTCGAGCGCTCTAATAATTGCTTGAAGCTCCCTCTCCAAGGATGCAATATGTTCCAACAAAGGAACCACTCTCTCATCTGTTGGGGCTAGAGACTCAAGAATCGACTCTATTCTGATAACCCTTTCCGTCAGATTACTTCCACCAGCCATCACGCTAAATTGGCTTTAATACCACCTGTCATAAAGGTCTACTTTGGACTCGAACTGTTATCATAAGTACCTTTACACAGCAATCTCACTTTGGTCTGCTTAAGCAAGATTCAGTCTTCTTACGTGAATGTCACCGAACAATTCCGTTAGTCCTCGAACACTTCACGCGTACACAAGTGTTTAAAGTATTTATCTCAATCACAAAATAACACAAGTGTATAACAAAGTAAAGAAAGCAATAAGAGATATATATATAGCCGAAGCTACTCTTCCATTAACTCTCAACAAAATGTTAACAAAAGATACAAGTACCCCCTTCTCGAAGCACTTATAAGGAACTCCCTACTCGAAGCCTTTACAATTAGGACCCCCCAAATGCTCTCAACTCTCAAAGCTCTCTCCTCTGAGTGATTTCTCTCAATGAGTGAATGACTCAATAATTGAATGAATAGCTCTCAACTCTAATGAGCTATTTATAGGCTCCTCTAGATGACTAAGTTAGAATCCTAATAAAACTCTACTAGCTAATATCACAATCTTATCCTTATCAGATTACATCAAACTAACCAATAGATGACATCCCTGTCCAATTAAGACTCTATCTAATAGGATTAAGTTACATCACATTAACAAGACTCTATTATCCTTATCCACGGAGATCTTCTCTATCTTCAGATGATCCTTCCACATGATCTTTTTCTCTTAAAGCTGATTTTTGTCTATTGTGATCTTATCCGTCATGTCATCATGTGCCACATCATCCACACTTACCACGTCACTGCTAGTGTGTTTTTCAAGTCACCAAAGCCTATCTGCACATAGGTCCATCAATGCACGTCCATGAACAAGTCCATCTTCCATGATCAAGCTCACTCATGGTGCAGTCTTATCTCTCTATGACTAAGTACAAGTCACAATCTGAGTTAGTATAAAAACTCACATGTTTTACATACCTTCGACTTACCTAACCGAAGTCAAGTGCTTATGTGCCTTTCCTCGCTTGCATGCCTTCGCGCACCTTCGAATCTCGCATGACTTAGTTTGCCAACTCCTAAGACTTCGCCTTGTTCCTTCATCAACACGCCTTCCTCGTGCCGATCTTCATGCCAAGCATTGGCCAAAGCTCGCCAACACTCGCACGATCCCTTAGTCTGGACTTAGGAGTCTAACAACGTGGTCCATATGTATGGTTCCATTTCAATTTAAAAGCTGATTTAACCCTTTTTCATTTTACCTCTTAAATTTAAAATTTATCAAATTTCTTCTTATGTTTAATTATTAAATTTAATAAATAGAATATAGAAAGATATGATATTAGGCCAGGTAAGAAAACACTATTAATTAAAGAAAAACAAAGTACACAAGATATTTTTCAAGTTAAATAAAATTTGTCAATTTCTCTTAATAATATATAACAATGTTACGGGAGGACTTACTTTTCTTTCTTAAATAATATCATTTTGCTAATGTGATAATCTAACAATAAATTTATTAACTATAAAAATATTTAATATAGATTAATAGAGGAAAGTTACTTGAAATTAATAATTAAGTATAAGGGACTGTTGATATTCTTTAAAATTTAAGGAACAAAGTAAAAAAGAAAGAAATCATAAAAGAACAATTGAAGTTAACCCAAATTACTATAGTAAATTATTAATACTTATATGTATATATATATATAATAGTCTAATTGTTTTATTTGACCAATTAATTCTTTTAACACTTTCTTTGCTTATTAAAATTATTAATCTACTACCTCTCCACCTTTTTAAAGTCATCTAACTATATTTTTAATTCAAATTATAATATTTCATTATTTGATAGTTCTTAGTTCATTTAAAAAGATTTTTACTTGAATTTTATGTTTGACAATAATCAAAATTCTTTTTCAATAATTTTTATTATAGCTAAACATATTATTATATCAAATTTGTAATGTTAGTTAGAAATATAATTATGTTAATTAAATGTTTAAAATTTTAATTTATTGGAAATATAACCTACCGTTAATTTTATTATTGATAATGATCTCATGAAAGTATATGAGAAATCAAGTTTTATAAATGAGAGTGACTTAGAAGATAATATTAGATGAGAAAGTACTGACATAACATTCAGATATTAAACTTGAATGATGATGATGATGAGACTTCCATTAATGATAGAGAACTTTGTACCAAATAAAAATTAATGCAATTTGAGTGAATATATCATATAATGAAGCTTCTAGTTTTTTTTTCTCTTTTATTTTAATTTCACTTGTATTTAATATATATGTTAAATTATATATATATGTAATATAATATAAAACTTTTACAGGGTGTTTAGTTCACCTGCATAAATAGATAAGGAATAGAATGGTGATTACTTAGGAATAGAATGGATGAGGAATATATATAATATTTATTATTTAGTTTGTTTTATTCCTAAAAATTTCTAATGATGATGTAATGCCAATGTTTGGTTTGAAAACATAAATTTGGAATGAAAAAGGAATAACTAACAAAAATACCAAAATATCCATAATTGTTGTGGTTTAAAAATCAAACACAATCAAGAAGAAGAAAATAAGGGAAAAAAATCAAACACAATCAAGAAGAAGAAAGCAACGACTAGATACTAAAGTAAGAAGTCCTTAATAGTCAAAGACATGAATAAGAAAGTAATCAAAGAGCAAAGCTTACCTTAGTGGCTTTAATAACAACACCTTTCGCCAAGTAGAGAGTCATGTGATTGGTGAGGTTGAAGCTCCCAGTAAAGAACACTCTAAGGGGTGTATAAAGTGGGGTACCCTCTCTCCTCCTTAGATGCTGAATCCTGTAAATGGCCTCCCTGAATGATTTTGTATTTAGTGTCTTCCTATCACCCACAGCCCTATAGTTTATAATGGAAAATTTGTCATTCTTGGAGCACATTATCACCTCCACCACCGATAAGGAAGCCAAAGCCAAGTCAAAATTGAAACTATGACGAGGATGAGGGGCAGAGACATTTTTGTAATTTGTCCAAACGAACAATAATAAAATTTACAAAAGCAACTTTTACAAGAGAAAATGAAGTAGATATAGGAAATGATACAGAGAGAAGGGTCCAAAGGAAAAGTTTTGAGACTAATTAAAGAAATGGCATAAGCGAGAGATAGAAGGAGAGTGAAGGAAATGAAACACATCTGTCAAGTAATAAAAGAAGATTAATGATAAAACGAGTGAAGGAAAGAGAAGAGTCGCACCTGTAAAGAGAGAGAGAGTGAAGGGGTGAAACAAAGTAAGAGTCCAAACTCAATCCACAGAATTTTTAATGATATTTTTGTCCAACATATCCTTAGTTTTATTCCCATCCCTTGTGGAATAAATAAAGATAGGGGGTTGATAGGTTTACTTTTTTCTCCAAACTTAAGGAATAAAGATACAACTTCGAATATATATTATGTATTTTTCCTTCAACCAAACAAGGGAATAACCTATTACCAAGAATATATTGATAGTTGTGATTTACATTATATTTTAGGGTTCAATTTTCTAGGTATTTGGTGTTAATTTGAGTGTTTAGTGTGTATTTAGGTTTTAATTGTGTTAGTTTATGTGTTTAATTGATTTTTATGGGTTATTATGAATCTTTGAGCTTAAATGTTATATTTTTGACGTACTTTGATGTGTTTGTTAGAGTTTCAAGGTAAATGGCAAAAAACGGAGAAGTTTCGAAGAGTTTCGGTCTAAAAACATAGCCCACGATCATTGCAAAACAAGCCACGATCGTGACAAAAAGAGGCGAGCTGACAAGATCCATGCCACGATCGTGACAGAGAGCTCTAAACTAGGCCATGGTCGTGCACTTTGGCTACAATTGTGGATCGTGGCCTGCATCGGGCAGACATAAAAACAAATAAAAACCTCAAGTTTTGCGGGACTTTTAGGACTATTTTGACCCCGAATCAACCCTAGGGCTTTCAAGATATAAATAGAATATTAAAGAATAGAAGACCAACCTTTTTACATCAATCAATTTCGAAACCCTAGAGAGCATATCGAGAGATTTTAGGAAGGAGACGAAGGAAGAGAGACACAGAGAAGAAGCTTGAAGCAAAGTACTTCCCAGAACAGGTGGTTTTTCACCGTCGCTGCCTCCATGAGTCCATTTCGACAGTATTTTCTGTCTTTATTTCAATTTTATTAATGTATAGAATTGGGATAATCGTTGAGAATAGTTGTTGAATGTCGATTTTTGTCTAAACTCACCTTCGAGATTTTGATCTTTGAGATTAATGAAGTTTGATTTATTGTGTTTTCATTGAGTTATTTATGATTCAATATCTGTGCTTAATAATTCGGTAATAAACTAAGAAGGTGAACCGAGTGAATATCATCAAATTGAACTAATGAGAGTTAGGTAGTTTGATAGATAAGAAGTGAATCAAACCGGTAAAATCGTGTAACGAGAGATTGAGCATAAGTTTTCGGTAGGTTATTAGACAAATTCAGATCTAATGTAGGTTTTGGGTAAATTGGAAATTGAGATATTACAATTCCATAATTTAAATTAGGGATTATAAATTAGGATTAAAGATTATAACTCGAGAGAAAGTAATCTACCCTAGGACCGTCTAGATCCAATAATTTGATAATTGCATAATTGATTAGATTTTCATTAATTTTGAATTAAAACCCCTTTCTCTTAATTGATAGTTTCTAGGTTAATTCTGGATTGGGTTATGCAAATTTGCTATTTTGTTATATTTTTTGAGTTCAATTTCTGATATTGATTGTTTGATTGGTTAATTTCTGCATTAGTTGTTATTTTGATTTATTACAAAATTTAGTCAAGTCTTAGATTTTAGGATTAGATTAACCCTCCTCGTAGGATTGATACCGTAGGTACTATATGAAATACCCATGCGCTTGCGGAAATATCAAGGTTAATAATATTAAAACTTAGCAAGATCAAGTTTTTGGCGTCGTTGCGTGGGAGGCGAATAGTTTAGTTCTTAGTCTAAAGCTGTCTCACTATCTTTTGTTTTTAATTTTTTTAAAAAATTTTAGGGAGCAAGGGACACTTGTGGAGTTCAAGAAACCCCAATTTGGTTGGGGAAATCATCATCCTTATATGAACTTGTACACTTTGGGGTGTCAGAATCACTCGGATTTCTATTGGTCTGACAATGCAATTATTCATATGGGGCATCAAGACCCATTTGAATTTCAACAAGATGAATCTCGTTCATGGGATTCCAAGCTAGACAAAATTATAGATAAGCTCACGGTTATGGAAGAGAACCAGAAGAGATTGGAAGAGAAGTTTAAGCGAGTAGCAAAAGATCATGCCTCTTCTATTTATATTCTAGAGGTTCGAACAATTCAGCTTTCCAGGGAATTTTGTAAACAAAGTGTGGAAAACTATCTACGTAGCATGAACATAAATTCAATAGAGTCAGGTCAGGCTATCACATTTAGGAATAGGGTAGAGCTAGAAGAACCATCGAGAAATCAAGCTAAACTCGACCTTATAGAAGGCCAAGAAATTAAGAAAGAGGATGAAGAAAAGAATGTCAACCTTCCCTATTATCCACGAGTTCTAGATATACCATATATGACCATCGAAAATCTTGGGGAGATATTCAGGAAAAGAACTCTATCTTTTAGATTGATGATCAAATGAAATTCAACATGAATGACGTAATTAAGAATCCGGAGGCTAGTAACTCATTGAGGATAATTGATGTGCTCGAATCCTTTGAAGAACAAGAGGACGAAGAACAGATGACTACAGACATAGAGTTTGAAGAAGCAATGGAAGTCTCTGTTCGTGAAGCAGAAGAAGCAGAGGAGACGGAGGTGATTAAGGAAGAAAGAAAGCAACTCACCTTCGTACAGGAAAATTTGTTAAAGTCAATGGAAGATTCAGAAAGTTTTGTTATTCCCTGTTTTGTTGACAGTTCACTTGAACGAAGGACATTATTGAGCCTAATTGGCTTCATAATGATATCAACTTGTCCTTGTGAACATCTTGCAATTTGTATCTTACTTACATGCTACAAAATTGATATTGAACGAAAAGGGTGGAAGCAAGCCGCTCATAATTGATCTTGGCTAAGTTTCTAAGGAAACAGTGTCGAGCTACTGACGTTAAAAGAAGCGCTGCATGGGAGGCAACCCATGGAAAATTACTTTATTTGATTATTTTTGTTAGAACGTTTGAATTATGTAGTTAGGATTTTATTTTGAATAAAATCAAGAAGTGTGGGAAACCCGCTACGATAAAGGGAGGACACATTCCTTTAAGAATTTTTTACCATTTTACCCTTTTAGCCACCTATATATTCAGTTCTAACCTCACCCTTACATTCAATTCTATTTTTACTTTATCTCTCTAGACTTTAAGCTTACAAACACTTTCACATCTCTCTAAAAAAATTTCAAACTTCCAATTTTCTTACAAATTCTACTCAATTCCCAAAAAAATTATGTCGCGCATTAAGAAATCTACCCGACAGAGCAATCAGGACGAATTCAAGTTGCGGAATGTGGAAGAAGAAACTGAGCAGCAAACTTTGACACGCCCTTCCCAATCTACACAGAGGAGGAAGGTATTCGTTTATGAACTTTTATTGCTAGATAGACTATAGTTCCCAAGTACTTTGATTTTGAAACACTTGATAGGCTAGAGTTGTGCCAGAGACTAGAAAATTTAGTTGAACGAATCCAGTGGTCCTAATTTATACGATTCCAATTTCCTGTCTATCAGGAGCTCAAATTGGAATTTTTCACTTCACTGACTTATGACTCTAGGAACCTCAAGGAACTGTGGTTTATGTTGAGAGAAAGAGCTTTTGAATTGAACGTAGAAATCATATGCGAGATGTGTGGATTTCCTGAATCCTCCATCATCGATCATCATGAAGATTTTTGTCCTTTTTGATATTGGAATGAGCTTACTGGAATTGAGCAATTTTATGCCAATAATGCTTATAACAACATCATAAGGTCCCACGAACACTTGTTTATGCATAAATTCATGTGTCAGTTGGTTTTTGACAAAACCAAAACCAACAAATGTTCCATAAAGGAACTTTTTATGTTGTTGTACATATATCACAATATTCCAGTATGTACATCCACACATGTGTTGAATGCCATTGTTGCGACTCCGTGAAAGAGGAGCAACCATCTAGGAATGGGGTATATAGTGTTCGTCATTGCAGAATATTTTTCCGTGGACCGTAGTGGGTTAATTGTCCACTTACCTGAATTCATAAATCATCACCACTTATGGCGGGTTGAAATCCTCAAGTCCCATAACATGGAACTTAGGGATATCAGCCAAAAGACACATATCAGAATCAGGGCAAGTCAGGTAAGTTCGAGCTCAGCACCGCCTCGGCAAGTAGAAGAGTTTAGTGAAGAATTCGAGGAAGAGGAAGAAAAGCAAGGTTGGAAGGAAGTTCTGGATGTGATCTCCGAAACCAACAAGACACTTGCAAAGAACACCAGAATGATGAAGGAGATGGCCCGGACATAAAGATGCCAGAGTCGGAATATCCATCAGATCCACAGATATTTCAGGGCTCAGGGTGTTCATGGCCGTCTCCAATACCATCACCACCTCCATCTCCATAGGATTTATGTCTAACCCATTTATTTGTTTTTCTTTTCCAAATTAGCCTTCAGTTCTAATTTTTATTTTATTTTCTACTTTAGTTTATGTCTTTTCTTTTCTTTTATATGCTGTGTGTTCCCGTCTCACATTGAAGACAATGTGTTGTTCAAGTGTAGGGAGGGATTATGTGTTTTTCTTTTGAATGTGATTTTGCATATTGTATGATAGTTATTAGGTTGCATTTTGTGAACTGTATGAATGTATCAATGGCTTAGATGGAGTGAAATTTATTTAATTTTGAACATAATTTATTAGGTTGTAAAAAATCATTAGTTTGAAAAATTAGTGAATTAGGAGTCTGGATAACTATACAGCTTAATTAGGATTTAGTGTAAATTTAGCACCCTATAAGTTGTCACACTTATTCATAATTTGGGGCTTTTCAACTCAAGTGGCTTAACTAGTATTTTTCATGGAAATGAGTAGCTTAAACAACAAGGTAGGCTATTAAAAAAAGTACTTTTTGTTAAATAAATCACTATTCCGTTGGCCTTTGAGTTATGAATAGAGCTAGTAGCTAGTTGAAAACGTGATATAGCTGAGTAACTGGATCAACATTCATTACCAATGTTTGCCTCTGCGTAAAAAGACTAAGCCTATGTTTAAAAACTAAAAAAAAATATGTTTCCTTAATAAAACCTATCGGACTTGTAACAAGCTTGACTTTTCATGAAAATATACTTAGGAATAATTACAGAGTCTGAATGAATAAAGAATTATTAATGTGTGTGTACAATTGGAAAGGGTAAATAAATTAACATTTAGATCTCGATTAAATTGTATATTTAGTTCAAAGCTCTTAGATATAGATTTTGCATGTTAATGATTAGATATAACTTTTAAGATTGTGTTTAAGATTAAATTTATTTCATGAAGTTAAAGTCATTGCCTCATTATTACATTGCGTATTGTGTGTTTGTTGTTTTGTTTGCTTGAGGACAAGCAAACGTTTAAGAGTGGGGATGTTAAGAGTTGTAATTTACATTACATTTTAGGGTTCAATTTGTTGGGTATTTAGTGTTAGTGTTTAGTGTGTATTTAGGTTTTAGTTGTGTTAGTTTATGTGTTTAATTTGTTTTATGGGTTAGTATGAATCTTTGAGCTTAAATGTTGTATTTTTTAGGTACCTTGATGTGTTTATTAGTGTTTCAGGGTAAACGGCGAAGAACAAAGAAGTTTTGAAGAGTTTCGAGCTAAAAACACGATCCACTATCGTGGCCTGCGAGCTGATAGGACCCATGCCACAATCGTGCACTTTGGGCCACGATCATAACAGAGAGCTCTGATCCAGGCCACGATCGTGCACTTTGGGCCACGATCGTGATAGAGGCGCTAGCCACGATCATGGCCCGCATCGGCCAAACATGAAAATAGTTAAAAACGTTAAGTTTTGCGGGACTTTTCGGACAATTTTGACCCCAAATCAACCCTAGGGCTTCCAAGATATAAATAAAACATTGAAGAACAGAAGAGCAACCGTTTTTCATTAGTCCGAAACCCTAGAGAGCATATTGAGATATTTGAGGTAGGAGACGAAGGAAGAGAGACACAAAGAAGAAGTTTAACGCGAAGTACTTCCTGAAACAGATAGTTTCCCGCTGCCGCTGCCTCCATGAGTCCATTCTGACAGTATTTTTTATCTTTATTTCAATTTTATTGATGTATAGAATTAGGATTATCGTTGAGAAAATTTGTTGTTGAATGTCGATTTTATCTAAACTCACCTTCAAGATTTTGATCTTTGAGAATAATGAAGTTTGATTTATTGTGTTTTTATTGAGTTATTTGTAATTCAATATCTATGCTTAATAATTCGGTAATAAACTGAGAGGGTGAACCGAGTGAATAGAATTGAATCAAACAGGTAAAATCGTGTAACGAGATATCGAGCATAAGTTTTCAGTAGGTTATTAGACAAATTCAGAACTAATTTAGGTTTTGGGTAAATTGGAAATCGAGAGATTACAATTCCATAATTTAAATTAGGGATTATAAATTGGGGTTAAATATTATAACTCGAGAGAGAGTAATCCACCCTAGGACCGTCCAGACTCAGTAATTCGATAATTGCATAATTGAATAGATTTTCGTTAATTTCGAATTAAAACCTCCTTTCTCTCAATTAGTAGTTTCTAAGTTGATTCTGGATTGGGTTATGCAAATTTGCTATTTTGTTATATTTTATGAGTTTAATTTCTGATATCGATTGTTTGATTGGTTAATTTCTGCATTAAAGTTGTTTTGATTTATTACAAAATTTAGTCAAGCCTTAGATTTTAGGATTAGATTAATCCTTCTTGAGCGATCGATACCTTAGGTACTACACGAACCACCCATGCGCATGCAGAAATATCAAGGTTAATAATATTAAAACTTAGCATACGTAACCTTGCTGTCATATATCAGTAATGGAATAATCATTCCAGTCAACCAAACACCCTTATAATTAGATATCCCCAAACCCTGCTTGTTAGTGGAATTTATACTGGGTGTTATTAGTGTTTTTTATATTTAGATAACAAAAATTCATTCTATGTCAACATAATATGGATAGTAGTAAAATTAATAAACGAAATTTTTTTCACAATATGTTAATAAATTAAAAGTTAGTACATGCCAATGGTAAAAGTGCTTTACTGTACTAATCAAAAAATGGTATGGCAGATGTAAAATTCATATCAAGCTACTATACCAACCAATATAGGCTTTTTTGACTAGTACTGATTGGTATTGGATGGTACTTAGAATATTGGTTTTCTATTAGGACTAAAATAAAATTTTGTGAAAGTTGAAGGGCTAAACTTGAGAAAAAACATAACTTTAAACCTCCTCCCACTCATCTCTCCTCCTCTTATCATCTCTCCTCTATACTCTAGTCCTCACAAGTCATAACTCTCTTTGTCTCTTGCTCCTCCTTGCCATTGCCGCTTATCGCCTCTCTTCACCACTCGTCACCTCGTCCAATGCCAAGCTCCAAATCTGTCAATTAATCTAGCTTCTTTAGTAGCTCATCAACTTAGGCCATGTTTGGTTGAAGGGTTGGTAATGGAATGAGATAGAACGTAACACACTTCCATTTTGGTTGAAGGTTTCATAATAGAATGGAACGGAATGAGATAGAAGCGGAGGGTTTCATGTTATGTTCCATTCCATCCTAAACAGTGAAAATAAGAAACCTCTGATTCGAGGGGTTTAGGATGGAACATAAACTAATAAATACATACTACCTAATATACCCTCAATAATTTTTTTAATACGAATCATTTCTTCTAACCCTAACCTCCTTTTCCCCAGACTCATTTATTACAGTCCACAAGCTTATCACACATATAGATATTTATAGCTTATCATTTCTAGATTTCTCTTTCCGTTCTCCGTGTTCTACTTCTTCTTCTTCTTCTAGTGTTGTTTATTGGCGGCCGAGTTAGCAGAGAGGGAAGCAAAAGAGGAGCTGGAGGACTTGGTCATTAGTGAGATGCTCAGGATTGTAGGGTATATAGTAGCACAGTTTCACTAACACGTTATCCATCATTTGTTAGAATAAAAACAAACTAGCTCTCGTTTTCTCTAAAATTTACCCCTCTTTCCTTGAAATCTCCCTATAGCGACCACTCTCTTGTAACACTTTATTAGTATCCATCTTCGCTCATTTTTTCTTCTCTTCTTTATGCATTAGTTAACGTCTCTAATGATTATCCTCCTTCTTTAGTGGGCCTCATGTAAAATCATCATCTCAAGTGAACTCCTCCATGCCTATAAGACCAGATTCCATCAACATCTAGCACCAATTGGTCTAATTTCTTTTACAGTAAACTATAATTTCTCTGAATTGTGGCTTTTTCAAAATTGATGGTTTTTTCAATTTTTGATCAATTTCCCTTATTTTCGTGTTTTAAACATGTTATGTATTTAATTTCATGAAAATGTATTTAGATTGAATCAAATTACAAATTATAAAAGATAGAGTTTTATACTTGGGGAATTTTCTTAATTTCCTATGTATTTTTTGTTCTTTTTTGAATTGGTGCTTTATTAGTAAAATTCAAGGCTAAATTATATTTTTGTAGCTTCCAATTGCATCTGATCATCTCTAATTTTTGATTGAATATGAATTTAGGCATTTTTACTATTACAATTTGGGATTTAAATTACTCAAAATTGTGTAATTTTTTGTGAAATTGATGGTTGGTAACTGCCGTATTATACCTATTAGATATGCATGTGTTTTTTCTTTGATTGCATCAAATGGTTCCAAGGATCTCCGTGATGCAGTATGCTTGTTTCTCATCTAAACTATCAGCATATATATACAAAAAGGAGTTTTTTTTTGGTACTTACCCTAGTCAATCTCTTCTCTTGCTCTTTTTGTAGTCACTGAAGTACATGGAAGCATTTATCAAGCAATATAGTAATGAAGCTTGTATGGGCCGGAAATCAATCACAGAAAGAGTACCACTTACAAATTAACTAGCATGTATTGTTGTTTTCTTGATCCATATTCTTGCTCATGACACAGACTTTCCACCTCAAGAATATCATGATGAACAAGTATATGCCCAGATTTGTAAGTGTGAAATTTGAACATAGTTTGGTTTGTATAGTGGAGTGCCCATTTAAATTATTATGATGCAATATCTTACTTTTGTAGTCCACTATTTCAACTCATATGGGCATTATTAGATCCCAATATTGTGAATGATAACGTGGATTTGATTAATAATTAATTGAAACAATTTTGGCTTTATAATTTGATTTTGAATTTCTACATTCTCGATATCATTTTAGGCGGTAGAGCGATTAGAAAAGGTTTAGCAGCAAAAATTGTATATAATTAATAATAATTTATATTATTTCTCCTTACCCTAATAATAATATTTTTATATTATTAATAAAAATTGCATATAATTAATAATAAAATAAAAATTTTAA
>JAOQML010000195.1:7191387-7209560 GCA_027568935.1 Erythroxylum urbanii | reverse complement strand
GCTCCTGGGTGCTCACGGGGGCAGGGAGCCAGCATGAAAGCTGGCTCCCTCCTGCTCACCCCGCCATTCCGAATGGCGGGGTGACTCATTCCACCCCGCCAATCGCAACGGCGGGGTGTTTGCCACCTTAGCAACCCTGCCATCAACTTTGGCGGGGTGTCCTATTTTTACCCACCCGCTTCTTGTCAGTCATATTTCAAGGATTGAAATTAATATTAGTCATAAACACAGAATTTAGCCAGGTAGGGGATGGTGGAGACCAGACGATGACAAAGGGAGACAGGGATTGAGAAACATGAAAGGCAACGGTTCAGAATTATGAAAGGCACTGGTTGGAGAAACGTGGGAAGAAAAAGGGGTGGTAGTTGGGAAAAGTGGGAGACATTCTCGGGAAGACAATGGACTCGTGTGAGAGACGCACCTAATAGCATACGTGATTGACGCGTGCAGTAGTTAACGCTCCTCGTTGACTGTGTGGTGCATGTAGGAGTAAGGCTCTGGTGCGTGCACAACCTCTCTTCTTTTTCTGTTTGATTTTAACGATTTTCAAAACTTAATTTCACTTAAATTAATTTAATGGAAATTAAATTATTTTATATTACTAATGAAATTGAAAATTGGTTTTTCTAATTTTTGAAAATTGTTTTCAAGGGGTCATTTTTATTAGGAATATTTTGGAATTTAGTTTAATTTTTAAAGAGTTGAATTATTAAGTTAAATTATTTATCAAATCAATAATTAGAATCAAGCAAAGGTTTTGAATAATTTCTTTCATAATTAGCTTATGTTTGAAATTATAAATAAAATGAGATTATATTATTTTGATGAGAAAAAATTTCTTGAAATCCCTCAATTAAATATTAAATACACGTTAGGAACGTAACAGTTGTCTTCCATTATTTAAGTATGAAACCAGAGTTTTGTTTATTACTTAGCTTGTTGAGTAAACTCAGGGCCACTTTAACTTAGATATGTTTTATCTTAAATTAATTGGTCCTACTTAACTAAAGTTATATAATGAGCAAAGTCATGATCGTATGGAATTAGAGACAGCGTTAGGAATAATATATATGATATATTTTGGCAAAGAGTTGTCATCTAACAATTCTAAGAGTTACTTAAGATATGATTGATAAAGATATTATTTACCTAATTTAAATTTAGTTGGTTTATTGAGCAATCTCAAGGTCAATTAATTTTAAATGGGTTCTTAGCCCACTAGGAAATTATTTAATAATTTTTGGATTTAATAGTGAGGGCTATTATTTTAAACAAAATAGTATGAGTAATCAAATAATTTTAAATTCCTTATTTTATTTGATTTTGGATGTAAACTAATACTTGCTCCTTTTATGTTTTTTGATAATCGAATCTAAATACGAGTAACGAACCTGATGTTGAGAAGCATTATTGGTGCTAACAAGCTGACTGAACGGAACTTTTCAGGCTAGTTTCAAAACTTAAGAATAGTTCTTAGGTAAGAAAAGAAATTGTACACTCTTGACACTCTTGCTCCACCAAAACCTAGTTTAGATGTAGTTGATGAGTTTGAGAGAGGTATCAACATTATGTTGATGATGTTGAGCAAGCCACATCCATGATGTTGGCTAGCATGTCTCCAGAGCTTCAGAGGTAGTATGAGAACATGGATGCGCCTACTATTATTCTGCATCTCAAGGAATTGTTTGGTGCACAAAGTAGGGTGGGGAGATATCAATTCTCCAAGACGCTATTTCAATGCAAGTTGGAAAAAGGATCTTCAATCAACTTGCACATGCTGAAGATGATTGAGTATATTGAAAAATTAGCCCAATTAGGGTTTGTTATGGACTATGAGTTGGGCGTTGATCTAGTCTTATAGTCTTTAAGTTCGAGCTTTTCATAGTTCGTTTTGAACTTCCATATGAACCAAAAGGACATGACATTGCCCAAACTGTTAAACATGCTCAAGACTGTGGAAGGATGCCTAAAGAAGGAACCCAGTTCTGTACTTGTTGTGGGTTCTTCCAAAAGTAAGAAAAAGGGCTCTAAGAAGAATAAGAACCAGAAACAGAAGGCTTCTATTAATGTAGTAAAGGCCAAAAGAGGTGTCAAGAAGAGCAGCAATGACAAGACAAGGGCACAGGCTTTCACTGCAAAGTCAATAGACACTGGAAAAGGAACTATCTATCTTATCTTGCTACCCTGAAAGATAAGAAGCTCGAGCAAGCTATCTTGTTTATGATTCAGATCAATCTTTCTACTTCTGTTCCATATACTTGGATATTAGATACTGAATGTGGTTCTCATATTTGTAATAACCTGCAAATGTTAACATGGAGTAGATCATTGAGGAAAGGTGAACTGGATTTACAAGTTAGTAATGGAGTAAGAGTTGCTGCATTAGCTGTAGAAACTTGTAGTTTAGTTTTGCCTTCTGCCTTTGTATTAGAACTTAATAATTGTTATTATGTTCCTTTTATTACAAGCAACATCATTTCTATTTCTTATTTATGGATTTGTCTTTATTATTAAGAATAAGAGTTGTTTCTTTTACAAAGATGGTGTTTATTATGGATCTAGATTACTTATAAATGGTTTGTATGAGTTAGATCTTAAAAGGCTAATTCTTAATATACATAGAAAGAAAAGAAAGTTAAGTGACCAAAATACATCTTATTTATGGCATTGTGGGTTAGGTTATATCAATGAAACTAGAATCATAAGGTTATATAAAGAAGGATATTTGGATTCTTTTGATTATAAATCATATGAGCCTTATGAATCTTGTTTGTTAGGGAAGATGACTAAATTACCCTTTAGTGGAAAAGGAGAACATGCTAGTAAGTTAATAGATGTGTGGGCTTATGTCCACCAATGCTGGAGGTGGATTTTCATATTTCATTATGTTCATAGATGATCATTCTAGATATGGTTATGTGTACTTAATGGAAAAAAAGTTTGAATCATTTGAAAAGTTTAAAGAATTTACACTTAAGGTTGAGAAACAAATCGATAAAAGTATTAGGACATTTATATCATATCGAAGTGGTGAATACGTAGACCACGAGTTTCTTGGTTTCTTAAAAGAGAATGGGATTCTCTCACAATGGAATCCTCTTACAACTCCATAATATAATGGAGTTTCTGAGAGGAGAAATCATAAACTATTAGATTTAGTACGTTCCATAATTAGTCATGCAGTCCTTCTTATCTCCTTTTGGGGACATGCCATTGAAACCGCTGCTTAGCTTTTAAACAAAGTTTCGTCCAAATAGATTAACAAAACACCATATGAGATATGGATTAGTAAAAGACTAAGACCGTCATATTTAAAGATTTGGAGATGTGATGCTTATGTGAAGCATGTTATATTTGATAAACTTCTAATTAAATCCAATAAATGCAAATTTGTGGGGTATCCAAAAGAGAGTTTCGAATATCAATTTTACTATCTTATTGAGCAAAAGGTGTTTGTCTCAAGACATGCTACATTCTTAGAAAAGGAATTTATTCTCAAAGAAAATAGTATGAGTCAGGTAGAACATAGTGAAGTTCAAGAGTCACAAATTCAGATCGAAACGAAACAATAACCTTCAGTTGATACATATGATGTACAATCGACATTTGAAAAGACATAATCTATGACGCACTAGTAAGATACGCTATCCCCCTATTAAATTAGATCTACTTATTGAGCAAAGGAAGGGTAATGTATCACTCATTCATGATGGGTGTACTAATTTTAAAGAAGCAATGTCTGACACCGATTCTTTAAAATGTCAAGAAGCCATGAGATCTGAAATGAAATCCATATACACTAACCAAGTATGGACTTTGGTGGATACATGATAAGTGTAAATTGTATAATGTTTTAGGGCTTAGTTTGATATATGTTTAGCTATTAATTCAATCATTTAGTACGTGTTTAGGTTAGAATTTTGTTAGTTTGGTAATTATTTGTGTTTTAAGTGTTTTATGGGTTAGTATAAGTCTTTGAGCTTAAATATTATGTTTTTTACATACCTTAATATGTTTGTTAGTGCTTCAGGGCTAACATCGAAGAATGGAGAAGTTTTGGAGACATTCGGGCTAAAACAATGACCCACGATCGTAGCAGAATCATGACAGAAGCACTAGAGTTGGCCCACGATCATGGCTCACATGCCATGATCATGGCCTATATGCCACGATTGTGACAGAAGACTCAGATGTGGCCCACGATCATGGCCTACAAGGCCACGGCTGTGGCCTGCATCGGACAGACTTGTAAACACTGAAAACTGTCAAGTTTCAAGAGATTTTTGGACCTTTCAAACCCCCCCAAAAGCCCCTAAGACTGCTCAAAAAGCAAAGGATATTTAAAGAACAAGACAAAGAGACAGAGAGAGCTTTTGCATAAACCACTTTTAAGAAACCTTAGAGAGAATTCATTGAGAGATCGAGAAAGAGAAGAAGGAAGAGAGAATAAGAGAAGAAGCTGACTCGACGTACTTCCTGGATCAGGAGTTTCTCAACATCGCTGCCTCCCATCATCCATTCAGATCGTATTTCCTGTTTATTTTCAGTTTTATTATTGTATAGAATTGGAATAATAGTTGATGATAGGATTTTTGAATGTTAAAGATGTTCTAAACTCAACTTCAGAGTTTTATCTTTAAATTAATGAAATCTGATTGTTTATGTTTTATTGGATTTATTATGATTTAGTTCTGCGATTGCATAATTCGATAATAAACTAAGAGGGGAATTGAAGGAAAAATAATTAAATTGGGCTAAGAGAATTAGGTGATTTAATAGAACAAGAATTAAATCAAATCGGTAAATTGTGCGAAGAGAGATCTTACATAGGTTTTCGATAGTTTATTAGACAATTTTAGAATTAATTAGGGTTTTGGATAGGTTTGCAAGTTCAATAATCTAATTAGACTTTATGATTTAAGGTTAATGGCTATAACTCGAGAGAGTATAATCAACCTTAGGATCGTTTGGAACCAATAATCCGGTAATTCATAATCAGTTAGGTTAGCGTTAAGGATAGGTAAAATTTCCTTTCTATCATTTGATATTTTCCTTAGGTTAATTCTTGGGTATGTGTTGCAACTGCTGAATAATTAATATTGTTGTGTTCGATTCTTAATTTGATTGATTGAATTGAATTCTCATTTTATTTTCATTATATTTGAATTTCTGCGATTTGTTCTGGCCTTAGATTTTATGATAGGATTATCCCATCTCGTAGCATCGACACTTTAGGTACTACGCTAACAAACCGTGCCCTTGTGGATTATCGAGGGTATTATTAAAACTACACACATCAACACCCGATCAAGTTTTTGACGTCGTTGCTGGAGAGACGATTAATTTAGCTCTTTAGTCTAAGGCTTTTTCACTATCATTTATTTTAAGAAAAGAAAAAAATAGAGAAAGAAGTTTGAGACGTAAAGTAGAGACACAGCAAGACATCTTAAAGTGAGAATGAGAAATCTGAAGAGCTAGATGTCAAGAAAAAATGGAAAGAACAATGATGGAAGATAGATATTATAGGAGCAAGGAACTTTTACAAACTACAACGAGGCACAATATGGTTAAAGAAGTAGCAATCCTTATTGGAACATGTACACTTTGGGGTGGCAAAACCACCTGAATTTCTATTAGTCCAACAATGTAAGGACTCACTTAGGACATCAAGACCTATTTGAATTTCAGTAAGATGAGTCTAATTCATAGGATTCCAAATTGGAAAAAATCATGGATAAGCTAAAAGACATGGAAAAGAACCAGAAAAGAATGGGAGAGCAATTTGATTAAGTAACGAAAAATCATGCCGCATCTATTCACAACCTGGAGATTCAAGTATGACAGCTTTCTTGTGAATTTTGTAAGAGAAGTGTGGAAGACTCTCTGAGCAATATGGAATTATATCATTGAGAGCAATATGAGGCTATCTCACTTAGAAATGGGGTAGAACAAGGAGAACTAGTGGAAGACCATACTGAACCCTACCTTATAGAAGACCAAGAAATCAAGAAAGAGGATGAAGAAAAGGATGAAAATCTCTAATATTATTTGTTAGATCTTCGTATATCATGCTTGAATATAGAAAAATCTTGGGTAGATGTCCATGAAAAGAACTTATCCTTCAGATTAATGATGACCAAGTGACATTCAACATGAATGATGTATTAAAGAATCTGAAGGATAGTAGCTCATTCAGGATAATTGATGTGTTAGAATCTTCTAAATAACGAAAGGACAAAGAATATATGCCAATAGACATCGAGTTTGAAGAAACTATGAAAGTCTCTGTTTATGAAGCGAAAGAAGTAGAGGAGACGAAGGTGATTAAGGAAGAAAGAGAGCAACTAACCTTCTTATAGGACAAACTGTTGAATTTGATGGAAGATGCAGGGAGTTTGTTATTCCCCATTTTGTTGACAGTTCACTTGAAAAAATGACATTATTGAGATTAATTGGTTTTTACAATGTTATCAATATTGTCCTTCTAATTATTTTGCAAACTGTAGCTTACTTATAGGCTACAAAACCGATGTTGAACAAAAAAGGTGGAAGTAAGCTGCTCATGATCCCAGCTAAGGATGACAATTATGACCTGGCCCATTCGGCCTGACTTGTTTTTGGCCCGGGTTGGCCAGGCCACCAGTGGGCCACGGGTTAACTATATTCAGCCCAGGTCAGGCCATTGGTTGACCATTGTCATCCTACACGGGCCACAGGCCAGCCCGACCCAGCCTATGGCCCACTTATTTTTTCGAAACGATGTCGTTTTGTCCAAAACGACTTCGTTTTGAATTGTTTTCCTTTAAAAATAATTGGACAAGCTGTGGCCCAACAGGGCATAGTCTGGGCCACCAATCGATCAGCTCACTTGTGGGTCTAGCCATGGGCTAGCCCATCCCAGCCTGCAGGCCACCATCTCGGCCCGACCCGTCCCGACCCGACCCATTAACATGTCTAATCCGAGCTGAGTTTCAAAGGATAGAGCATCAAGTTACAGATGTTAAAAGAAGCGCTACATGGGAGGCAACCCATGGATTGTTAGTTCCATATTGTTTCCTTTTATTTTTAGATAGTTTGAATTCTGTAGTTCGGTTATTTTGTTTCCACATAAAATTGGGAAGGCATAGGACTTTGACATGAATTAGATGATTGAGGAAGTAAGAAAAAGAGAGCTGAAAGAGCTATAAAGAGTTATCAAGTGATATCGGGAATATGGAGAAGCACAAAAGAAGAGAAAAATCAGAAATTGGTGGAAATACCACGATTGTGACCTGCGGCAGGGTAAACTTGTCCCACACTATTTTCAGTTTAAATCTTTACCATTTTACCCTTCATTCACCTATATATTCATTTCTTACTTCACTTTTTGACTGACTTTCATTTTAACTGTATCTCTCTAAGCTTAGAACCTTCAAACACTCTCATATCTCTCGAACCAAAATCCAAAACTTCCATTTTATTCCAACTTCACCTAATTTCAAACCAGTATGTCACGCATTAAGTAGTTAGCAAAGCGTGATCAATCATCAGGACGAAAGCAAGTCTCGGGATGAGGGCGAAGGAACAAGGCGGTGGACTTTAGAGCACCCTTCCTAATTTACATAGAGGAGGAAAGTATTCGTTTCCAATCCCTTAATGCTAAACAAATTGTAGTCCCGAAATATTTTGATTTTGATATGGTTAATGGGCTAGAACTGCAAGATAGGGTAGAGAACCTAGCAGAAATAATTAAGTGGGCAAAGTTCATATACTTCTAATATCTTTTTTACCAGGAGCTCACTCTATAATTCTTCACTTCCCTTTATTATGAACCTAGTAACCCTAAGGAAATGTGGTTTAGGTTGCGGGGACGAAATTATAAGCTGAATATCAAAATCATGTGCGATATTTGTAGGTTCCCTGAGTCTTCCATTATTGATCAATATGATGATTTTCATGCTTCTCATTATTGAAATAAGCTCACTGGGTTAAAGTGATTCGATGCTAAAAATGCCCACAACAACATCATAAGAACCCATAAGCAGTTGTTATTACATAAATTCATGTGTCAAATGGTTTTTGATAAATTAGAAACCAACAAGTGTTCAACAAAAGAACTTTTCCTATTGTGGTGCATGGATCATAGAATCCCAGCGTGCACCTCCACATATATGCTGAAAGCTATTGTTGCAACTCTACGTAAAAAGAGCAATAATTTAGGTATAGGGTATTTGGTTTCTGCCATTGCTAAGTGTTATAGCGTGGACTGTAGTGATTTAACCGTCCACCTCTCGAATTTTCTAAATTACCATCATTTGTGGCGTGCTGAAATCCTTAAGTTCCATAATATGGAACTTCAGGACATCAGCCAAAAGACTCATATGAAAATTAGGACTAGTCAAGTGAGTTCAAGCACAGCACTGCCTTAGCAGGCAGAAGAGGACTCGAATAATGAGGAGTCTGAAGACGAAGAAGATATAGATGAACCGAGCTAGAAGAAAGTGCTTGATACATTCTCTGCGAACACCAAGATAATTACAAATACACTTGCAGTGAAATCTAGAAGGATGAAGGAGATGGCCTAAACACAATGACGTCAGAGTCGGGATATACGTCGTATCCATTGTTACTTTGAAGCTTAAGGCATCCAACTGCCACCTCCGACACCATCCCCACCTCCATCACCGTGAGGTTTTATTTCTAACCCCTTCCTTTTAAAATTTAGTCTTTATTCTATTTTATTTTTTGTTTTATTTTAATTTATGTTTCTTTTTTCCATGCATGTTGTGTGCCTCCTCACATTTAGGACAATATGTTGTTCAAGTGTGAGGAGGGTTATAAGTTTTGTTTTAAGTGTGAATTTTACATATTGTTTGATAGTTTATTAGGTTGCATTTTATGGATTGTGTCAATGTGTCAATGACTTAGATGGATTGAAATTGATTTTAAACATAGTCTATTAGGTTGTGAAGAGTCATTAGCTCGCAAAATAGTGAATTGGGTTCTTTGGATAAATATGCAAGTTAATTAGGATTTAGTGTTAGTTTGTCACCCTCTAAATTGTCACATTCATTCATAATTTAGGTCTTTCAACTAAAGTAGCTTTGCTAGTATTTTTTCATGAAAACGAATAGCTTAAGCAACAAGCTAGGAAAAAAAATTGTGTCTGTTAATTTTAAATAAATAACTATTCCGCTGGCCTTCGGGTTATGAATAGAGCTAGTAGCCAGTTGAGAACGTGATGTAGTTGAGTAACTAAATCGACACGCATCACAAATGCATGCCTCTACGTTAAAAGGCTATAATGACGTTTTAACCAAGTAGCTTAACAAAAACATGACTTGGTCGAGTAATCGAATCAACATTCGTCACTAATGTTTACCTTTGAGTAAAAGACTAGGTCCATGTCCACAAAAAATTAAATAAAAAGTAAATAAAAAATGATTTCTAATAAAACCTACCGACCTTGTAAATAGTTTGACTTTTCATGAAAATGTACTTAGGAATAGTTACAGAGTTTGAATGACCAAAGAATTATTAATGTGTGTGTACAATTGAAAAGGGTGAGTAACTTGACATTTGGGTTTTGATTAATATGTATGTTTAGTCCAGCACCCCTAGATGCAGATTTTGTATGTAAATGATTTGAAATAACTTTAATGATTGTGTTTAAAGTTAACTTTATTTCATGAAGTTGAAGCCATTCTCTCATTACTGCAATGTGTGCTTTGTGATATTTATGTGTTTGTTGTTTTGTTTGTTTGAGGACAAGAAAACGTTTAAGTGTAGGGATGTTGATAAGTGTAAATTGCATCATATTTTAGGGCTTAGTTTGATATGTGTTTAGCTATTAATTTAATCATTTAGTATGTGTTTAGGTTATAATTGTGTTAGTTTGATAATTATTTGTGTTTTAAGTGTTTTATCGATTAGCACCAGTCTTTGAGCTTAAATGTTATGTTTTTTAGGTACTTTGATGTGTTTGTTAGTGTTTCAGGGTCAACATCAAAGAATAGAGAAGTTTCGAGACATTTGGGCTGAAATAACAGTCGACGATCAAAGAACAACAGGCCACGATCATAATAGAAGCACCAGAGTTGACTCACGATCATAGCCCACATGCCACGATCGTGACAAAAGCCTAGGACATAGCCCATAATCATGGCCTACATGCCATGATCATGACAGAAGGCTCGGATGTGGCCCACGATCCTGGCTTACTTCAGCAGACGCATAGACACTAAAAAATGTCAAGTTTTAAGAGATTTTTTAGACTTTTCGAAACCCAGAAAAACCTTAGGGCTACTCAGAACATAAAGGATATTTAAAGAACAAGACAAAAAGGCAAAGAGAACTTTTGCATCAGCCATTTTTGAGAAACCTTAAAGAGAATTCATTGAGAGATTGAGAAAGAGAAGAAGGAAGAGAGAAGAGGAGAAGAAGCTGACTCAACGTACTTCCCAGATCAGGAGTTTCCCGACATTACTGCCTCCCATCATCCGTTCAGATCATATTTCTTGTTTATTTTTAGTTTTATTATTGTATAGAATTGGAATAACAGTTGATGATAGGATTTTTGAATGTTGAAGATGTTCTAAACTTGCCTTCGGAGTTTTATATTTGAATTAATGAAATCTGATGTTTATGTTTTATTAGATTTATTGTGATTCAATTCTGCGATTGCATAATTCGATAATAAATTGAGAGGGGAAACGAATGAAAAATAATTAAATTGGACTAACGAGAGTTAGGTGATTTAATAGAACAAGAATTAAATTAAATCAGTAAATTGTGCGAATAGAGATCTTGCATAGGTTTATGATAGTTTATTAGCCAACTTTAGAACTAATTAGGGTTTTGAATAAGTTGTTAGTTAAGAGATTGCAACTTATATAATCTGATTAGGCTTTATGATTTAAAGTTAATGGTTATAACTCGAGAGAGAGTAATCAACCCTAAGATCGTCTAGAACTAATAATCCAGTAATTCATAATCAGCTAAGTTAACATTAAGGATAGGTAAAATTCTCTTTCTCTTATTTGATAATTTCCTGAGGTTGATTCTTGGGTGTATGATGCAACTGCTGAATAATTAAAATTGTCTTGTTTGATTCTTAATTTGATTTATTGAATTGAATATTCATTTTATTTTTGTTATATTTGAATTTTTGTGATTTATTTTGGCCTTAGTTTTTAGGATTAGATTGTCTCTCCTCATGGGATCAACACCTTAGGTACTACGCTAACGAAATGTGCGATTGCAGATTATTGAGGGTATTATTAAAACTACACACATCAATACCTGATCAATGCACCTAATGGTATTATACCTATTGGATGCAAGTGGGCTCTTAAGAGAAAAACTGACATAGATGGTAATTTACATACGTACAAAGCGAGGTTAGTGGCTAAAGGTTACAAACAAAAATAAGGAGTTGATTTTGATGAAACCTTTTCACCAATAGCTATGCTAAAATCCATAATAATTTTATTGGCCATAATTGCATATCCTGATTAGGAAATCTGGCAGATGGATGTCAAAATAACATTTCTTGATGGGAATTTATAGGAGGATGTGTATATGACACAATCTGAAGGTTTTGAATCCAAGAGATTTCCCACTTAAGTATGTTGTAAAAGTCTATTTATGGACTTGAGCAAGTTTCACAGAATTAGAACATTCGTCTTGATGACAATCAACGAGTTTGATTTTATCAAAAATGTAGATTAATCATATGTTTATAAAATGTTAGAGGGAGTGCTATCGTTTTCTTAGTTTTATATGTAGATGACATATTGCTAATTAAAAACTACATACCTATGCTTTAGTTTGTAAAGATTTGGTTATCCAATAATTTCTCCACGAAGGATAAGGGAGAGACAACCTATATTATGGGAATAAAGATCTATAGGGATAGATCAAAGAGGTTGCTTGGGTTATCTCAATCCACATACATAGACAAAGTACTAAAGAGGTTTATCATGGAAAATTCCAAGAGGGGATTCTTACCCATATCGTATAGGATTAGTCTCTAACAGAGTATATGTCCAAAGACACAAGAGGAGAGAGATAAAATGGATTGTATTTGATATGCTTCAGCAATTGGGTCAATCATGTATGTTATGCTATGTACTACACTAGATGTCTCTTATGCTTTGAGCATAACGGGCATGTTTCAAGTCAATCAAGGTGAGTGTCACTGGACAGTTGTGAAAAACATCTTAAAGTACTTGAGAAGAGCTAAAGATATTTTCTTATTTTATGGAGGAGTTAAACTGAGAGTTTAAAGATATTCAGATACCAGTTTTAAGTCAGATCTCGATGATAATAGATCACAATCAGGGTACATCTTCACAATAAATGGTGGTGCAGTAAATTGAAAAAGTTCCAAAGAGCCAACCAATGCATATTCAACAACCAAAGCAAGGTATAGTTCAGCATCAAAGGTGACAAAGGAAGCAGTTTGGATCAAGAAGTTCATCACTAAAATTGGAATGGCTCCTAGCATTGTTGAGCCTATAGTATTGGACTATGACAATAATGGTGCTATTGCATAGAAAAAGGAACCAAACTCTCATCAATGGTCCAAACATGTACTCAGGAAGTTTCACTTGATGAGAGAGATAGTGGAGTCGAAAAACATAGCATTAGAGCGAGTTTTCACTGAAGAGAATCTTGTAGATCCTTTTACTAAGTCATTGTCTTATAAGAGACATGATCTACATATGGCTGGATATAGTATTAGATACATAGGTGATTGATTTTAGTGTAAGTGGTAGATTGTTAATTTATACCCTTGCAACTAATCAGTTGGTTTCAATTTAATGTATGACATTATTATTTTATTAATGAAAAGGCTCTCTTTATCTCTTTGTATTAATTTAATTAAATTTGATGTTTTAATACTAAAGGTAAAATCCCTGGAATAATTATTGTGTAATTGAAATTATAGTGAGATCATAATTATGAGATTCAAGTTACATTTACGTATTGTTTCTAAATGTTCCTAGTTATAGTTTCATTAAGACGAGATAGTATTGAAATGGTAAAACTAGCACACATATAAAGAAAGTAATTGATCTCATAAATTAAAGTATGGAGATACTTAAACTAATATGAGGGTGATTATTGGAGAATAAGTCATTGAACTGACCTAATTATGAGAACGCTGAATGGAATATTACTTATGTGTTTGTGAGTTTTCTCGTAATGATGGTTGTATAATTGATCCTTAGACTTGAGATTACTAAGGTATCTCTAGTGAGAATTATTATGTTTTGATCATACTTATGAATCATCCTAGGATAATTCAGTTGGTAGTACTTGGATGTAATATGAACCATACAAAGATAGTTGAGTATGTCAATAAAGGATTCGTCACTCTAAAGTAATTACAGAGAATGTTCTACTATTCTTAATTAGTATTAATTTATGGAATTCTCTGGCCAAAGTGAATTGACATTTGAAAAGAAGTTTTCAAATATCAATTAGTAATTAGAAAGAACGAACATGATTGGATAAAAAGAGTAGATAGTGTATCCATACTCTATCCAGTTAGAACATTGGATGATGAAAGGATTAAATTATACATCATAACCATGCATGGACAGGTTAAGTCAAACCACTTTAACATTCCTGATATTTAGGTGGTCATGACATGTTGCTAGACATCAATCTTAATTTATGATTATAAATTATTTAATTAGAGAATTAAAAATAAATTAAAAAAAGTTTTCATTTATCTAATTTTAATTGTGAATTAGAGTTATAATTTATAATCATTTCCAATATCTTAGGAACGTAATGAGTCACACATTAAAAAGCAGCTTGTGAAGAAAAAATAAATTATAATTAAGTTGGACTTAATTATAAAGTTTGAGAAACTTTAGAGATCAAATATGAAATGTTTGATTTTATTAAAATTAAGTTAATTATAATTAGAGTATGACTTTAATTATAATTAAGAAAATTTCATTTTAATAAGAATTACAAAACCCTAATGCTTTTTCTATAAATAGGAAGAAAGCATCAGGGAGTTAGCACTCCTACTTATTTCCTCTCAAAGAGTTGAGAGCCAGAGGCTGGAAAAGTGAACAGCTCGTTGTTGACAAATGAGAAAAGCTTTCAAACGATTTCAACAGGAAAAGCAAATTAGGTATACTTTACGATTTGTGTTTTATTATTCAAGTTATTCAATTATAGTAATATAATCGAAAACTGTCAAAAAAATTTTCTATAGCACCTATGATTCGATCACGGTTAGTTTTCAACAAATACACATGCAATGTTTATTGAGAAGTTGCTCTATTTTTTCCTGTTATTTTACATATAATTGACTCCATATTAAAGTTCAAGTTGTGTGTATGTTCTTATAATTTAAGCTGTGCAATGTGTTGTTTTAGATTAAAGAATACACATTTTGTGATAGCTTTTTTTCAATTCCCTTTTATGCATATTTATTTTGATTATTCATTTAATAAGTGATGCTTATTCTTTGGTTTAAATTTAAAAGGTTATGTGCTATTTGTTTAGTTTATTGTATTTATTTAATTGAATTTATTTTTATAAGTAAACAGAAGGAAGCTTTTGTACTCCTAATAATTAAGCCCTTCAGAAAGATTCGATGATCAAACTTGGGCTCATGTGAGATTGGTTCTTGCTATAAAGAACCCTATTATTTGTTTGTATTGTTATAAACATCTGAAAGGTAAGGGAATCACTAAGTTAAAGAAACGTTTATATTGGACCCCAAACTTTTCTTAGAAGTTAGAATTATTAAATAAGAAATTGTTGGCATTTAGTCATGAGTAAAAACCAGAATTTTTGAATTAGAAATTTGTGGAGTTTATTTATGAATATTTTTAATTACATATGGTTACATGGATTAAATGGAAGTGTTAGAATTAGGTTAAGGAGTAGAAGGTATTAGAGTAAATATGGAAGGGTAAGTTTGGAAGATTAGAGTTTGTCTCAGATTAATAAGAGAAGAACAAACCAAAAGTGTGTGAGTGAAGAAAGAAAGAGACGTGTTCGTGAGGTTAAGAAAGAAAGAAAAGAAAAACCTAGAAGAAACTAGAGAAAGAGAGAGTTGTGTAAAATAAGAAAGAGAGAGAGAAGAAAAATGTAGAAAGAAGTAGAAGAAGAGAAGTAGAAACCGAACCAAAAAAGAAGAAGAAGGAAAGAAAGATTAAGAAGATAAGAAGTGGAAGAAGAAGGTTCAACTGAGTTTTAGGTAACCCTTTATCTATTTTCTTATTTTGATATAAGAAGAAAGCAGAGAAACTAGATTTTTATGTGCTGAAAATGAATAAAGAAAGAAGAGGAATAAGAGATTTATGTTCTTAGATTTTCATGAACGTTTAACTGGATCTTAGTTCTTCTAGTTAGATAAACTAAGAGTAGATTAAGTCTAAGCTCATTTTTGGATAATAGAGCTTTAGGGAAGTTCTATTTGTACATGTTGTTTGAATGAAAAATACATTTGTTTGAAGGGAACCAAGAAAGTTGAGGGCGTGAACAAGGGGAAAGACAAGCTTGAGCTTAGAGTTACAAGTAAATAGGTGGGTAATATGTTTATAGTTTTTGTAATGATGGGTTGTATTATTTGATTTTGTGTGTATAAATGCTTATCTTGAATCATTGTGAATGTGGGAAAAATGTTCTGTGAATTTAATATCATGTTTGCTTTGTAAGAATTCTACTGCTTTGATATTAATGAAAAACAGAAAATTTAAGAAGCATGAAAATATGAATATGATATGAAAAATGTAAGCATAGAAAATTTTCTTGTGTGAGCAAGAGAAATACCATTTCGTTTGTCACGTGCATGTTGACCTATAGCCTTCTCCCGACTGCTCGCTTGTGGCATACGAGCTCTGAAAAATGGACTCATTTTGTTCATAGTGTAAACTTCAATTTCGCCATTTCGTTCTATGGGATTCTCTCAAGTCATATTGTTGTGTACTTTGTTGTGACTTGCTGAGCATGATTTATAATTGAATGCTTTGTTTGATGATTGTAAATTATACGATACGGATTATGTGACTATAATGTAAATTAAGTGTTCTGTGAACTGGATTGGTGTATAAAAATAGGCTTGGTTGTGTGTGTGTGTGTGTGGCTCATCATCAATCGCTATAAACGTGTTAGCCACTGAGCTTCGTAGCTCACCCCATCAATTTCCACTTCTCAGGTGCAAGAATCAGCAGATCAACGGTGAACCTTGCAAAAACTTCGGCAAATCTCCAAAAAGCTCATCTTTTGTAACTAAGTTAGTTCAGAAACTTTTGGTACTTTAGAAGCATATAAAGCATTAGCATCCATATTGTATTTTTGTATTATGCTACTATTTTGACTCTTAATATGTAACTGAAGTTATGTATAAACGCTGCGTTGATTAAGAAATGCAACTCTATTTTGTTTAAGAAATGGCAGTAATAATTGCAGAGTTTCTCTTTTGAATATAAGCAGAAATTTCTTCTCTGTTAAATGTCAATTGTAGTTGGGAATAAATTGTTAGTTGTTTAATAGTTTTTGAATAAATATTCCTAAGCAAATGGTTAATTTGGGAGTTATGCATGTATAGTCTATGATTGTTGGTTTTAGGTCTTGTGATTTTGTGTAAGGTGTATATTGACAATAGAGAGAAAAAGGGGATGAAAAAGTATTCTGAATCTTCAATGAGTAAATTGTATTGATCTAGGCATAATTTAATAAAGTTGTCTTAATGAAAGTTGTAGATTATTCTTTTAGCTTTCTAACGACATAAAGTTTATAATTTTTGGATTCAGGATTGAAAGTTATGAAGATTAGAAGTGGGTGTGCAAAAACTGCACTATTCATCGAATTGCACGATCGTTCAAATGCCCTTTTAGTTGAAAGCTCGTGTTCATGCACAAGCACAACCGCGACTTCTCGCTCTCACAGTCGTGCCACTTTGTTGTCACGATCGTGACATTTTCAAACGCACGGCCGTGACATTTTCATTTTATTTATTTATTTGTGTATTTATTTTTACTCTCAACCGTGACTTATGTTTATTTGATCTATTTTTATTTATACTATTATTTTTCAAAATTTCCCAATTTTGGTGCTTAGTTGCCACGAAATAAGAATCGAGACCCGGGGCCAACATTTTATCTGTAATCAAAGGTGATGTAGAGTCTTGCAAGAAAGTTAGCCATGATGTGAAATGGAAGATGAAAACTTTACTTGAAGAGTATCAAAATGAGAAAGACTAGTGCCAATTTTATTTTGAAACTTTTTAGGAGCAATATGATGAGTCTGGCATAGGTTCCACTTCATGTCCAAAACTGATTTTGTTCTAGACAAAGACCTGTGTTTGTCTTATATTTCACTACTAACTCTTTCCCTAAGCTTTTTTTAATATATTTTTGAACTAAAATTGATGTCCAACTTCTTCTAAAAAGTTATTGCTCTTTTGTTTAGTTTTCAAATGACTTTAAAACCACCTTGATTAGTTGGTTAAATTTATGCTTAAATTTATGTTTTCTACTCAAATAACCTACAAGTTAATGAATCAAACGTAGGAAATATCTTATAATTCCATATAAAAGCATTTTATAAAATTTTTAAATCACAACTAACTTAGCCTCTATAAAAACGTAAAATAAATCCATATTACTCTTTTTCCTTTGAACTTTACCTTGGAACTTATTTAATTTTCAGCATTTCACATTTGGTCTCCTATTTTTCTTTTCTTCTTTGTTATAATAAATCTCAACTCAATGTTAGTAATAATCATAAGAATTATTATTGATATAACTATTTCACTCTATTTTCTTTTGTCTTTTCTTATTTCTTTAGTAGAATGACATGAACTCCGCAGTTTTATTAAGTTATTCGTAGTTTATAGTCCTAGTTGTTATTGTAAGGATGATTATGAAGACTTGTTTAGTTTCTAACTAAAATGTTAGGATCTTGGTCTGTTTTTATTCTAAAAATTTTTAGGCTTGTTGGGAGTGCCCATCACGTCGTTTGTCAGCATCTATTTTATGTTTGTGAAGCTTGTCCGATTGCATGGATATTTCAATTAGTCGCGTTACCTTGTTAGGTGTCTCTTTTAAGAGTTTGTCTTCCTACTGTTTTGGTTTTCTCACCTGCATTTTATGAATTCAGATTTCAGTCAGGTTGTTTGATTAGACAAAAACTTGTTTGACTGTCAATGTTAATGT
>JAOQML010000195.1:7143569-7160260 GCA_027568935.1 Erythroxylum urbanii | reverse complement strand
TAAAAAATTAAGAATTATTAAATAAATAAAATTCATAAATAATATTGAATAGTTATTAAATAAATAACATTTAAAAAAGAATATTAAAATTGGAAATTATTAAATTAAATTTATTTTTGGGAAAAAAATAAATACAAGAAGAAAATGGTATTCTGCAACATTCTGCTAACATATTCCACAATGTTTTAAAACATCTTGGATTCGTCAACATTCTGCGACGTTTTCCTGAAACGTCGTAGAAACTCACATTTCGCGAGGTTTCAAAAATATCGCCAAATGTAACTTTCTGCGACGTTTTCTACAACGACGCAGAATGTGGCTTTCCGCGACGTTTCCTACAATGTCGTAGAATGTGGCTTTCTGCAACGTTATAAGAAAACGCTGCGGAATCATGACATTTTAAAAAACGTCACACAAAATGTCGCTGATAATGGTATAGGCAAAAGGTTTATACGACGTTTTACATAAAACGTCGTATAAACCTTTTGCCTATACCACTATCAACGACGTTTTGTGTGACGTTTTTTAAAATGTCGCAAATTAGATTCTGCGACGTTTTTGGACATTTTACGATGTTTTAAAAACGTCGCAGATTGCGTTGTATTCTTGTAGTGAAAGGAAACTTCACAATGTAATTTCTATACGATTGTTTAATTGCAACAATTGCACAATTATACAACTCAAAACATTCCTCTCTCACTCATATCAATGAATGAAAGCACAATATATACAATGTCATACACAGATGCATTTTTTAACCTCTCGTGACTCTTAGTAACTCTTTAGTATGCTCAAAATTCTTTTCACAACTCGTACGTGGTATATTCATACACAAGATAACCTAAAATAGTAATTAGAAATAAAAATTAGTCATTATAACAATAGCATTAGTCGATCATTGTGGCATATTATTTGACTAATGTGGCCATAAGTTCAAGATGCATATTTTTAAAAGATATTTATTGACCATGATATTATAGTAGTTGACCAGTCTAACTAAAACCCTAATATTGTAGCCTAAATCATCATATTATTTGACCAAAATTTTTTAAACAAAAAATTCAAAACTTCTTAAGATCGTTCAAATATAAAAAATACATTAATTTAATAAAACTTGATCCAAAGCCATTTTTATCCTCAAAAGTGTTTTAACGTCATAAGAGGATTTCTTTTTAGAAATCCTTCCCAAATTTTCTTTTAAGTATGATAAAGTACATGTAATATGCCCTAAGTATAAATGATAATGAAATAATTAAGCCCCTTATTCATTAAAATTATCAAAATAAGGTTACAAGAAAGATTACAGTAATTTGATTAAATTTTGATATGCTTAATTCCTTTATGTATTTAGTTATTTACTTAAATTCCTTAAAAGGCTCTCTTAAGCTTACAAATGTGATCCACTTTGCTCATTTGATTGATCCTTTAATTACTCAATTGATTTAATTAGATCTTTTTTCTCACTTTATCTTTCTATTGAATTAACGTATTTTGTTGTAATCAAAGCTACATATTAGAACTTCACTTACTCTAGCAATCTCTCCTTTTTTTATCATCATAAAATATTTGGTGACATTAGAAAAAATAATTGACATCAAGTAATTTTGTGGCATCTCATATAAGATTATATGAAAGTATATTAATTATGTGATTGTGACCTATAAGAATATGACATATATGCATTTCTACCTCTTTATTAATGATGTGGGTGATATAATACTCTCTTTTAGATATATGGAGAATTAGAAGCTCTCTTAGTGTAATAGTGAGGCCTAAAAAATGGTTTAGCATATGACATGCTCTTTTTACAAAAATATAACTTATGGGATTTTGCAAATGTAATTTTTCTTTGTTCATAAGGCTTATAATGATAATGAGCTTATTTTATACCATTTTGATGATAAAAAGGAATATATAAATGAGAAGAATATTACATGCCCTTTGGTATTACCTTGTATTATCTTGTGAACTATGCCTTCTAGGTTTGGAATATGAACCAATATAACCGCATAAAATTTCTTTTTATCTTAAAACCTAGAAGATGAAGCATGAGAATTGAATTATTTATGCCTAGAATTGAATTCCATATGCTCATTTAATAAATTAGATAATGGCTCATCATTATAAATATGATTTTTATTCTTAAAAATTGTCTTGGCATCGAGTGATGCATTTTTATAAGTGTACTCAATCTCATGCCTATCACTCAACCTCTTTTGAGATTCAAGAATGTTTAATTTTTGACTCCCTAAAGTGAACTTAGACAATAATTATTTAAAAATATTGATCTTCTTTTTCAATATTTCATTGTTATATAACAGTTATGCTTATTGTTATTGGCAACAATCACACTCTAAAAATCTATCATGTCATATATATCACATTTTAATTTATTTTCAATCATGCATACATCTAAGAGCTTTAAGATCTCCTTATGATTGAAAGATAATTTCTTCCCTTTCATGCTTAAGATCTCTAGGTATTTGACTAACTCATCATATACAAGATCAATATCAAAACCATCATTATCTTTGCAAAATTTTAAGGGAAAGGGTACCTTGTTCTTGTTATTCATAAAGCACATACTTACCATCACAAATTTGAATTTCTCACTTTTTTAATTAGTAGTGTTGTCTCATGTGGCCTTAAATGCTTTATTCTTCTTCTTTAACTGTTTCTTCCCCTTCCCCTTTTAGAGCATCTTGAATTTCTTTATGATGGGCTTTATATATTCCTCATTGCTCCCATTTGTACAGATCTACCATTATTAAATTTTCCATCCTTGAAGACTTTAAACACGACACCTTTTCTTTTTTGAGCTACTTCCTCTTCATACATCTCATTCATTTGCATTTTATAGGTAAGGAGTGATCCGACTAGCTGCTCAAATATTTGGTTTCTTGTATAGTCATCACCTTTTCCTCCCAAAACTTTGGTAAAGACCTAAACAATTTTCTCATTAATTTAAAATTAGTATCTCTTTTCTTCATTTAGTGAACGGCCAAAACCCCAAAGTTAAGTTCAATGGTATGTTACCGCATATGAAAACTTGAGTCCATAGAATAACACAAAGGAACCTTGGAGTTCTTTATTTGAACAGGTCGGGTAGGAATATAGGGTTAAGATGATACAAATAACAAAAGACGCCTGGATGATTATACTTATGAACTAGAAGATCAAAGCCTACAATAGAAACTCACAGATGTTTTTATTGCAAAATCAGGCATGCAGAAGAAATAACTACCAAGGCTCTTGAAGTATAAGCCTTGCATTTGATACCATCAGTACTTTGTAAACACATGCCACATGAATTGTTCTCAGGCTGATAGTTCCTCAAGTAGAAATACTCGATCAAATATTGAGTCACATTAGTGGCACAGCAAATGTTTTGAAATTGATAAATACATTCACGATTCATCAATGCTCCAACTTATTTAGCCACGGATTAATTAAACTAAGACCATCTGCTCATAAATAAGGTTACATATAAATGGCATTGGGCCGGCAGAAGAAAGAGGATATTTATGAACAATATATTGTTTACTCAGCTTTCACGTCTTAAAGAATACAGCACCTCAGCACCAGTCCCTTTTGATCCATCCTTGAGTCTTCATTTCCTGCAATAAAATTTGACATGAATACTGAAAAAATAAGCAATATGATTAGATAGGAAAGATGTTTTAGAGTCCTGCTGCCGATAATGCCCCACCTATCATCTGACCCTATTAGTTCGGGGTTGATGCAGATCTTCATAGGCCATGAAGAACTTGTACTTACATCTGCCTCACCCTTAAAAACTTCCTAACCACATATGGATACCTAACATATTCACTTCAGGTAGAAAACTACCTTCCATTACTAGGACATTTTCAGAGTAAGTAACCTTTTCCCATTTTGTTTAGTCCTTTATAATTATCTGTTCTAAACACCAGCTACATCCCTTTCATAGAGTTAACAGCTATGATTTATTGATTCTTTTTTCTATTGATTTTTCATACCTTAAATCAATTAAAAGAATTCACTATGGAAAAGGGAACAAGATGGGATAAAGTAGATTTAAAAAAGCTATGGGGGAGGGGGGCTGAAACTATGAGTAGCTAAGTTTATGCAGAAGCAAATATGAGATACTTTCAGGAGGCTGAGCTAGCTTCCGGTTTTGTGGTGACATCATTTCTTTCTTCAATTGCATCAATATATCCTCCATTGTATACTCCCTCTGCCAATTAGCAAGCATTGGGAAAAGGCGTGGTTCAACCTAATAATGAAATCATCAGCAGGGTTAAGATCAAACCACAAGTGAGCAAAAAATGAACAGGCTAAAATCACCTACCAAACCAGTTTCAGGATTGACACATGTCATATTAATTCGAGTTTGGAACCTCACACTTGGTGGATTATCGGGATAATCCTTGCCACAGAACAGTTTCAACTGATAAATGCGCCCTTCATGTACAGTCTGGCAACCAACATGATGAAATAACTTGTGCTGTTCTCCAATATTATAAAGAATGCAGACAGTATTGCAATACAATCAAGTTGTATGTTCATAGGCAGGAGGCATTACAGAGGAGCGATGCATACTCCAAAAACTTGATTTCCCATGTTTTTCAAAGAACTGCTTTGACTTGACAAGAATTTAGCAACATTTAACTGAGAACTAAAGTAGTACAATGGGAACAGTCTCTAAAATGGGTTGAAAGCAGGTTTAGATTCAACAATCATCTTGTTATAAACCGAACCCAATTTGTATACGTGTCCTATACGAGCTTCTTTCTTAAAGAATCACCATTTTAGAAACTTCTTTAACCAAAAAAGAATCTCTCCTATGGTTTCTTGTGACTGAGATCTAAATTCCCCGCCTGCAGTTTAAGAAGCTAAAAGCAACATGCAAATCTTTTTTGACAATCAACGTTTAGCTTCAACATCTAGATTTTAGGATCTCTGACAATTCTGTAGCTTACTGTTCCTACTCTAGATTGGACAAATATAAGACAAATTGCATATTCCCAAAAGTACGTTTCTCAAAGCATATGATCCAGATTCGGAACAATAATCATGCAGCTGGCCAATCTAGATATCTGCTGTTGTCTTTCTACATGCACACAAGCAAAATTTGTATCCCCAGAAAGGGCATAAAGAAAGAACTAGCACTAGTTTTGTATAACAAGTATAAAGGAAAATTTAAGGAGCTCCTAACCCTAAAGAACACCTCATTCCTAATCTAGCTAATTATCCATGGGTGTTATGGATTCCCTGCTTATGTACTGGAATTGAACACAGATACGTGCATCTGTGTTTTTACACCATCATATGTGTTTTTGCACCATATTAAGCATGTATATCTGTACATGCTATGAGTATGTTCCTGTTCTCATTTTGGCTCATGACTGAGATTTCCAGTATAGTTTATCTAGTTAACTGACTCATAATGTTAATAGGTTTATCAGTAAGGAATTTTTCCCCAGATTGAAATCCTGGCTTTTTAAAAAATATTACCTTTTTAGAAAATGTTTTCCTAATGAATTCACAAATGTTAATTATATAAATGAAAGAACTAACTGACGAGAAAGAGTTACAGTTGAATATCACTTAAATAGTGAAAACACGATCAACATGTGAACAACCAAAGCTATGCTCATTGAATTATGTATTATGGGGCTAATTTAGAAATCATCTAAAATTCAACCTCCTAATCCAACCTTGTTGCATAAGATACAATGATAAAGTAAAAATGACAATCTTTTAGGAGAAAGGAAAAGCAAAATGCATACACTGGGGGGACCAATAATAGTTCCTGTCCATGACTGCATGTAGACATCATCAGCATCATCCATTCCGTAGCTGACAGTTCCATCACCAATTCCCTTCTCCCCTCTTTCAAGCTCTTCCAGCAATCTGAAGTTCCTAGGCACTGTAGAGGATGGAGAGTTTCTATTAATTACGACAACCTTCACTTCAGGTTTAACCACCTTTAAGAAAACAAAACATGAGAATTTCCCACACATCTGGTGCCAGGAAATTGCAAACAATACCAAGGCATATATTACAAGTTAACTGATATAGTTCCAAAAATTATTTTCAAAATGTAAAGGCATGAAGGCTTGCAAATCCAAAATATCAGATGAATCAGATGGCAAATATAAGGCAGACCTTCAAGACAAAACTTCATGATCACAGCCAAAAATGTCAATCTAAACCAAACTCTAAATATTTTGCTCAAATCAATATCACACAGACACAATTTGCAACCATAACTTACACATTGTTATTCATTCTGTTCATTCAAAGTGAGCAATATCCAGATGGTCGTACATTGACCTTCACTATGTTAGGATTACTGTATCTCTAGCTTGAGAACTGTTAACTAGATATAAACATGATGAGCTAAACTAGACGTCTTGAACTAACTTACATAAGATTTGGAAAGCTAAATAAAAAAGGATACAAAAGCAACTCAATCACTTTGAAATAATCAACTTTTGAAATCATGAATCACATCACAAATAGAGCAGTTAAGAGTTTATGGGGCCCCAAACTTACTTCAATCCACTTAAGTAGGTAACTTAAGCTCCCATAAATTCAGTAAAATATCCTGCTTGCTACAGGAATTTGTTATATTTTCACTGTGTCCAATAACATTCCTATCACCTTTCATGATCTACTAAAGCAGTTTACTATGAACAAGAACAAATTCTCATAGTGAGAAAATTCCTTACGTTTTCATTCATGTTTGAGTTGGGACAGCATAAGTGGGCAGAAAAAATTGAAAATAGTTAAGAAAATGGATGTTCGGAGCCAATCCAACATATATGATTAGGAGAGGCTTACGATTGACAAAGAAAATGATTTAAAAAGTAAGTCGAAAGAGTTTCAAGAGATCTTTACAACTGAAATGAGAAAAGGTAGAGATTTCCGAGTGAATTAATTATTAGAACCTGTGAATACTAGTTTCAAAATCCTCGACTAAACCTCAAGTAAGTCGGAGAGAACAAATTGGAAATATACCTCATTTCCTCAAAAGCTTCACAATATGAAAGCTCCTCTAGCTTCTTACCAGTTATCATTCTTATTTGGGAATTTCTCATTATATTACAAACCATTGTTACCGTAGAAGCATATTCAACTAGAACCTCTTCTAATCCCTTAAATGATCTCATCATCACAAGTTTGCCAATTAATTATCTAGCCACCTACAATCTAGTCTGCATATCAGCAAATACATAACGCATTCACTTTAAACCAGTCATCAAAAATTACCAAAGACTTATACTCTCCTTCGATTTCTGTTCTCTATAAGGTTGTACCTTGAATTCTGACACATACATTATTAGGCGCAGAGAAAAAACGTCAAACACCATTATATGCACAGTTTCACTAACAAAAGGTAAAAAGCAAGAAAAATTTTCAAAGATGCTACAAAACCCATTACCGAAGGCCATCGATAGCCATAAGGAAAATAAAGTAAAGACATAGATTGAAGCCTACTTACCAACAACCCTTGATCCTTCACTACCCATCGCCCTCCTGTATGTAGAGTTGACAGAAATCGTAGCTAGGTTTTCTGGTTAGATGAAATACAAAATAATTGAGAAAGTTTAGAGAGGGAGAGATCGAACAGAGAACGCTGTACGTGCCGAGTCCGAAGTCCGAACTATTTATGTCTCCAACAACCACAAGCTTAAAGTCCATTACTAAGGTCCAACTGGGAGTCTAATGCTACAAGTGAAAGAGTTCTATTTATTTTTAGTTTTTTACTTACGAAATCAGAAATTTGTTTTTTAATCAAACTATGATATCATTATAAATAGTATTGTCTTATTTCTTAATTAACCATCAGAAGTAGAAGTAGTATTTTAATGTTATTCTATTTTAATTGAAACTCTATGAAGAGTTGATTACATTAATGGTTATTAATGAAATTGATTAGTATCTGAAAAAGAAAACACTTATATACTCTTAATTGAAAAGAGATTTTTAGAAATATTTTTATTTAAAAAATTATATTCTTAAGATATATTTCCCAGATCCTGCGTCTTAGAATAGCATTTTTATTGAATGTTGTTATTGTACATTGTAAATAGAAATAGTCTATTCTTGTGACCTAAATCTAAAATTGCAAATCATAGAAAATTCACGGTAGACTATATTTTGATTAAAACAAAAATTCTATATATGGAAATATTATATTTATAAATTTAAATTTCAAAGTTATTAACAATTTTGGTAGAAACAAATGGTAACAACTAATAACTGATATATCTATAATTCACTGACCATGAAGAATATAGAAACAGGAGGCTCAAGTGTAGTAAATAAGCATAACACGTATGTGTTATTACAATGTGACCTAATTAATAGGCTGCATCATCATCTACCATGTTTCTGCGATTAACATACATGTTATAATCATTCTCCTTTGGAGACCTCCAAATGTCAATTGGTTTATGAGACCCGACTGAAGCTTTAGAGTATGTCCTGAATTCCGTTGCCGATCGATCACGGAACTGTCGGATTACAAGAATTGATGCTTGCTGCGCGAAAGAAGAAGTCAATAACATATCTCCAAGAGCTCCAAGTTCCTCATCTTCACTCCACTCTGATATTCCCAATGTCAACGGCGATTTTACTTCTTTGCCTCGACCAACAATGTACAGATCGAATTCATCATACGCTGATTTTATGGTTGTAATTATTTCATCCCCATGGCTCACCAACTTTTCTACGTAAGTTATGGATTCGTCACACATTGTCCTGAACCTGAACTCGTTGATATACTCATCGTCAAGCTGTCTTTCAAGTTCAATGTCTTCCATGAACGAAGCTTCTTCCTCATCGTCCAGGTGGCCTCGACTTGTCATCGCATTTATTGCTTCTTTGCTTGGAACGAACCGAATAATTGTTAGGTTCACTTTATTATTAGAACTTGTAATCCTGGAACCGTATGACAAGGCTTCGCGATCGTCAGCTCCGCCTATGAAAATGACGGCGCAATTCTGTTTTGATGTGTTCTGGTCAGAATCCTCGTCATTACTGATAGAGCTAAGGCCACGATCGATGAATAACCCTATGGTACACGGAGCATTTGCGAGCAAGTTTTGGTTAACAAGTTTGACGGAAGCGTTCTCTTCTTGGAGCATACCATCACCACCAGGTTGCTTGTGGAATGGGATTAGAAGCAGTGTCACGCGTTTGTCTTCAGCCAGGGTACAAATGTCTTCGTGCATGGTGGCGTAAGGGGACACCACCGTGAGAGGCTGAACGGAAACCGCGTGGCCTCGGTCTTCGAATCTTTCAAAGGCATTGATAATGACCTCTGACTCTGCACTCTCGCGGGACTGGTGAACATGGTTATGGTTGCCACTTCTTTGAGCGTCATGGACGATCATCATTGCCGAAGAACGTCCATTGAGCTCCACTAGGTGGACCGCAAAGACGCAGATGGGTGATTGCTTAGTGGGATTAGATATTTCAAGAAGGTTGATCATTCCAGAAACGTTACGTCGGTCATGAATACAGACAAGGGTTCGCAGCTCCGAATGAGGTTCACTTCTCTCCAAGGTCCTGCGCTTGTAACGCCTAAAGTGCCTCCCATACTTGTAAATCATAGCAGGAATTGGCTTTACAGCAGTCATCATTACAATAAGTGTTATCACGGTTACCACAAATGCGCGATTGTTCATCCACTGCGTTTCACCCAAAAAAAAAAAAAAAATCGGTATAATAAAGTGAAAGTTGTTATCTTTTCACAGGTTCTCAAGTTAAAACTGCGTACCCCTCTGTTTCGGCCGGCATTAAGGACAATCAAAGCTATAACGCCTTTGGTGTTCATAAGAACTCCAAGGGTTACACCTTCACGATTAGGCATTCCATAGAGCATTGAGATGATGAGAGAGCTAACCATCTTGGCTGAGAAAGCCACGGCAATAGCTAGAACTATGAGCCAAGGATTTCTATTATTTTGTCTGAGGTCTACGTAGTTGGTTCTGATCCCAGTAATTAAGAAGAATGCAGGAAGCAAAACGCCGGCCACAAATTCTTCAAGTTTCTGCGTGAGTTTCATGGAAAGCTCACCCTTGGGCATAATAAGTCCGAGCATGAAAGCACCAGTCATGGACTGTGAGCCACAAAAGTCTGTGATGAATCCACACAGAACCACCCCAGCAAGAATAAAGAAGATTTGGAGATCATTGCATTTGCCTTCCTTGGAAGATGTTTTTTTAATGAACCAATAGAGTGCAGGACGTAAAGCAAACCAACAGATGATAATAAAAGCCAAGGTAGATAACACAGAGAAGTAATAATTATCTTGGCCATTAGAAATGGTCACTGCTGCGACAAGAAAACCCCAAGACATTAGATCAGAAACCAAAGCTGAGGACAAAGATGTTCGACCAATGTCAGTGTGAAGAAGCTTGATGTCTGAAAGAACTCGAGCAAGATCTGTGAAGCTTGTAACAGTGAGAACAAGACCACAATGGAAAGCACCAAGGACAATTTTGTGCATAGGTTCTTCCTTCAATAACTGGCTGAGCCCGCTGTACTCCGTCTCTTTTATCAAAAAAAAATAACCAATCCCAAATCCGAACGGAAGCAGGAACCCGAGGATGGCATTATATAAGGACTTCTTTTCAATACGCCTTAGCGCTCCCAGCTCCATCTCCAATCCCACAAGAAACATGTAATAAACTAAACCCAGATTTCCCATTGTCTCTAGGGTCTTGGTTGTTTTCAAGGGCTGTACGTATAATCCGAACCATTTACCTCCTCCTAACAGACCAGGACCCAGCATAAGAGCAGCCTATTTACATATATGCAGAAAAGGCAAAAGATATATATTATGATAAGGTACATGTAATCATGACATAGGATGATGATAAAAAAACAAACACAAAAAGTGGGGATACAACTCACGATTAATTCAGCGGAAAAGCGAGGTTGACGAATTAGACTCAAGCCGAGGAAGATAAGGCGGATGACCAATATCGTGAGGCTCAGTTGTGTGGCAAAGAAGGGGATAGATTTGACCAGAGGATTTGCATTTTGCCAAAAGGTCGTGTCATTGAGTATATCTGAATCATTATAGCATGCCCGCAGGGAGCCATTCGCAAATATGAGTTGATAGCCTGCAAACGAGTCTCTATTATCGCCTTGGGGAACAAAGAAGCCACCGTTCATCATTTTCCTCTTTGTTCAGAAAACAAAGAGGAAAACGTGAAATGAGCAAAGGGATTCGAAAGCAAAGATGAGGGACCAGGCAATGATCTTCCAAAGACAAGGTGGGTCTAATATAAAGCCATGGAATTTAGTTGATTCCTCTAACTAATCCATGGGTTGTTCATACCGAAAGCAAAGGTTATTCAGTTACGAATTACTAAAAACTAATTACATCAATTTTCATTCCAATCATTATTAATTATTTGGAGATTGGTCATAAATAGCAACTAAGATACATGACTTACAGAGGACATTATCGGATTAAAGTTACATTACTGCACGATTTAGTTACAAACTGAAGATTAAAATCTTGTTCTTTTGCCATCCTATCCTAATTACTCTCCTCCACACGTTAAAGCCAGATAATCGCTTGCACTTTTGCTTGGACCTTATAATGCATAGTCAAAAACCTATTAAATCGGCATCCACATTAATCGCTTATTCATTTTAATAAAAGGTTGGAAATAAAAAATCGAACTTTTCAAATTTATTTTACAAAATATTATAAATAGGCTACATTCTTATTTATTAAATTGAATTATTATTTAACTCCAAAAAACCTAATTAAACTCTACAAATAAATAAGTAGAATTGCATTTTTTTACAATTACTCCTATAACATAAAACAACTTCTATAAAATTGCAAATATTGTCTCACCTTTTATTAATATAAGCAACAATTATATTGAGTAAATTGTTATATTACAAAGAAATAAAATTAAACAACGATTTCGATTCATTGAAAATTAATATTGGCAAACCAAAGTCACAACTTCATCGGCTTTCATTCCGAATCAATTTTTTGTTAGTAATTTTTCATTCAGTGGACAATAATTAATTGTAGAAATTGTTGATTTTTAAATTACATGATAATTAAGTTATGTAATTTGATCAAGATAAAGGTAATAAGTTAGTTTGATAACTGATATAATATTAATGGGCCAAAGTCTAGTGAAAAAGGATCATAATTAGTGTAAACTGAATCTATATCAGGCCTATAATGGTAAAACCTGATATAAAAACTATTTAAAGAAGTTAAGATCTCTTGCAGTTACTCAATTCATTCATGAGTTTCAGGATTCTTTGACCCGTTAGGAGAGCTTATGTTCTGAGAAAACTGTAAAAAGACGTTGATCACGTCGCAACGAAGAGTTCTCGTGAAGGTCTTGGTGTTAGTTTATTCCCTTTCAGCCAATCAATTAGATGCAAATTAATATATGACATTATTTTGAATTAATAAAAAGACTTTATTTATCTTTATTTATTAATTTAATTAATATTTTATGTTTTAATACTAAAGGTAAAATCTTTGAAATAATTATTGTGTAATTGAAATTATGATGAGACCATAATTATAAGATTCAATTTATACTTATATATGATTCCTAAATGCTCTTAGTTGTAATTTCATCAAGACGGGATATTGTTGAAATGGTAAAACTAGCACATATTATGTTTCTTTCTTATGAAGAAAGTAATTGATCTCATAAATTAAAGTATAGAGATACTTAAACTAATGTGTGGATGGTTATTAAAGAATAAGTCATCGAACTGATCCGATTATGAGAATTCCGAATGGAATATTACTTATGTTTTTATGGATTATCTCATAATGATGGTTGTATAATTGATCATCAGGCTTGAGTTTACCAAGGTTTCTCGTGTGAGAATTACCGTATTTTGATGCTACTTATGAATCGTCCTAGGATAATTCAGTTGGCAGTAATTAAATACAGTATGAACCATATATATATAGTTGAATAAATCAATATAGGATTCTTCACTCTAAAGTAATTAGAAATAATATTCTACTGTTCTTGATTAGTAATGATTTATCGAATTCTCTAGGCATGGTGAATTGATATTGAAAAAGGTGTTTTCAAATTTCAATTATTAATTAGCAAGAACGAACATGATTGGATGATAAGAGTAGACACTGTATTTATACTCTGTCTAATTAGAATATTAAATGACAAAAAAATTAAATTATACATCATAGCTATGCATGGACGGGTTAAGTCAATCACTTTGACATTCTTGATATTTGAGTAATCATGACATGTTGTTAGATGTCAATCATGATTTATGATTATGAATTATTTAATTGGAGAGTTAAAGACAAATTAAAAGAAGTTTTAATTTATCTAATTCTAATTGTGAATTGGAATTGTAATTTATAATCATTGTCAAATTATTATGAACCTAATGAGTCACACATTAAAAAGTAATTTGTGAAAGAAAAATCAATTTAATTAAGCTGGACTTAATTATAAAGTTTAGGAAACTTTGGGGATCAAATATGAGATATTTGATTTTATTAAAATTAAATTAATTAGAATTTGATTTTAATTATAATTAAAGAAATTTAATTATAATTAAATACTCGTATGATTTTTCTATTTAAAAAGAGAACATTTCAGAAACTAGCACTTTTTGTCTTCTTCATCTCAAATCAGTATTGAGAATTGCTCTATGGATATCATCAGAGGCTGAACATTTAAACAGCTCGTGATTGATCAATCAAAAAAAGTTTCAAAGGCTTTTCAATGAGAAGACCAACAAGGTACAATTTCTAATTCGTTTATCATTTTATTCAAGTTTATTTAATTATTGGGATTCGCTCAAAATCTGTAAAAATTGATTGTTTTTTTGTTACGTCTATAATTTGATCACGGTTGGATTCTAACACTTAATTGATCCAAACTCAGACTTTAGAAAACACTTCCACATGTGATAGAACTGAAAATAGGTATTTTCACATTTACTTCGTTTTTTTCCTTTTAACGAACGATCTGGTACTTATTATGTGTTACACTTTTGTCCACCAGAGTAATATTCAAGCTTTGTGGTGAACTTCTCCGTATAAGTAGGATTAAAACCTATTTCCTGAATGGATGTTCACAGTTCACTCTCGAAACTCGTTACGAAACAGTATCATTTATATTTTATAATGCAAGCCATGAGATAGTAAAATTTTCACCTCCTAAAATTTTCTGTTGGTATTCGAAGGTAAATAATACCTAAATTAGGTTAAACAAGAATTTGTCAAATGTCAGGGTAGGACAAGGGAATTTTAATTTTATATTAAAATTGCTAATAGTATTAAATAAATTTGTAAACTGGAAATCTTAAAAACCAGAGCAAATGATTATGTATTTTACGATACATAAATCTTTTAAATTTTATTTAAAATAGTTATTGCGTTTTTATATGTCAAATAGGCATAAAAAGTTACTACTTTTAAAATCTTATAAATACATTTCTAAAATTAAAATTTATAGTCTAAAATAGCTCTCTAGATTTATCTAAAAGTAAAACAAAATGAAACTTGAGTTAGATTTATAAATTAACGATCTTGCACTTATTTAGTTTTTTTAACTATTAAAAATAGTTATAATTTTGAAAATGCTAAATTAAATGTTATAATAAAGCTAATTGATTTATATGAATTACAGTAAATTTAGTAAAAGAGACTTTCCTGCTCATTTTTCATAAAGGTTCTAAGAAAATTTTAACTATGAATATTATATATTAAAAATTATTTAAGTCAATTCCTTCGTTATAGTTGATATGAATTCATATCTTTTGTTAGTCCAAAAAGATAAAGCCTACAGAGATATATGTCCTTTACTAAATTAAAGATTCAAATAATTATGCTAAATTGTTTATATTAGCCATAAATATATTCACATTTTTCTATTTTTAATTACATTAATGTTTATAACATATTTTTTAATGAATATAATATTGGTAAAACAAGGGATATTTCTTAAGGGATCATTTTACATTTATTTTTTCATATATATAAGGAAGCCATTAGGATCATTTATGTATTTTCATTGACTTTAAAGATGTTATGTTTAATTTCATTAGAATAAAAGAATATGAAACTTTTCTGTTTTATTTATTCTAAAAATTAATTTTATTGTCTCAAATTATCAAAAAAAACTTACTTATAATACAAAATTATAAAAGCATTTATAATTTTGTGTATCTGTTTTTTAAAGGGTAAATTATAAATTTGTAAGATGGGTGGCCAAAATGAATACAAGTGTCAATAAGGTAGCAGAACAAACCAACCATGATTGAAATAATGTTTTAATGATATCGCTTTAAGTAGTATGCCGACACCGGATATCTAGCTAGAACAATATAAGAGTTGAGTTATTAGAATTACAACTCCAAGCTCTCCAACCAAAATGCATGATAGCTAACACTCAATATAAGCTATGTTCTAATTACATAACGGAAAGGGGCTTAAAGCAGTTCTTCTTTTTGCCTATATCCAATTAATCAGTTTAGCGTAAAAAATATGGTGATCTAGCTAAATGTTCTTAAAAATATGAAGATTCTTCTCTCTCCAAATTTGATATACCAAGCAAGAAAAAGCATTTGAAAAGAGATTGGTTCCCTTTACTTAACGCTCTAAATTTTGAGCACCAATCCTCAATATAGCTCCATTGATTTAAATCATAATTCAAGGTGCAAATCTCTAAGATTCTCTTAGTTAAGTATTGGCAATTAAAGAACAAATGGTCCACTGATTCATTTCCATTTTATAGAGGGAGCATAATAGGTCAAAGGAGGTCTTGTTAATAACCAAAGTATAAAGGCTATTTCAAGGATTTTATTATGCCAAGCTAGTCTAAACCAGCAAATTATTGGATGAGGTCTTATTAGTAGGTTTTTGTACGATTTACTTGTGAAAGATTTAGATTGGTATTAAAATCAAATCAGAGTGTCCTCTTTTTTACTGTTGGAGTTAGAGCTACAAAGTTGTCTCTTATTAGTAAGTCTCCTTTAAAGGAGTGTGTTGGTCATTTCTATAAGCCTGCTTTTATGATAGTTGTAACCTTCGTGTTATCAGGTAAACTAGCCTCGAGAGAATTGTACTTTTGAAGCTTATGCAAAAGACTAATTTCATGCTAATTATCAAACGAAAAGTAGGTATTTTATCCATTACCAATTATATTCTTGAAGGCATTACATACTATTAACCAATATGACTATTGCTCAATAATTGGAATTTCATTTGTCAATATATCGTTGCTAAACTCAAGGGATTTCATACTGCAAATATGTAAAGATCTTCTTTCCAAATAAGACCACTGTACTGTTACCTTAAGGGTCTATATAATAAAATCAAGACCTCAAACAATTGAAGTTGTGAGAGGCATTTATTCATATTTCTGTCTTTTATGGTATCAGAGCCCTACTAAATAAAACCTAGCCGTCAAAATTTTTTTCCTTATGGCTTCCTCATCACAATCGAATGCCCAGTCTATTCCTACTATTGTTGTTCAATTGAATCGTGATAATTTTGTCACTTGGAGGGCACAAATTCAGCCTCTTTTGATGGCCAATCGCTTATGGGAACTAGTGGATGGATCAACCTCTCTTCCAATGGCTACAATTACAACTACTGAAGACGGTAAATCTGTCACAAAATCCAATCCTGAATATGATGCTTGGATCTT
>JAOQML010000195.1:7123831-7135023 GCA_027568935.1 Erythroxylum urbanii | reverse complement strand
ATAAAATCTTACTCACATTGCAATAAACAATAGATCTCCAAAATGATTCTATCATGATCCAAAAAATTGCTCTAAGGCAAAAAATTAAATCTCACGCTTCTTCCATAAACTATTATACTTAATTTAACGAAAAATTTCTGGGGGCCAACATATTGGTTTTAGTTAGAGCATCTATAAGCTTTAGTCAGATCATCTTGTAGTTTTTAGGCTTCAATCTTTGTCGTATTTAGGTGCTTCTTATAGGTTTTGAAGATTTTAGTCTTTGTCATTTGTTTCTTATAAGTCCTTGCGTCAAGGTTATACTAAATCATCTTACATTCAAAGCGCAAATCCACTTCTTCTTGATTACTTTGTGAAGCAAATATTGATTAAGATTTTAACGATTGCCTCATTATTTCAAAATATTCTTCTTCAGTTTTAGCTTCAACTAATAAGACATTCATATTTGATTTTTGCTGTAGGAATATGGTTGGCTCACTATTTTGTGTTTAATGGGCTGAGAATTTCAGTCTAACCATTTTAGGATTAGCAATAGGTTAGGCTGGGCCTAGATTGTTTATGGCCTGATCCCTCCCAAAAAATTTATTTTGTCTCAAACCAAACTTAAATCCCGATTGGTCTTAGATTATACGACATGATTTATAAATAATTTGACCAAGCTCAAAGCCTAATCAAGCTAAGCCAGGCTTGAAAATCTTGAGCAAGAAAAAACTCCCTTATAGTATATATTAGGTTGAGTTCATAAAAAGCTCAAACTTGGCTTGCCAAAATTGATTATTTTGGCAAGATTTGAAGCAATATCCTAAGCATCTTTTTAACAATGCTTAGAATTCTTAAGAAACCATTTTGTTCGAGGTATAAAATTATAGAATGAGAAGTTTTTAGGTTTTTGAGATACTTAGTATTAAAGCCATGACTTTTAAGGCAAATTTAGGGGGAAATTACTAATGATTAACTAAGTAGTCATAGGTCCAAATATTGGGTTCTGAGTTTTCGTATGTAGAAGTGGAAAAGAAAAGTTAAGAAATGGAGAAAATGGTTGTAATATTGTGGTGATGCAATGTGCAAAAGTTTTAGGAGAGGCCATTGTCAATTATTGCATATAATGAGACTTAAGCCTATGGACAAAATAAAAATATAAAAAACAAGAAAACCTATCCATTATATGGGTAAAAAAAAGAAACCAAACATATCTTAAATTTTTGTTCAAAGTTGAAAGAAGACAATATTGTTCTTATAGGATTCTTGCTGCTAATCTCTCTAACCTCAAAAGTTTTTTTTTTGTTTGAGTCTAGTTTTATCTTTAAAATTATCGGCAAATAACATTGCTTGTAAGGAAACATGATGATGTTTTTTGGTTTTGCATAAACATAACAATGTTGCTTTATTATATTAAGAAAACAATGTTGTTTTATGTTATTAAAGAAGGTCAAGTTAGTATGGGATGTAAAGCACGATTTTGAGCTCAACTTGAAAATTAAATTAAAAAGAACTTGATATTGGCCTAAAGCTCAAGTAACTTGGGTTAAGCTTGTTATAATTCAGGCTAGATCGGGCAAGGTTAGGTTGGGTTAGGATTTTTTTTTTTGGTCATACCTAAGCCATTCTACTACAACCTAGGATGAAGCTTTATGACCTTTAGTTAATTTATCCCACCATTTAACTTTGAATCTTCTTTACATGATAGGAATATTTAGCTATAATCTTGTTTATAATGATATATAGGTCATCATCTATAGGATAAAGAGTTTTGAAACTAATAATAAAGATAAAGTATATAGGTCCTCATAATCTCTAGGTTGATATTTACATAATTGAGGCATCAATCTATAACATTTCCAGTAATTGATAAATCAAAAATGAAAGTATGTGTAGACCCATTATTGGAAAAGAATAGTATGAATAGTGGTTTGTTATGTTTTTAAGGAGGTAAGTGTTTAACTAAACTTGCTGGTAGTTATAATAATTATATGTGGAAGAGTATGGTAAAATAAAAATTCAACTTTATATGTAGACCCAGTATTGGAAAAGAATAGTATAAATGGTGGTTTATTATATTTTTTAGGAGGAAAGCGTTGAACTAAGCTTGTTGATAGTTATAATAGTTGTATGAGGGACAGTATGGTAGAATTGTTGAGAACTTAACTTCAAACCTTTTGGGTGTCTAAGGTTTTTGCCCCACTACATAAGGTAAACAGTTTTATAAATTTTACAAATGGAATTGGTAGGGGTAGTTTTATCAGGCTTCATAAAATGATGCTTTATTTTATGGAATCAATTTCATTTATATATGAAAATAATATGTTTAAAACTTTGATAAATCTCATGGATTATAATTTCATCCTTTTAGGAAAAAAATGTGTATTTCTTTAAAAGGATTGACATTTGAAAAACTATTTTCTATTTTTAAGATGTTTTAAAAGGATTCTTTTTCAAAATATCTACTTCAACAAGGAGTTTTCTTGGAAGGAACTTGTAAATTTGTAAATTTTTAACATATTTTGAAATAGGCTTTGTTTGGTGTGAGAACATTTTTTTGGTTTTTTATATAAAATTTACTTTAAAGGGCTTTTAACAAGAGAGTATTTTAGAGCCGCCATTAGCTCTGGAGTTGTCGATAAGTGGTCTACCTATTCTTAAATGTTAATTTTGGAATATAGGGGGTGATAAAACCTTAGGTTGGGTTTTACTAGACATAAGTAGGATAACCTCGAACCTTAAACCTAATTATAATTATAAAAAGAAAACCTTAATTTATGGTTCACCACGCCACTGCCCTTTTATAATTACTATTTCTTCTTTTTGATCTCATAAAACTTGAAAAAAAGGTTTAGAAATAGTATTGTTATGATGAATAAATATAACATATAAGGGTAATTTAACCTGTCATTGTAACCTTTTATGTTCTGCTTTTTTCCAGAGTTCTTATCTTTTTCAAATTTTGATGAAGGATAGTTCTTCTTCATGTTCATTTGTTATCTAGTCTTTAAAATCAATCTTTAATTTTGGTGTGATATTGTTGAATTAGTTGAAAATTATGATACTTTGATAATAACAAACTTGAAATAGTGAAAAGGTGATGGTAAATTTCATATGTTGGGGTATGGCAAAACTTTAGGTTTTGTGTGAGCTTTGGACCTCAAATGTTGTAAGCTAAGCATGATCAAGCTTTGGGTTAAGCTTGAGCTATATAGTCAGATTAGGTCGGGCCTATAATAGGTTTGACTTGACCTAACCTAGCCCATTAGCATCTATATGTATCAAATTTGGGTTTAGTTTTTGGTAGAGGAAGGAACAAACAAAAGGATTTTATAAACATAAGTTATAATCCAGATTGAAGGCTAAAGTTGTTCAATGCTTTAATTATAAAGTTAAAGGGTACTTTAAGAGGACTGTCAACAACAGAAGAATAGAAACGAGAAAAGGAAAACAGATGGAAAAGCAAGTATCAATAACGAGAAAAGGAAAACAAATGGAAAAGCAAGTATCAATATAGTTTAGAAGAGTTTTGATGAAGAGGATAGAAGAGGAAATTATGTTTTAATGATAAGTATTCTTGATTCTGCAAATAGATTGGTGATAGACATTAGTGTTGCTTATCATACAAATTTTAATAAGGACTAGTTATTTTCTTTTTAAAAAATGAAATGATACTATTAGGTTGAGTGATGATGGAAAGCATGTCAATAAAGGTAATGGTTTAGTGTAGATCAAGATGCATGATGAAATTATTAGAACATTGAATGTCTGCTATGTTTTTGAGCTTCAGAAGAATATGATTTTCATGGGTACTTTTGATAATTGAGGATATAAGTTTTCTGGTGATATTAGGCAACTTAAGAGGGTAGAAATTCCATTAAGTGTCATAAAGGGAAAATTATAGCATAATATATTTGTCTTAATAAGAAAGAAAACAATGGGATTACTGGTTATATCTCAATCTTCAAGGAAGAATGTTGATAGTACTGTGGTATGTGATACATATAGAGGAGTCATCTTAGTCAGTAAGAGATGATAGAACTTTTAAAAGGGAGCTTATGCAAAGATGACGAACATAGGAATTTGTAAAAAAATCTAGAGTAACCTTAAAAGACTAGTTTAAAGAGTGAAGTGTGCAAAAAGGTCGTACCATAGTTAATAGTCAACAATACTAGTTCAAAGGTCGTACTAGAATAACCTGTAACATATGTTAAACAAGTTGGAAATTCTAACTTAGGAGGTAGAATAATATCGTGAAGAAACCTTCAAAACAATACGATCAAAGATAAAGTGAGAAGGATCGTCAAATAACTAAGGAGAAATGGTTAGGGAGACCCGATCATGTATGCTCTGACCATCGATGATGGGGATAAAAATAACTTTTATAATACTATAGAAAGGTAGGAGAAAGATAGAAAAATAAGGCTACATTAAAGTATGCAAGGTTTGATAAGATTGGGAAATTGACTGCATTTGATCAGATCTTGCTAAAAAAAGTTTGCACTTCAGAAGATATAGTTGATATGTTAATAAAGTTGTTGCATACAACAAAGTTCAAATGTAGCTTAGACTTGGTGAATGCTTACTTGGCTTAAATTCTTTAGGGGCTTATGTTGGTAAAGAGTGTTTCTTGATTAGACATTAGATAGTTTAAGTCAAGGTAGGAAATTTTGATATATACCTTGAATTCTAGTGAAATTGAATTTCAATAATCTTAGGCTTATGAGAAATTGAGTTTTAGTGTCACTAGGCATCTATGGGTAAACCTATTATATAAATAGTTTGATCAGAGTGATGACTTCAAAAGATTTAGTGAGAACCTTTAAAGAGAAATTTTGGGAAATTGTGTAAGTTTATTGTCATCTATTCTCTTTATTTCATTTTTCTTATAGAAATAAAAAAAGTTTATCTCTTTACCTATAGATGTAAGTCACATAAGTTGGTCAAATTACGTAAATTCTTGTATTTTTACTTCCTTTTCCCTTATATTGCTTCCATTTTTAATAAAGTAAATTAATATCATAACAATTAATATTAAAGCAATTGATATCAAATATCATATTTTCGTAAATTTATTTAACTATTTAACAAAATTGGGAATACAAGTTTGAAAGCTTTATGAATTAGGAAATCCTATTCTCCTTTGTAAACCATAACTTATTCAAATTAGAGCAATCGATTGAATGTGAGAATTCTTAAGGAAGAATGAATAGGACTATTGAATCATAATACCTACAAGCACAACATTGAGAATTGTCTATCATCATTAGTTAAAAGTTCTCAATTTATGCACAACACACTTCGAGGTTAAGCCTCTCTAAAGTATCCATCATGTTAATGGCTTTTACGGCTCATAAGAATCTTTCTAATATATTGAGGGATATCGACAGTGATGGCATTGAAGAGCATGTCAATCTTATTATTGCCAACAAGAAGATTACTTTTGCAAAGGAAAATAAAAAACAAAAAGACAACAGCAGGATATACATAACTAGAAATAGTTGGAATCATTGTTCATGTTAACGTTGTAAAGTTCACCAAATTAACGAAGCATTACTCGTGATGCTATTTAAAGGTTATGAGCAAGGCTTTTGATTGTTTCTGATAATGAACATCATTCAAATTCCAAAGGCTTTAAGATTAGTTATCATCATAAAAATATAAAGTCGAGGAGTGTTGTTCAAGAAATTATTATAAATAGAAACTCTAAAGTTATTGTTTAGTTTCCTACCTTGAAGTAGGAAACTAATAAAGCAAATTAATATCATAACAATTAATATTAAAGCAATTGATATCAAATATCATATTTTCGTAAATTTATTTAACTATTTAACAAAATTGGGAATACAAGTTTGAAAGCTTTATGAATTAGGAAATCCTATTCTCCTTTGTAAACCATAACTTATTCAAATTAGAGCAATCGATTGAATGTGAGAATTCTTAAGGAAGAATGAATAGGACTATTGAATCATAATACCTACAAGCACAACATTGAGAATTGTCTATCATCATTAGTTAAAAGTTCTCAATTTATGCACAACACACTTCGAGGTTAAGCCTCTCTAAAGTATCCATCATGTTAATGGCTTTTACGGCTCATAAGAATCTTTCTAATATATTGAGGGATATCGACAGTGATGGCATTGAAGAGCATGTCAATCTTATTATTGCCAACAAGAAGATTACTTTTGCAAAGGAAAATAAAAAACAAAAAGACAACAGCAGGATATACATAACTAGAAATAGTTGGAATCATTGTTCATGTTAACGTTGTAAAGTTCACCAAATTAACGAAGCATTACTCGTGATGCTATTTAAAGGTTATGAGCAAGGCTTTTGATTGTTTCTGATAATGAACATCATTCAAATTCCAAAGGCTTTAAGATTAGTTATCATCATAAAAATATAAAGTCGAGGAGTGTTGTTCAAGAAATTATTATAAATAGAAACTCTAAAGTTATTGTTTAGTTTCCTACCTTGAAGTAGTTTATGTTGGAAAATTGAAGTAGAATCTCATCTTACATATACCAAAAGAAAAAATCTTTTTCATTTGAATTATCAAAAACTAAGATAACTTTAAGTTATATAACATAATGAATGCATAAATATAAATCATACCTTATTATGAATCTTTATCTTTTAATGTAGCTCCCCTTAAACCAAATTTGTAAAATAGATTCATCATCAACATTGTAGCCATATAAATGTCTAGCTTATAATGATATCTATACAACCTGGTTGAGAGAACTTTATAAGTAGTATAGAGAGGGGTATGTAAGAAGTGCTAACTCTTTTAGAGCCTAGGCCTATTTATAATAAGGATTTGATTTTTGGTATTAACTGAATTATAATTTTAATTTCAATTAAATTTTAATTAGAATTAATTATATTTCTAAGTAAATATCAATTAGGTCCAAATAAGATTAATGATCTTATATTAGTCCTTATTCATTAAATATCTAATATTTAAACTTTAAAGTTTCTCAAATTTTACAATCTAGATCCAACTTGATTAAATTACTTTTTCTCTCATTGATAGTTCTTTGTTTGCAATCACCATGTTCCTAAATATGTTGAAATTTGATATAAATTATAACTCTATTCGTATTTAGGATTAGATAAATTAAAATTATTTAATTAAATAATTTATATTTATAGATCAAGATTGACATCTAGTAATGCATCATGACTATCCAAATATTAGGAATTCAAAGTGGTCTTGATTAATCTTTATATATATTATTTTTTTACATATTTCAATCTTTTATCATATAATAATCTGACTAGATATAAAGAATGAAATTAATTTCTACTCCATTTGAGTTCAATAATACTACTTCTCTACCATTAGTAATTAACTTTATTAATAATTTGACAAATATTTCACAAAGTTTCATTTTAACTTGGTCAAAGATTTTTTAAATTAATACTAATCAAGAATAATGAAACATTCTTCCTAGTGTAATAAATCCTAGATTGATTATTCAACTATCTCTATATGATTCAAACTATATCTAATGACTTCTAATAAGTCATAAGTACTACAAAAACATAGCAATTCCTATGTGGAATTCTTATATTAAGTCAATTTAGTAATTTTTTTTCTAATAAACACCTATATGTTTATTTAATTATTTTCGTACTTTAGTTTATGTTATTGATTATTTCCTTCACAAGGAGTAAAAAAGTGTGTTAGTCTTTATGTTATATTAATGCCTAGTCTCAATAGAACAATGACTAAAAACACTTTAATGATAATAAGTAAATAAAATATTAATATCATAACTATGATCTCATCATAATTTTATTTGTAATGTACATTTATTATATGAACCTTATCTTATACAACAATTAATTAAACAAATGTGTATAAGCTAAAGAATACTTTTAAGTAATTATGTCACAAAAATTATAACCAACTAATTGGTTATAAATTATAAACTAACAATCTCCAACTTGCACTAGGCCAATTTGTTAAGTATCTTATACCATATTTTTTTTACAACGATCATGTTACTATGGGACAATGATTTAGTGAAAGAATTCTACAAGATTCTCCAGAGTAAGCACTTGTTTAAATGTTGTAACTTTCATTTTAATTATTATCAAAATTAAGGGAAATTACCTAACTATATACTTGAATCTTTGATAAACTTTAGCTCCTTTTACATGCCTATTGACTTTAATGTTCTATAATACGTTACTATTTCAATGATGCAAGGAACGATACCGATTTCATTAAAGAACTTCTTAATCCAAATGACTACTAAATGAATAATATATTATGAATTAATTGATAATTGATGTTAAATTAGAACCTTTTCAACTTAAAATAGTATTTTGAAGTAAAATATACCTTAACTAGGACTTATTTTTGTCAAACTAAAGTTATATCCATATGATCTTGAACTCAAATATTAACTCACATATAGAAAAATGAATGTCTTTAATATTTCATAAGTATTAGATATCTCAAATACTAAACACCTTTAGTACATTTTTTTGTACTTAAAATAGAATAAATAACTTTTATAAAGCTAATTCCCATGATAAAGTTGTTACTTTTATCATATTTTTTAAAAATTAAAAATATGAATTATTTTTCTCTATAAACATTAAGACTCTACATACTCCCACTAAAGAAGTCACTATACTGCCACTAGTCTTCTTGTATACATCATTAATCCATAATTACCTCTAAAATAAACTCTTTGAATTTAATATGAAATTGCATCTTCTAACATGTCATAACCTTTCAACCATACATCAAATATATTGACAAAGGTACTAGTTTCCAATTAAATGTATTGTCATGAGATTTGAACTTTTTCGAAATTTATCTTACTTACACTGCTTATCTTAAGAACCATTCTCCTATAAGTAGTATTAAAAAAATATTTAATTCAATAGGATTTTATAATATGATATCTAACCTTTTGGATATATCATAACTTTCTATTATAAACTTATTGGATAATATATACTTTAACTCAGCATCAAGTCTTAAAATTATTAACTTCGACACTTTTAAAGTCTTATCATTTCATATCTAGTATATAATCTTGTTAATTAATTTAATTTGAACTATTAAATGCAAGTTATTATACTAAGCATGACTTAAGAAGAAATTACGTCTTATAATATCTCATATTTTATTTTTCTCCTTACACAAATTCATACTAATATGGAATTCATTTGTAGAGATAGTCACTAAAGAAGATTATTCCTTATAGATAACTAAGAAAATTCAAACTCATCATGTCAATCATTTGAAAACGTTTTGACATTCTTAATGCTTAGTTTCTACTTATACTTAAACACTTTGAATTTTTCAAAATTTTAAATTAATATTTCATTTAATATATATGACTTTATCATATAAAATCATTAGTAAATATGATGAAATATAAGCATTCATCCTTTTTATGAATTGTCATTGCATCCACTACATCATATATATAAGATTTACCAATTCAGTACCATAATCATCCTTTTACTAAAGGTTAACTTGGTCATCCTTCAATCTAACAAGTATTATGAATTTTATACAATTAATAATTAAAAGAATACACATATCATTATATAGAACTCCATGATTCTTATTTTGTTGATTTAACCCACATGGTTTAAAAGGATGGTCTTAATCATTTGGCTTTTTATTCTTGCCATTATTGTTAAGCATAAGTCTCCTTTGATCTAACTCTTACAAACTATTTTTAAAAACTTAGATCAACTAGTAGTAATGTTGAATCTAAATTCATTATCAAGTACTCAAAAGCATAAATGAGAAATATATATGTAATCCATGATATCTTGTATTAGCAAGAAACTTTATGCAAATATCTTCTTCTAATGAAAACTATTATCATATTATAGCAGATGCCTTCAATTGCAGTTCTTATTTATGCTTTTAGTAGGCTAAACTGAGTGAAATTATTCTAACAAGGTACTAACCTTTCAACTTTACTATATTCAACTATTTGTATTGTGATATCATAATGTTAACATCCATCTTACATGTTGCCATAAAAGTATGTGAGATATTAGTCAATTGTAAAATGACATTACAGTTTTGTTATATATATAATATTTACATTGTTCTGAAACTTTGTCACTACATGCTCAATAAGTGTTAATAAAAATATTACATAATGGAAATACAACTTTTCTCTCTAAGTTTGAGAACTTTTCTCAAACCTAAATTATGTCTAAGAAATTTGGTTAACTGAAACTTTATATCATCTATACTAAATAAAAGGTAATTTTTTACTCAGAACAAAATATAAATGTAAGAAAAGCAAGTAATAGGTTATATGTCATTGCAACCAAATAAGATTAGGATTTCACTACTATTTTGGAAAGATTAATCTTTTTGAAAGGTTAAGATCTTATTCAAATTTAGTTGACCTTGAGTTTGCTCAATAATTCAATTAAACTTAAATTAGGTAGATAATAACTTTATCAATCATATCTTATGTGACTCCTACATCAATTAGGTGATAACTCTCGTCAAAATAGATCAATTAGGTGATAATTCTCGTCAAAATATATCTTTTATGTTATTCTTAACCCTACCCCTTATATTTATATGATTATAAGTTTGCTCATCTGAATTATGCAAATTTAGTTAAGCAGGAACTAATTTTATAAGACTTAATATGTTCAAGTTAAAGTGGCCTTATGTTTGTTCAATAAACTTAATAATAAGTAGAACTCTAGTTTATTCCTATAACAATAGAAGGAACAATCTCGTTCTTAATGACTGAATTAATTTCAAATGGTCTTATGAACCATAAATTACATGTAAAATCTCAAAAATTTAAACATGTAATCCAATATGCATACATAATATATCGAACATAAAAAACATACAATTTATGCAAATATAATAAAATTACAAACATACAAATATCACACCTTATTTTATTCTACTTATTGATGTCATCTTCATAATCTAAAATAATATTGCCAAATCTTTGGAAATTAAATTAGATTAACCTATTAATTCCTAAGTAAATTAAGTTTTTATTCCTAATAGAAATTAAAAAACTATTTTCATATTTAAATTAGAAATCATTTCGAATTATTTTCACTCATTTGATAAATTTTAATTAATAAGTTTCAACAAATTACTTTTCTTATTATAATTTAGAAAAAAAATTTTGAAAAAAATTTGTAAGTAAGAAATTCTAATCTAATTAGAGATAACTTTC
>JAOQML010000195.1:7090576-7121201 GCA_027568935.1 Erythroxylum urbanii | reverse complement strand
TAAAGGAGTTTAGTTAATTAATTCTATTCTAATTGAAATATAATTAATTTAATTATTGAAAACAACTTTTCTAAAATTTTTAATTATGAATTAATATAATACTAACATTATTCAAATTAACGGGGCTTTAGTTTTCTAGTTGATGGTGGTTCTAGGTGACGCAACTACTGACTCTCATTAACGAGCGATGGTCACACCTCTCTGATCTACGCCATCAGGCAGAGCATAGCCAAAGCTCTAGTCACATTCGTTTAACTCGCAAATAGATAGTAGATAGATCTGTTGGCCTTCTCACCACAAAGGGCATTCGATTAGATCGTCTTCGTCTATTAGGGTTTTTGATTGGAGTGAGATTTTAGTTTCGATCTTTTTTGCAAGTACCAGAAGTGCTTCTCACCACAACTCTGCTCTTGCTCATATCGCTACTCCATCTATCTGAAGTTGGATTTAGTATCAATGACTAGGTTTTGCACATGCATCTTCAATAAATGGGTAAGTTTGAAATGCCCAGGTAAGTTTTTTAATCAACTTCTTGAGTATTATACATGGATTAATTTTGTTCAATTTCAAATGGGTCTAGTGATTTTCACTTGATTTTTGCTCAATTTTTGCTCCAGAATTCCCATACCAAGTACACTTTCTTACTCTCAATTTTGTCTTCTGCTCGATTTTGGCTATGGGAGTATTGTTCAAGTAGGTTTTGGATTCGAGCTAGTTGCATCAATTATGTTTGATTTTGATCATGAGAGTTGAATGACTTTTATCATTTCAAGTTGCGATGTGTTATGTGACCTCATAGTCCTTATAGTAATAGAATTATGAGTTATGGGTTTGTGACTGCGTTGCTCATTTGGAACTGTTATTGTGCTTCTTGCTGGTCTTGTTTTGATGCCCTCAATTTGTGTCATTGGAGATAAGCAAAGTGCAGGATGGATGGATTATGCTATAATAGCATAATTGTTTTCTGTCTTCAGTTTGCTATGACTTTATGCCATTTGATGACATGACTGTGCTCCTTACTAGTTAACAAAATGGAATGTTGGTTTAGAACTGCTGTTTCTTTGTGTTTTTGTTTTGGATTTTGTCAGTTCTGTACAACACTATGGTTTGCTTAGCACCATCTTCGACAACAACAATCTTTTCTTCATCTATTGAACAGCTAAATAGAAAAGCTTCTTCTTACCTTTTATTGTTCTTTGATTTTTCTTTTTGGTTCCTGTTTCATATCTTCTTTGGTTCTATTTGATTTTATTTATTTATTTACTTATTTAATTATATTTACCTACTCTTTTAACATATCAGTTTTCATATCTTCTCTTTTAACCTGTATCACTTTTTCATTATCACATTCACATGTGGGTCTACCGGAAACAGCCTCTTTACTCTGTAGGCGTAAGGCTGCGTACTATCAGACCTTCTCAGACCCCACTTTGATACGGGACTCAGACTGGGTGTGATCATGATGATTAGTCAAATTAAAAAATAATTTAATTATTTTGGAATTAACTTAAAATTTAAAATTATTTAAAATTCTAATTTGAATATGTGTTATTCTAAATTGTATTGCTTCTAATCTAAGAGTAAGCTCAAATTTAACTTTGGAATACATTCAATAACCAAACATCCCTTATTCAAACTTGAAATTACACTAATTCATGTTACCAAACTAAAACCCAACTTTGAAGTATCCTATTCCAATAACTAAATATCCTTATTTCAACTTAAGCTTCCAATAACCTTATTTTTAAGCGGACTTTATTTTAAACTTTATTTCAAACTAATCCTTGTGTCCAAACACTCTTGTCTTCATCTTTATGAAACCCTACTCCCAAAAGAAAGTTTGTCGTCATCCTCATGTCGCCTGCTATAACCAACAATCAAATAGTAAATCAAATTATAGAATTAAAGATGTCTCCAAGTCCAGTATTGAAAAATCGAGGTATGATCTCATCTCACACATAGAAGAGCAAAAACAATTATCCTTGTGTGACTATAAAAATGATGATGAACATGTTTCAAAAATCATTTCAAGGGGAACTATAAAAAAAGATCAATATTTACAATAAGGTATAATTTTTGCTTATACTTGTTATGTTTATACGTTAATCATGTTATATAATTTAAAACGAGAAATTAAAAATACACTAGTATTTGATTTTATTAATGACATTTGAAATTATAAAGGGTCATTATACCTTGACCAAAGATTTCCTGAATTAATACTAACTGAGAACAACAAATTATTCTCTCTAATCACTTTAGGGGAGACGAATCATATGTCGATTACTCAACTACTTCCATATAGTTCATACTATATCCAATAACTACTAACTGAATTACTCTTGACTAAAATAAGTTATAAGCATTATTAAAATATAAAAATCCCTATATGAGATAATTTGAAGATCTCAAGTCAAATGATCACTTATACAATTATCATAATAAGAATTTTCATAGACATATAACTAATGTTCCAAATAGAATTCTCGTGTTGAGTCAGTTCAACAAACTTATTCTCTAACAAGCACTACAAATTTATTTAAATATTTCTAAATTTTAGTTTATAAGATCGACTACTTCTTTCATAAGAAATAAATACAATATGTGTTAGTTTTTCTGCTTTATTAATATCTAATCTCAATAAAACAACTATTAAGAATAATTTAGGGACAGGCACAGAGGAGGCGATCGCTATACCCACAACAATGGCGACAACGGCGCTGGTGACTCCTACAACGACCGTCGCTCCTCTCGCTTCTCTGATGGCACCTCTCGATTCTACTATGATCCTCCTCGATTCTCCGACGGCCCCATGAATCGTTACTCCGAAAATGGTAATTACGCACGTCGTAGCCCTAATAGCTATCGCGGTGGTGCCGATCACCATCCCTTTAAAAGCCCTCCTCCTCCTCTTGGCAGTGGTGGTGGTTTGCGACCTATGGGAGGCGGTGGCAGTGGTGGCCATGGCCCTGGGTTTCGTCCGATTGGCGGTGGAGGTGGTGCTTTTGGTTCTAACTACCCGAAGCCCTTGCCGCCTTTTCCACATCATCGTCCTTTATCTGGTCAGAAGCGTGCTTTTGATCGAAGAAGTCCTTGTAAGCAAATAAGGATTTAGTTGTTTATTAATAAAAAAAGCTGTGCAACATATCAGGTATAAGCAAAATTTTTGCAGCATGTCAGGTATGTCTATCTTACTTTTTTCTTACTAATTTTGTCTTTTAAACTTGCATCTCTTAAATAAAGTTTGGTAGCTTTTCTGTCAGTGCTATAATTTTATTTTACTTTTTTTTATTACTTTACCCTACTTTTTTATTTATTTATTAAGTATCTAGCTATTTTATCACATTTTATTTATCTATTTATTTTCTAAAATCTTCTTGCCACATTTGCAAAGCTTTTTACATTTTTTTAACCCTTTAACCCTATCTATTTATGTGTTTATTAAAATCTTAGTTACCTAGAGTTTTTCCGTGCAAATTTTACCTTTTCTCTGTCACCTGCATCATTCATATATTGTCTCATTTGCATGTGGGTCCACCGGAAACAACTTCTCTACTATGTAAGAGTAAGGCTGCGTACTATCAGACCTCCCCAGACCGGCTTCATTGCAGGATTTCAAACTGGGTGATGATGAAGAAGATGATGATGATGATGATGAATTTAGGGATAATATATAAACAAAATATAAATCTCATAATACAATCTCATCTTAATTTTAATTGTAATGTATATTTATTTCATAAACTTCATTTTATACATGAGTTAATTAAACAAATATGTATAAGAATTAAGATAAAAATGTTCAAAAACAATTATATGATAAAAAATACAGCCAAACAATTAAATATAAAGTACAAACTAACCGTTTACTCGTCACAGAACTCTTATAATTAATTCTATTTCTCCAGGTTTTTAGTCTTCTGTTCTTTTTGTTCTATATTGTAAGATTTGTTTTAGTTTATTGATGTTCATCTGTTGCTCTCCCTCATTCAAAACAATTCAAACTTTAATACATAAAGACAAGTCCATGCATTTCTAATGTTTATAAGAATAATGAAACATCAAAAAGGAGGTTTTTTTTTTCTTTTCCTGTCTATATTTAATACCAATTTCATCATTAAAATTCTGTGGTCAATTTGTTCCCCATACATATTTTATGTTTTATCATGTACATACTTGTAACCTTCGCCATGCCATGCACGATAGGAAGAAAAAAAATCTCATCATTCATTCCTATGCCTATCTTACGAACACAATGACCTATAATCAACTCACAAATTAACTAAGGTCCAGACACCAAATTACTTGTTTCCATTCTCCTTTCATGCCCAAACCAATCGCCCAAATCTTCATCATCAGTACATTCAACGAACTTCGACTTTCTTTGGGTGTCAGCATGCTCACATTCGTCATTACTTACTTCAGTTCTTGCACCAATTTTGTTCCTCTCTGACATCTCATGCTTCACTATCTCTTTCCTGTGCACTGTTTTGGACAAATTGCTCTTACCCCCAGCAACTGGGAAATCTAAAAACTTGGAATCCCCAGCCAACGATACTGATTGATATTCTTCTCCTTTTTCTGCAGATCTCCTCATCCCTGCAGCATTGCGTCTCTGACCATCCGCTTCATTTTTATTGAGGAATCCCTCGTGGTCACGACTGAGACAATTTACATACTCACCCTGATTCTGAGTAAATTTATTTGAAGCATTTGAGGCCTTGGATCTTCGATGATCACATTTCAAGCATACAATGTTTCTTCTAAAATTGATGTAGCTACAACTGCACACCCAATAATTACAAACTGTACATTAATCAATGCTCTAATGTCACTAATTCATATCCTGGCTCCTACAAATTTTAATATGGTTGAATGAGGAAGAAAAACTAACGAGTCACACTCCCATTCTCCAGGATTAAGCAGTCGTTTTGTAGGCTTTTCTTTGCATTGAAGACATCTTGTATTCTTTGCAAAGTTTAAGAAGTTGCATCTGCAATAATTGAATTACAGAATAAGAACCGGAGCATTATTAAAGAATGTCAAGAAGTCTGAGAAATATTACTTTTCACAAATCCAGTCTCCTTTCTTCAGCGGAAGATGGTCTTGATCCTCTTTTAGCTGCTTCAGTCTTTCTTCACAAAAGCAATCACATCTCAAACACTTAATGTTCTTGCCGAAGTTGAGGAAATTGCATCTGAAACACCAACACGAATGAAAATTCACTTCAGTCCTGGAATTGATGACTCAACACTTTAAATTATCATAAGACCAATATTTAAATTACTTGGGGCAAATCCAATCTCCTCGCTTCATTGGAACATTTATGAGGTTTTTCTCCTGCCGATTTGAAAAATGATTACATGCACTTCTTTCTATGGCCGTGCTAGTTTGCGGATCATATTGACTGCCAAAGGCCACCAATTCTTTCAACAATTTTCTCACTGCCTCTCTCACCAATTTATTTTGACATGATTCGTTCTCCAGTGTATTGGAAATTGAATGAAGGCCATACGTCAGTAGAAAACGCATCACATCCACAGTTTGTGCTTCTTCATGTTCATATGCCTTTAAATATGCTCTCTCACAGTGACCCCTCAAGTTGCAGGAGCTACAAATCTACAAAATTGGTTGTTAAAATGAGATATGATGCATTACCAGCAATTTAGGTCAGATTTCTTCAAATCATGAATGTGCAGAGTCGATCAGTTACCATTTAAAAAAAATGAAATCCAAAAGCATAAGGGTTATAATATTCAACACTCACGTTTTCTTCATCAATGCCAACATGTGCTCGTAGACGCTTCCCTGAATTGACAACTTTTCGATCTATGCTTGGGCAGCCGCATCCCGCAATGATCTCAATATCTTTCCTTGATAAGAACCTGGTAAGAGAAGAGTTAGCTGAACACCAGTCTTTCGGAAAATCATTTGCTAAAGATTACCTATACTTGAAGCATAAAACATAAGTAGTTCACTGTGCTCCGGCCACCCAATATTTGTCATGATTCCTATTGAAAATACTTTTGCAATTTCTGAAACAAGATAATTTTTTTAAAAAACTTTTCTAATGACTCAAAATTATCCTGTTCCAGAAATTTCAAAAAGTATTTTCAACTCAAAATTGCCTTATTAGAATAGATAGCCTTAGAGTAACCCCATTATTTGACTAAACTGACTCTATCACATGAAAGTGAAATATTCATTGCCTCGCAAAAGAAATCACTTTATCTGACATGGACCTTTAATCAAACATTTCGCCTGCAAAGCCGAATGCGTATGTCATTACCTTACAAACCCAGACCGGTCGCGCGCAAAGTTCAGGCACGCAGTTCTAACAACATTTACTTCCTTGGAGCTCAATTCCCCGCTTCTGAGCGGGTTTCCATCACCTTCAAAGTATCCCCTTTTTAGCAAAACCTCCATAAAATTTATCCATTCAGGCCAAGGATGCGAAATCTGGATCCTTGATTCATTTACTTTGGTGGGTTCTCTCTGAATTGGAGATTTTTCAGTTTTTGAACATTGTTGGGTTGTTTGGTGGGTAGGTTTCGAAGAATAGAGCACCTCCGCTTCACTGTAAATGGACTCAAATTTCGACTTCGGAAAGAGGGTTTTGGAGAAGGTGCGAATATCTGAGATGGGTAGATCGAATTTGGAGACCTTCCAGTGGCTTGTGAGAATTGAGCAGAGATTTCGGTTCTGGTAACAAAAGAGTATATGCATTATCACTTACGGGCTAGAGAGTGTTACCGATCTAATTTGGCGGGAATAAGTGCTTGTGATTTTGAGTTGTAACTGATGTTGACGATGTGTCTGCTGCGATTGCGTGATTACAAATTACCGTTCCTTTTTTTTTTTTTTTGAGTACATTAGGTATTTTAGTTTAGTTGGACTAATTCTAAATCCTTAAGACCTCACTCTAAGAATCCTAGAGGATGTAAATTTGGAACTTCAAGATCCCTTAGGTTCTTACGTAGTCTGTACACTTCTGTGCATAATGAGTTGTCACATACTTGATTGGTCAATTGTTAATTGATCGCTGGCCCTGCTCAGCATCAGGTTCCCATCGGCCCTCAGGTTCTCTAATAGCTTCAACTCCCACACTCGGCAGCGAGGCATCCGTAATTGATCCGATCAAAGGGCTTTGCCCAGGGGCTAGAGGATCATCAACAGAGAAAATTTCTCATTTCTCCTCTTTTTGCGTGACTCGAACTCAAAACCTCCTCGTAAAGCAAAGCCTTAATTGAGGAGTTTACACCGTTTAAGTCATTTCTCGTTGTCCACAGATTACCGTTCCTTATTCCGGTGTTTAGAAACAAGAGTCCGTTCTACCCCACATTGAACATTATCATGGATTCAATAATTCAATTCAATTTAATTTAATAATGTTTTTTATTTCAGTTCTATTAATTTTTAATTTTTGATTTTATTAATCACTTAACATTAAGTCTTCCATTAATGACATTTTAAATTGTGTGTTCAAGCTACCCAAAATTTATGTTTAGAATATTAAAAAATATTAACACAAAATAATTAACAAAATTTAAAGATCCAATTAAAATATTTAATAGCTAGAAGATTAAAATAAGAAATAATATTAAATTAAATATGTAAATTATTAAAAAGGCATGTCTCAAAATTATTTTGTAAAGAGGAATAAAACACTTATTAATTATTAAAATTATAATTATAAGAAGGCTCTAGTTACAGCAAGAAAGGATCTATTTGAAAGCATTTTCATGGCTACTCTTGACGCACAATAAGTTAATGTGAACAATTCACCACCATGTCACAAGGAGACCAAAACTTAGGAATCTTTAGACAACAAACATGTTTGACAACACAAAATCATCTAGGGCGAAAAAGGTTATATGCTAATTTCGAACACCTCAAAAGGTTTTAGAGTCTTTCGACCTCCGAGAAGAATGGATAGGAGATAGGGGACAGTGGGTCAAATGAACCAAGTTATGAAATATTCATAGAAAATTGACTCCCACGATAGCAAGAGGACACCCAAAAACCATGGAAATAGTGTGAATTGCAAAACTTAGGTGTGAATTAGATTAAAAGGACCTGGAAAAAAAGAAAAGAGGGAGCTTTATAGAACTTAGCTGTGAATCAAATTAAAGCAAGAAAAAGGGTAATTTGCGAAGCCTAGGTGTGAAACAGAGTAAGGGGATGTAGAATACAAGAAAGAGGGTGCTTGTAAAACCAAATTGTGAATCAAATAGAGGGGATCCAGAATAGAGATAAAGAGGGGAATGCACATAACCTAACTGTGGACTAGATCAAGCTTCCCACTAGAAAACCATGGAGTAAAGTGCTTGTTAGGAATCACTCTTTAGTTAATGTTATTAGTCTCAACTATCTCCCTCCCGTAGAATATGAAGTGTTGAATTTTTCTGAGGAGGATATTAAGGTAAAGGTTGATTATTGGAACATTGCACTAGTAGGGGTAGTAGCTGAAGCCAAAGATCCATTTAAGCTAACCGAGAGGTGGAATCATGTAGTTAATTCTATCATATTTTTTAGTGAAAATGGCATCTTCCTATTTCGGTTTAAAACTGAAGGTGATATAAAGCTAATTTTGAAAGGAGGACTATGGATATCGCGAGCAATACACTTACTTATTCTTGAAAAGTGGAGGCCAAGACTTAAACCTGTTAGGTTCTGATCATGCATCTCATACATAATATATATCAAATATACGCAATGAAAATAAAACAAAACGTCAAAAACCAGATATACTCATGCATATAGATATAGAAAAACAAAAACATGAAATGTAAGATGTTTACATACCTTTTTGACAATATCCTTCTTTCTTTAATCTTCTCCATATCGGGTTGTCGTAAACCACAGCGATCAACGTCTCTAATGAAAGTCCGTACGAAGATAGAAGGATGAAATCTCACTAGGAGATAGCTATAATTCTTTCTTTGTGCTATCAAAGACAAGAACTCTTGAGAGAGTTAGAGAGAAAAAGTGCGTAAAAATAACCTATCTTTTTCATTTTTTGTGTCTTACACAAGATGCATGAAAATCATCTCAATTTTCTGTACCATTTGGTCTTCCATAACCCCTACCATTAATGGAAAGTTACAGGAAGTTAATGGTCATGAATAACATGCATTAATGAAAGTTATGGGAAGTTAATGACCATGAATAACATGCATTAATGGAAGCCAATAACACTTATTTCTAATCCATTCTATGCAATGCTTTCTACCATGATCACATCGTGATACAATCCTAAAATAGTCTCTCATATCTTGAATCACCATTAAAGACCATTTTACTCATCCTTCGAATCTCCTATGTGTGTGACCCATTAGGTTTCTAGTTATGTTGGCCACTTGAATTAATACTTAATTCAAGTAAATCAAGAGCAGTATCTAGCAACATGTCATAACCCTCAATTGACCGGAATGTCAGTAGTTTGACTACGAACCCTTCCGTACGCAATGTTGTCATGCAATTTGTCCTTTCACCATCTATACCCCACTTAGTTCAGAGTATGACCAAAGTGTCAACTCCCACTAGACTGACTACGTCACATCTAGTCCAAGTAATATTAGATCTTGTTAGGGTTATTACTCGGGAGTCTTTCTATCAGGAGTGGTGAATCCTTTATTGGCTACTCAATTACCTCCGAATACCTTAAGCTGTACCCAATAACCACCCTATAAGTAACCCCTGAAAGGAACTGATGAATTGAGACAAAACACAGAACCAGTATCTGAGATATCCTTGAGCACCTTAAGTCAAAGGATGCTTGCACCATTGCTATGATAAGACTGTCATTGACACTGGAATAGAATGTCCATATGATTGTCTCATAGTCGGTCAATCCAATGTACTTAATACCCTTAGTAAGCATCCACATGTTAACTCTAAACAACTCATGCCTACAACTTATGAGATCGACTGCTTAATCTAATAATGGAGTATAACATGTGCTAGTCTATCCGGATTAATAATATCCCATCTCATTAATCCTATGACTAGGGAAAATTTAGATACTAACATAATTACAAATGATAGGAATCTCATTATCATGATCTCATCATGATTTCCTCCATGTTATGTTTTGTATCAAAGGACTTCATTAAATCAACTTAATATCAACATCAAATCCATAAACATATGAACATCGAAATAATGGAAAATGCCTTTACTAAAATGATTTGTACAATAAGTGTTAATGTTGATTGCCTTTAGAGTGCTTCTCTAACAAACTCCCACTTGCACTAAAGCCAATCGCCTTGATATCTAATACCATACGCATGTATATGTGACACAAAACTCTTTTAGGAAATGGTTTTCGTCAACGGATCAACTATATTCTGATCGGTGGGAACTCTCTCTATCTTGACATCATTTTTACCATTGATCTCTCTAATCAAATGGTAGCGCCTGAGTACATGTTTGGACTTTTGATAAGACCTTGATTCCTTAGCCTGCGCTATAGCCATGTTGTTGTCACAATACAACTACACTGGGTCAGCGATGCTCAGAACCACACCAAGTTCCATGATGAAATTCTTGATCCAAACCGCTTCGTTTGCCGCTTCTGAAGCTGCAATGTAATATGTCTCTGTCGTTGAATCAACAGTCGTCTCTTATTTGGAACTTTTTCAACTGACTACACCACCATTCAGTGTGAGTACATTTCCAGACTGGGATCTGGAGTCATCCCTATCGGATTGGAAGCTAGCATCAGTATACTCGCTTATCACAAGATCACCTTCACCATATACCAAGAATACATCTTTAGTTCTTCTCAAGCATTTAAGGATATTCTTAATAGTCACTCAATGACCCTCACCACGGTCTGACTGATATCTACTCATAACATTTAGAACATATGATACATCGAGTCTAGTACATAACATAACATACATAATTGATCCTATAGCCAAAGCATAAGGAATCAAACTCATGCGAGTCCTCTCATCTTGTGTCTTTGAACATATAGATTTAGAGAGTGTAATCTCATGTACCATGGGAAGATAACCTCTCTTGGACTGCTTTATGCTAAACCTCTGTAGCATCTTGTTTTATGTATGTAGACCTTTTAGATCCATCTCTATAGATTCTTATCCTAAAAATATAAGTTGCTTCTCCAAGGTCTTTCATAAAGAAATTCTTAGCTAACCAAATTTTTACTGAGTAAAGTTGAGACATCGTTTCCTATTAGCAATATGTCATCTATATATAATATGACAAACACAATTGCACTCCCACTAACCTTCTTATACACACATGGCTCATCTGGATTTTGTAAGAAACCAAACTCTTTGATTGTCTCATCAAATCGGATATTCTAACTCTTGGATGCTTGCTTCAATCCATAAATGGATTTCTAAAGCTTGCATACTTTTTCTCCATTTATAGATATGAAACCATCAGGCAGTGTCATATATACATCCTCGGCTAGGTTTCCATTAAGGAAAGCTATCTTCACATCCATTTGCCATATCTCATAATCATAATGAGTAGCAATGGCTAGGAGTATCCTAATGAATTTAAGCATAGCTACTGGGGTAAACATTTCTTTATAGTCAACACCTTGCCTTTGACGATAGTCTTTAGCTATAAGCCTAGCTTTATGGGTGACTACATTACCCTTCATGTCAGTTTTCTTCTTAAAAACTCATTTGCACCCTATGGGTTTTATCCTTGCAGGTGGGTTAACCAAATTCCATACTTGGTTTTCATATATGGAATCCATTTCAGATTTCATAACTTGAAGGCATTTGTCAGATTCTAAACTCTTTAGAACCTCTTCATAGGTAATAGGCTTATCATGTTCTATGAGCAATATGTTGTTAAGTTCACTTATGAGAAAAAATCTATATCTCTTGGGAACATGACGTATCCTACCTGACCTACGAACTTCTTATGTGTCAGAAGATTGAACTATTGTTTCATCTTTATGAACAATAGTCTCGAGTCCAGTCATTTGATCTATGTCTATGAGCATCTTGAACTTCCACAAGTTCAATTTTGTTCCGACTGTCTTCTCTTAGAAGAAACTCTTTCTCTAAAAAGATAGCATGTTTTGAAACAAGCACCTTTTGTTCCAAAACATGGTAGAACTGATATCCTATAGTTTCCTTAGGATGTCTTACAAATAGAAACTTGTCAGATTTAGCTTCAAGCTTATCTGACCGAATCTGCTTCACATAAGTAGGACGACCTCAAACTTCATATGAGAAAAATAGGGTTTATTGTTAGTCCATATCTCATATAAAGTAACATCAACTAACTTCGATGGGACTCTGTTTAATACATAAATAGAAGTTTCGAGTGCATACCTCCAAAAGGATTTTGGTAAATTCGCTAAACCCATCATAAACCTCACCATGTCTAACAAGGTTCGGTTTCTCCTCTCAGCCACACCATTGTGTTATGGTATGTAAGGTGGGTCCACTGGGACAATATTCCATTATCCTTGAGATAATCCAAAAACTCTTGGCTTAAGTATTCACCACCCTTGATTCGATCAAAGTGATTTAATACTTCTTCCAAGTTGTTTCTCAGCTTCATTTATGAATTCTTTGAACCTTTTAAAGACTTCAGACTTGTATCTCATAAGATGCACATACCCATAATGACAATGATCATCTATAAAGGTAATGAAGTATACGAAATCACCTTTAGCATGTATGGACATCGGACCACATATATCAGTATGTATTAGGTCTAAAAGTACATTAGTTTGTTCACCCTTTCCCTTAAAGGGCAACTTAGTCATCTAGCCTAATAAGCAAGATTCGTAAGTGTTATATGATTCATAATCAAATGGCCCTAAACTACCACACATGTGTAGTTTAGACAAGCATCTCTCACTTATACGGCCAAGGCAACAATGCCATAAGTAAGACGATATCCTATTATCTCATTTTATTCTTTTGTTATTATTGATATTTAGAATCGGATTAGACATATCCAATATGTATATACCATTGCATAATGTAGCCAAAGCATATAATATTCCATTCAAATAAATTGAACAACCATTGCTATTGAAATTTAAATGGAATCCAGTTTTATTAAGACTATAAACAGACATTACATTTTTAGTCAAAGCAGGTACATAAAACCAATTGTCTAATTTTAGTACAAGCTCACTAGGGAGCGTCAATACATATGTGCTTACAGTTAATGCAACAACTCTTGCTCCATTGCCCACTCGCAGGTCTGACTCTCCTTTGTTGAGTTATCTACTGTTCTTGAGGCCCTTCATGTCAGTACAAATATGTGAGCCATAACCGGTATCTAACCTGTATGTTGTTATCAGAAATAGTATGAATATTAATAACATAAATACCTGAAGTAGATGGGGCATTAGATGCCTTCTTCTACTGCAAGGACTCTAGATAGGCCTTGCAATTTCTTTTCCAGTGGCCATCCTTACCACAGTGGAAGCAAGTTCCCTTCGAGGCAGTCTTCTTTGCTTTCTTGACACCTTCCTTAGGCCCTGTGAACTTCTTCTTCTTTTGGTTCTTTTTCTTAGAACCAGAAGAGTCCACCAATATCACAACCTTGTCCTTATGGATAGATGGCTCAACTACCTTGAGCATGTTGACCAGCTCGGGAATTGTGTTCGATATATTGCTCATCCAATAATTAAGCACAAATTATGAGTAACTATTGGTTAAACCCGTCAGAACTAAGTCAATACTTAATTCATGATCCAAAAAAAAACCCAAGGAGGCCAACTGCTCGATGTAGCCATTCATCTTCAGTGCGTACTACACTGAAGATGTCCCCTCAACCATCTTGGAGCAAAAGAGCAATCGCAAAGTCTCGAATCTTTCGGATCGTACTTGCTCATCAAAGAGTTCCCTAAGATGATAGACTATGGTATGAGCATTTATAGCCTCATACTGCTTTTGCAGCTTTGGTGACATAGTGGCTAGCATCATACAACTAGCCATCTCTCTATCATCGAGATGCTTCCTATATGCCCTCCGATCATCATCAGAAGCATCAACAGCAGAGGATCAGGAAGTGGTTCTTCTAAGACATAACCAAGCTTTTAAGACTTGAGAACTATTCTCAAGTTCCTAAGCCAGTTAAGGAAGGTTGCTCCAGCCAACTTATTAGCTTCCATCAATGATCTTAGATTCACATTAGTACTCATGGTGTTAACTCAGGCAATAGCAACCTATCATCAAATAGAGAAAAATTAGAATTTAGTTAAATGCATGTCAATAAGGACTTTAATAACACGTATTACGGCTCCCACTATTTTCACAAATTCATAACCCTCAACATAAATCTGAGAGAACTCGTAGAGAAATTCTCCTAGTGGGTCGATATCCAATATCTTTAAGAATGACCTCGAGTTTGCCCAGTAAGCCACCTTAGTTCAACTGGTAGGTATCGATCACACCAATTACATCTCCAATGTGACTATCGAATCTAGTGCTATCAACTGTTGATGTGTGCACACTCATTGTGCTATCAACTCTTGACACGTGTACATCTAATAGACACTACCCAACTTCGCCTCTGTTCACTTTGATCTTGGGTTTGCACAACAAACCAATGCTTCTAGTTAAAACTGACCCATTAATTTGAAAATCTTATTTCCATAGTTCAAACATATCCGTGTAAAGCAGACTTGGGTTTGCCCAACACCCTAACTTTACAAGGACTCTAGTTCTTGCCACATTAAAGGAAGGCGTTAGTTTTAATATTCTAAATGAGGGGTTTGAGTAAGGTCTCATCTAACTTAGATGGTCTTATACATATATATATATACACACACACACCTAATCAAATTAGGCCTAAGCCCATAACCATCCATCATGCAAGCCCACACATTCTCCTAACCATGCATTCTCTAATGCATATATATAAACACATCATTTTGGTTATAACATCTTATGGATCCTAACATGGAAACCAATCCAACACTTGGAACTAAGCCCAATCCAACACTTAGATTTACTATCTTCCTTTTACGAACTTGGCTAAAATTACTAATGTACGTTATTTCAATTGGAATTAATATTAATCTAATTAGCATGAATTCCTAATTCCAGAAATTAATTCATAATTAATTTAACTTCAAATAATTATTTGTTATCCAAAATTAAACAACTTCAATTTTGTCATAAATGCCAATTTTTCTAGTCTTACTAGAAAATCTATTGCTCTACTAAAATTAATTCAAAATTAATTTCTATAATTTCCCAAAATTTTTAGAACATCAAATCATTATTCCAAGCATCTCTAGGTCATTTCATGATTATCAAATTAATTTATGAATCACCCAAAAATTATCATGAAATCCTACAATTTCTGAAAAACTGTCCAAATCTGGAAAATTTTTGATAAAATTATTAAACATTTTTAATAATTATACAAAAATTACAGAGGCATAAACACATCCCAAATATATTCACATAATTTTTCCAGAATCAAATTCCACAAAAATGATATGTAACCTTATCAGTTTAGCCAATAGACATCACATGCCCAGCAGAAAGACAGATCTCGTGCATGTTCTTATAAAGTCAAAATGAAATATTTTAATCACATTAAAATTATTTTCATTCACACTGAATCATTCACATACATCTTATGAACAGATTTGTGAAAGAAAATTGTGAAAACAAATTTTCTATAATTAATTTCGAACAAAACATTACAGGACCCTAAGTTGTCACAACCATCAAAACAATTTTCACATGTCATGTATTCTACATCTAACAAGGCACAAGATGGCTCTGATACCACTGTTAGGTTCCGATCATGCATCTCATACATAATATATATCAAATATATGCAGTGGAAATAAAACAGAACCTCAAAAACCAGATATACTCACGTATATAGATATAGAAAAACAAAAACATGAAATGTAAGATGTTTACATACCTTTCTGACGATCTCCTTCTTTCTTTAATCTTCTCCACATTGGGTTGTCGTAAACCAAAACAAACAATGCAGACATCTTTAATGAAAAGATAGAAGGATGAAACCTCACTAGGAGATGGCTAGAATTCTTTCTTTGTGCTAGCAAAGACAAGAACTCTTGAGAGAGTTAGAGAGAAAAAATCTGTGTGTAAGAAAAATAACCTATCTTTTTCATTTTTTGTGTCTTATACAAGATCAATGAAAATCATCTCAATTTTCTGCATCATTTGGCCTTCCATAACCCCCATCACTAATGGAAAGTTATGGGAAGTTAATGGTCATGAATAGCATGCATTAATGGAAGTTATGGGAAGTTAATGACCATAAATAGCATGCATTAATGGAAGCCAACAATACTTGTTTCTAATCCAATCCATGCAACATTTTCTACCATGATCATATTGTGATACAATCCCAAAACACTCTCTCATATCTTGAATCACCATTGAAGACCATTTTACTCATCCTTCAAATCTCCTATGTGTGTGACCCATTAGGTTCCCGGTTATGTTGACCACTTGAATTAACACTTAATTCAAGTAAATCAAAAGCGGTATCTAACAATACATCATGACCCCCAATTGACCATAAAGTTAGTAGTTTGACTACACCATACGTAATGTTGTCATGCAATTTGTCCTTTCACCATCTATACTCTACTTGGTTCAGAGTATAACAAAGTGTCAACTCCCACTAAATTGACTACGTCACATCTAATCCAACTGAGGATCTCATTACTCTATGTATCATTAAAGACTCTCTTCATGACACATATTTGCTCTAGCTACAGACTCTCGAGTAATGACCCCTACAAGAGGTCGTGGGTATCATCTCCTTCTATCAAGAGTGGTGAATCCTTTATTGGTTACTTAACTACCTCTGAATACCTCAAGCTATACCCAATCACCACCCTATGAGTAACTCCTAAAAGGCACCGATGAATGGAGTCAAAACACAAGATCAGTATCTAAGATATTCTTGAGCACCTCAAGTTAAAGGAGACTTAAATCATTGCTATGATGAGACTATTATTGACACTGGAATAGAATATCCATACAATTATCTCATAGTAGTTTAATCAAATGTACTTACTACCCTTAGTAAGCATCCACATATTAACTAAACAACTCATGTCTACAGCTTATGAGATCTACTGCTTGATCTAATCAAGGAGTATAACATACGCTAGTCTATCTAAATTAATGATATCCCATCTCATTAATCCTATAACTAGGGAAAGTTTAGATACTAACATAATTACACATGATAGGAATCCCATTATCATGATCTCATCATGATTTCCTCCATGTTATGTTTTGTATCAAGGAATTCATTAAATCAACTTAAGATCAACATCAAATCTATACACGTATGAACATCGAAATAATAAAAATGCTTTTATTAATCATAAAATGATTTGTACAATAAGTGCTAAAGGTGATTGTCGTTAGAGCACTTCTCTAACAAAACCATATTTAAAAAGCTTTTAGCAACTACCTATATTGATCACCTTTCCTAACTGGACATGCAGTTTTGATCAACTAAGATGTTAAGTAGGATTACTAGCTATATGGGGAGACCTTATTATGGACATAAGCTTACCTCAACAAAATCCAGAGTCTCCTATGCTCGAATCTTAGTTAAGATTAATACAATAAAGGAACTAATGGATCATATTAAATTTATGGGGCTGGATGGTTCTGAGTACTACCAGATAATATTTTATAAGTGGAAGCCCTAATAATGCAAACTATATTCAACTTTTGGCTATAAATAAGAGCATTGTCAAAGGAGGGTACAAGTGATGCAAGTTTGTGTTAGGAAACAAATATTAATGTTGCTAAAGAAAAGAAGGATGAAGCAAGAACGAACACTAAAAAAGAAGTGGACAATGGGACTATAGCAACTACTACAAACCATATCCAGTAGAATCCAATACTACTAGAATCTTTGACTACCACAACTAAAGATGCTTCTTAGGATGGATGGCAAACTATACCTTGAAGAAGGAAAGGAAAAGAAATAACTTTTGAATGTATAAAGGGTAGTATATAGAGGGAATTACAGGAAATGAATGTATTGTAGATTCTTTAGGGGATAAAAGAGAACAATACTTTTAACTCTTACCTTCCCAATCATTATAGCCAATGAATGTATTATAGATTCTTAAGGGGATAAGGGAGAGCAATCCTCTTAACTTTTACCTTCCTAGTAGCTACAGGTAATGAATGTATTGCAGATTCTTAAGGGATAAAAGAGAGCAATACTCCTAACTCCTACCTTTCGAGAGCAATACTCCTAACTTTTATCTTCCCAATAGCTAATCTTAACTTAGTAGCATAAAATATCAGGGAATCAAAGATCCCATGAAAAGAAAGTTCATTAACGATTTTACCTCTTAATTTAAAGTAAGTACTTTAGAGTGTGAAAGACTAGAGTGAGGATACAAAATTCTAAGTTCATGTTTGTATAATTATAATGGAGAACTTACAGTAAATTTTAAATTTTGATTGTTAAGGAAAGATCAAGATTAGGATTGGCATGTTTATTTGGGCCCAACATAGCTCGATTTAAAGTCAACAAACCTAATCCTTTTATTGTAATTTTAGGTTTTTGGAGAAGCTTGGACATTCAAGCTCAGCCCAATTGAAAGCCTGGCCTATCTCCTTTTTTATATATGAAACGACATAATATTATGCTAAGTAAAACAATGTTGTTTTAATAAACACTATTCTTTAGTTCTTTTCGTAGGCACCTTCACTCACTATAGATTAATTGAAATTAAATTCCTCAATCCTCAGCTCCCTTTTCCTTATTAATGACCCTACTCCTTGTCCAGTCATCCTCATCCTCTACTTTTCTCCTTTGCTTAAATGCTTTTTGTTACTTGTCCTCAACCATCTACCATAGTCACCGTCTCTATATCCTTTGTGTATACATCTTTGTCTCCCTTATCCTCTGATATGTTCATAGCTTTCTTCCTTTCTTCTTCATTATTGGCACCAATATGATTGCTCTTCTTTAAATACATGTAGTGTGTTGTATGTTCCTTTTAGAAATGGAATAAAGTTGGGTTTTGTGTGTAGTCAAGTATATGGTCATCTACTATTTATATGTTCCAATTTTGATTTCAGATTTTGGGGTTTTCTTTTTTTTTTACTTTTTGCTTGAGTTTTGTGTTTTTTTAGAGATTTCATAGTACAAATAAGCTGATTGGCAATAGAATATATGTAGACAAGCCTCAACATAAAAGTACTCAACGTAGATTTAAACTAGAGGATAAGACATTTATAGATATCACTTATTACTCACTGCTCCCTTATATTAGAAGATAGCCAATAATTTTGTTGGAATGCCTTCAAAATAGACATAGAGAAAAAAAGAAAACGTGCAACATAATCTTACATATACAAACTATAAAGAAAATTGAGCAAAGGCTTTAAAAAAACATAAAGAGAAACATTATTTCAAAAGAATATTATTTGTAACTATATTGTATAAGAGAATTAGGATAAAAATAGTAGAATGTAACATGTTGCAAATCTTATAAACGCAAAGAGAATAAAAGGGAATAACAAACAAGAGAGGAACGGAAAAAGAAAAAGAAAATCATACAAAACTTATCTTTTCTTTTCCCCTCAATTTACTCCAAATTACGATATTGATGATAGTACCCATTATAATATAACTCCTTTGAATGATCACCAAAGCAAAGGTCATTCCCTTTTAGTTTACCATACATAAAAGGTTTGAATTCCTATTCAAATTTAACCTCAGTTACTTTGAGCATTATAAATGATATATACTATATATGTTGGTAAAAGATGTACATATGAAATGGATATGTATTTGTTGGTGTATTGTTGTATTTATGTACTATTTCATTGGTTCTTTTAGAAGATTAATTATGTTGAATTATCAAACTAAAAGACTACTAATTCTAAGGACTTTTCAATGGAAACTTTCCTGTATGGATTTTAAAACATATTAATTTATAAAAGGAATTAATATTTATACATTTCATAAAGAAACTGTGAAATGTATCAATGTCCAAATACATATATACAAATGAATTTGGTACTCAATTTCTGAATTTATCACTTGCATTCTATATTTGAAAAGATTACAATTACATTTTAGATTTTCTAACTCAACTTGATAAAGATGTTTATATGATCAAGTATATACTTAATGAACTAATTAAGGTTATTATATATTTTCTTTCTCCTTTCCATAGTAAAACATAACTAGTGACTTAAATTTTCTAGAGAATTTTGTTATAGTTATGCCCATTTTCTTAAAAAGTTTGATTAATCATTTCTTTTCTTAGCTAAGTTACAAAAGTGTGTATTTATAAATGAAAATTGTAAATGTTAATGTAAATGCTCATTAAATTTAGTGCATATATATGTAAAGGTCCATTAAAGTGTAAATGTACATGTAAATTTCTATGAATAACTTATATGCTCATTAAATTTACTATAAGTTGTTTATGGACATTTACATCTATACATACACTTTAATGAACATTTAACATATAAAGTGTATGTATGTGTGTGTGTGTGTGTGTGTGTGTGTGTGTCTGTCTGTCTGTCTGTCTGTGTGTGTCTGTGTGTGTGTCTCTGTGTGTGTTAAATGTTCATTAAAGTGTATGTATAGATGTAAATGTCCATAAACAACTTATATGCTCATATATGTTGGTTGTTTCATACAGATGAACATATTCCTTTAGTGGAGTTTTCTAATCTAGTACCATACAAGTATACCAGTGGAGAGTTCTAATCTGCTACCAAGTAAAGAAATGATTTAGATTCAAAGAATATGTTTGTTGAAAAGTGATGTTTGGAACCACTTCAATAGGACTATATCATGGGATAAAGCAGAAAAGGTAAATGTAAGTATTATCACAAGATGTTGTCAGGGAGTTTTAATAGTGAAACCTATCATTTGAAGAGATATTTAGAGTCGTGCAATAGAAAAAAGATCTTATCAGGAGTTCAAACATTTTTTATCCTTAACCTAATGAAAGGGAAGAATGAAATGACTGCTACAACTTACAACATCAATTAAAAAAGTTTTTGATAACTAAGATGATTATTGGTGATGAATAGCCCCTTTTCATTGTCAATAGCAAAAACTTCAGGATTATGCTCACCTCACTCCGACATCTTCATGGTTAAAAGAATGAAATATTGAAGATGCTATCAAGTATCACGGTCGGGTAGCCGTCTCATAAAATATATATATGATTGACAACTAAAGAAAGATTATAAGATGATGACGACATATTATATTGGCAATGATTGTATTGCAATTGGCTGCTAAGATAAATTATATTCTTTAATATTATTATCATCATTTATTTATTGATTATGTTATAATTGATATTTAATGATATTTTTTAAGTGGTAGGTTTATTTATATGCTAGTGCTGCCTACTAGTGAAAGGTTGATAATCGTGTTGGTGGATTGCATAAATGATGTGATGATAGAAAAGTTAAATAGCAAGTTATAGGTTGAGAGCTTATTTAGTGGAAGGTTATTCCATATGCATCGTTTTAGATACATTATGAATTTGATTATGAAGGACGAATTAGAGGTGGTAAAGGAAGTACTACAGTTAATCCAGAATAGTATAGTATATTAGAGTGCACTACCCCATAGAGTAGAAAATTTTGAAGAAACTATATGATAATTACATAATATGTTCACAAATAAGTTATTGGAATTGTCTTAGTATATGGAATTAAACATTCAAGATGATGGAGTTTGTAACCAAGTATTTTGTTGTGTTCAACAGGCTAAGATAAAGAGATTCTCATTATACTTGCCGATTGACAAAAGAGCAATAAGAGTTTACTAAAGCACTTTGTGTGAAGTTAGAGATATTTTATAATGCTAGTGAGTTTTTCTAAGGAATAAAATATCCAACATTGCACATTTTCTTTAGCAACATGTACAAGATCAAACGACCTTTATCTAGTTAGATTTTATATTTCAATGAGGTGAACTGAATTCTTATTAGTATATAGTGGGACAAACTATGACATTCATTTCTATATTGGGGTCAAGATATAAGATAGAGGATTTATATTTTTTCTGTCAAAAGTTGTATGGTGCTTAGGCTAAAGAATATGTTGATATCATTAAACAATTATAGTATGACTTGTTTAATAATTATCAACTAAGATTGGACACAGATCAAGATTGTAGTAGTTCAATATCAACTTTAAATTTAGATTCAACTTCAACTTTAGCTTTATTTGTTATTTAGAAGACTAGTGTTAGCTTTGAATTTGCACAATTCATCAAAGAAAAAGGCTAGTACTTCTTGTAGTAAGATGTAGTTAGACAACTATTTGGAGATAAATGTTGTGATCGAAGTTAAAAATGTGAAATTCGATGTATTAATATGGTGGAAGACTTATAGAAGTACTTTTCCAATCATGTAAGCGATTGTAAGAGACCTCTTAGCAATTCCAATATCTACTATTACTTCAGAGTCTTTTTTAAGCACAACTAGTTGGATAGTTAGTCCTCATCTTGCTCGACTTTATCCTAATACTGTGGAAGTCCTCATGTGCACTTGAAGTTAGTTAGATTATGAAGATATTCAGGGTAAACTTTATTCTTTATGGATTAGTTTTGTTTACCTTAATAATTTTCACAATCATATATTATATTATCTTATTTTGTCTTTTTATATTGATATATATATATATGGAGACCAATTTTCTTTCAACTATAAAATTTTTTCGAACAAATATTCAATGATGAAGGTATATTTAATTGTTAATTATCATGTGTTGAATATTCATTTAATACAATTATTGCATAATTGAGTGTAATTTACATAATAATATTTCTACATATAGATGGAGTGGTGCAAACTATTGATGATATTGATTATAACCATTAGCTAGTCCTTGTCCTCTATTGTGGGTTTGTTTTCTTTAATCTTTACTTTTTAGTTAACTATTTTTTTTCATTTGATTGCTTTGATTTTTTAAGATTGAAGATATAAATCTTTACTTGTGTGGTTTTGTGCATGTTAACAAAGAAACACTAATATCTCTGTACATTAGCTCAACTTTAGTCTCTGGCTATAATTAATAATTCTTTTTTGTATCTTTTTTCATTTAGATAATAATAGCACTGTGATACTCTTTTGTTTTAAAAATAAAATGATTTTGATAACACATGATACTTATTGAATAGGCAGACTTATAAACTGATATTATTCTTTCATGTTTAGAATAAACCAAGCACCATTTTATTGCTAGACTTAGGTAAGTGAATAGTGATTAGTAACAAAAAAGAGAAAATAATTTAAAGTGACGTTAAGTTAAAAAATAACGTAAATAGATTTTAATCAATTTTTAATAAGATATCAGACTTATTAATATTAATATAATAAAAACTAAATGAATGTAGATTTCTTATTAGAGTTGAGATAATTTGACAAAAGAAGAACAATATAGATGATGCAAGACTATATTTTAAAATTGGACTGGAGGCATATAATGTTAGGCTTATCTAAGAAAGTGAATGAGTTACAAACACTTTTTTATATAAAACGATACATGTTAACTTTTTTTATGAAAATGAGTTTTAGGATAATAAAGTATGTTATAAAATTTTTAACAATCTTTTTTCTTTTAGCAAAGACATTTGCTAATTGATACAATATATTTTATTATATATTTGGAATTTAAATAGAGAAGTTCATTAATATATCTTTGTATTATTTATAAATTATTTTTAAAAAATAAGTAATTTTTGCTATATATTATCTGTAGTTTCAATTATTTGAATTTTAGATGAATTCTTTTATTAAAATTATTTAGTTTTTAAATAAAATAATATAAAATTAAAAAATGACTTGGTTTGAGCCATTGCCCTGAGGCCCAATCGAGCTTCAAGCTACCTAAAGCTTGATCTAACTCAAGCCTGGGCATAGGCCAAGGAGAACTTGATCCTAACCCAGCCTATTGCCACTCATAATCAAGATGTAGATTTGCATATTTTATAGGCAAACTCTCAATTTATTCACTATAAAGTCATCACCAAAACTGAAGGATTTCAATTCTAATTGACAATAGTGTATGCGATGAATGGTAAATAGCGAATAAAATGTCTTTGAGAGAATCTAAAATAGTTAGGTGAACATACAAAAGAACCCTAGATTATTTTTAAAGATTTTAATATGGTAGTTAAAGTGGAAAAAATGTACCTAAAATGGTTAGGTGAGGAGCATCAAACCAACAATTAGAGATTTTTTAGTAGAAGATGAGGTTCAAGATTTGAGATATTATGGTAATCAAATGACTACGTGATAGCATACATGAAGTACACATATCATATTATTTCCTATGTTTTGATTGATAAAATGCTTTTTATTATGAATTATAATTATATATTTTATGTATTGTAAAAAATATTAGAGATTTAGATGAAAATGTGATTAAAAGTGGATTAATAAAGAAGGAACACGTTACAAATTTTAGAGAAGAATGAAGGCTTGTAGGATAAAGGTTCCAAAAGAGGTTTGAGTATAAGGTGTGCCCACACTTTACTCAATATGGATGCTCTAAGATTTAATGTGTTTTAATAGATAAGGCCCTTCAAAAATCGCCAAACCCTAGTTGTTTTTACCTCTATTTTGCTCTATTAGGAAGGACTTGTTTTGGTAAGGTAATCCCGATAGAAATGGGATTTTTATTGATATTTAATCTTTATATTAACTTTTATCCCCCTTTTTAGGAAGATTAGATAGGATTTTAGGAATTTTGGAATTATTTATAGGAATGAGTCGTAGCAGACAGTTATCTATCTGTCTCTTTTATTGGTTTATCTTAGTTTTTCTCTGTGTTCTTGTAATAGTTTTTTATTTTTCTCCTTTGTTATCTTTGAGAATCATTTGTAACAATATTCTCTTTTTCTAATCAAAAGTTAATTGAAGTTTTATTATTCAAAAATTTTGAGATCTAATTATTCTTCTTTACCTTTTTATTCTTTAGTATTTATATATCTATTAAGAATATTAAAGTTAATATTTTTTTAAAGTAAACAAGTATATCATTCGGACTAGCTCAAGGTGAGCAAAAGTCAGTTATAGCTAGAACAATTGGCCAACTAATAGCTAGAATAGGAAGGAACTTTGTCTATAAACCCATAACAAACCTATGCTAGTTAGGCAATGTAAAGGAGCATAAATAGTTATAGATTTTGAATACAACAGTAGCTTATAGCAACCTCCACCTAAAAGCCAATTAGGGATTATTATCCTATCTATGTTCCTTATAATTACAGCCTCTCTAATCTTATAAAGGAGCTTATGATAGATGGTAGTGGGACATATGTGGACACCATTAAATATTTTGTTGTTTTGCTCAAACCATATAATATACACTAAAGCTACCTAATAGCTAGAACATGAAGGAACTTTGTTTATAGACCTGCAACAGATTTATGAAAATTAGTAATGTATAGGAGCATAAATAATTATAAATTTTGAATATAATAGTAACTTATAGAAACCTCCACCTTAAGAGCCAATTAGGGGTCATTTTCCTATATATGTTTCTTATAATTATAGTGTCTCTAATCTTATGCATGAGCTTATGATAGATGGTAGTGGGATATATGTGGACACCCTAAATATTTTGTTGATTTGTTCAAGCCATATAGTATGCACTAAAGCTCGAAAAGCAATCCTAAACATGTTTGAATTATGTGAGAGCAAGAAAAGTTGCATAGTGCTAGAATATAGTTCAAGAAGAGGCTAAAGAATTGATAATTAAAGAAGAAATGGTCTATATCCTTTTAATACTCCTAAAAAATGATGCAAATAAGATCTAGTTAATGGAACTTTAAAATTTCCTTTGTTCCTAATTTTCCTTTAATAGTAAGACATAAGATAAAAGTTGAGCTACATATGATATTAGTATTCCAAATCTATTTATGTCACTCTATAGGATTCATAAAACTAGTGAACAACTTCTTATAAGAACTATTTGAGTAAGCCATAGACTTACTATTAAGTTAAGAGATTAAATCCTCTTTATCAGAGTTTGGGAGGTATGCTAGGAGGCTATTTATGATAAGTTCAAAACTCCTTTGAGCATTTTTAGGCCATTTCCATGAGTTGCTTTCAATTATTAGTTCCACCTTGATTGTAAGTGGTATAGTAGCTTTTAATCTATCAAAACCTTGAATCTATTGAGGGGGCCTAAGTCATACAAATATTCAAACTAGAAGAATGTATTTATTCTATTTCAAATATTGCATTTAATTTTTCCATAAACCAATTCTCTCATCATTAAGATCTACCTCAAGGTCGGTCCAAAAGGTGTTGATTTTAGCTTTGATTAACCATATGCTTGTCCTTTTCAAGAAGTTTATATGAATCCATTGTTTCCAAAGGACTCTTTATCTATAAAGATCTTCTGTATACTTTTTATTAATAGCATTTTGCTAAGGATTTTGGTTAAGATGATTCCTAGCCGCTTATTTTCTTTGGGTATGCAAATTTCTTGCCATTTAACTTTATATACCTTGGCATTACCTTATGAGCTAGATTAAGTAAAATCTTAATTGATTCTAAAATCTCTTTAGGAAGTGCTAAATGTGAGCATTAATAAATATAAAAATTACTCATAATAAATATGATCAATTGAAGCTTGCCTCTATTGGAAGAGACATATTGCGCTAACTATTCAACTTCCTTTGTATTTAATCAATCAGAAGAGCACAATTTGTGCAACAGAGTTTCCTGGTGGTAATGGAAACACCCAACTATTTGAATGAGAGTTACTCCTATTTGAATTCATTAATAATGTTTAAAAGATCATTCACCTTACTAGTCCAAATAGAAATATAGAAACCATTTTTTTAGGTTATAGCTCAAATTAGACTAGGTATTGAAATGCTCCTGGAAATTTGGAAACATCTTCACTAATTGAAAAGTTTCCCCATAAAGTAAAAGTAGGTCATCTATAAAAGAAAAGTTATAGATGCCTATCATGTCACATTTATAATAGAATTTGAAGTAAGGCTCCTTAGAGACGTTAAGAACAATAAGTCTAGATAACACTTCAATATATAAGTAGAACAAATAAGGGGACAAAGGGTTCGCTTGCCTTAGCCCCTTGCTAGCCTTGAACAATCTTGTTGGTTCACTGTTCACTAGCATTGAGAATGAGATAGAAATGACATATTCCTTTATCCAAGAAATGAAAGTAGTAGGGAAGCGTAATAACCTATATATTTAAAGAGAAACTTTTAGCGTAAAGAATCAAATGCCTTTCTGATATCAATATTTAGGGCATAACTTCTAATATCCTTTCTCTTGTAGTATCCCTTGAACAATCTTATTTGTTTGATTGATACAAAAGGCCTATTGTTCAATTTTCAAAATATTATATCATAATTTATAATTGTTGAACATATGACCAGAATTAGAATCATCAGCATATATGTCTCTAACATTCTCAAAACTCATCATTTTAGTATGCATAGTTATCAATAAATCATATCTCATAAATAATGCATCAACTATTACATTTTCTTACCTTAAGTATACTTTACCCCATAAGGAAAAGTCTTAATAAACTCCACCCACTTGTTAGGTCTCTTATTCTGCTTATTTTGAACTCCAATATAGTTCAATAACTTATAGTCCTTATGTATCACAAACTCCTTAGCCCACAAGTAGTGTTACCAAGTCTCTAATGCTTGCACCGATATACACATCTCTTTATCATAATTCAAGTAATTCAAAGTTGCTTTACTAAGCTTCTCACATAAGTATGCTATTATTTTTCTAACCAACATGAAAATCCCCCCAAATTCTTACACTTAGAGTATTACACTCAATCTTAAAGGTGTTGACAAAGTTAGGTCTAAGAAAGGAGTTATGCTTACTTCTCTTTCAATATATTAAAGGCTTTCTCTTGATCTTCACTACATTTAAATCATACAATCTTTTTCAATATCTTTTTCAAAGTTGCATCAATTATACTAGAGTCTTTGAAAAATGGCCAATAGAAGCTGGCTAACCCATAGAAACTCCTAACATCACTCACAATTTTAGGTGTTGGCCATTTTCTAATGGCTCTCACTTTTTTCTCATATACCTCTACTCCCTTTAAATTCACCATATAACCAAGAAATATAATTTGTTTAGTGAAAAAGTACAAATTTTCAAATTTGCATGCAATTTGTCTTACCTAAACATATACAAAACCTTTGCCAAATGTCCAACATACTCTTCTAAGGTCCTACATAAAAATATTATTAAAGTAAACAACTAAAGATCTTGCCTAAAAACTCATGCAAAACATGGCTCATTAACTTTTTAAAAAAATAAAAGAGAATTTCATTAATAAAGAATTGAATTAAAAGTTATAGAAGATACTTAAGGGGTACCCTTTTCCACATAAGGTTGTAGCATTGTTACCTATTCAAAATATATGATTAACATGCATAGTAAATTAAGATATAGAGAAAGTTGAAGCTCCAATATGATCCTCCCAAGAGTAAAAGATCATTAATGTTGTCCATGGTCTTAGATATAAAAAGTGTGATAGGTTTATGCTTAGCTTCAAATTGTCTAACATTCCTTTATTTCCAAATGGTTTGCACACATATGTTAACTGCTACAATGTGTTTCACCTTCAGCAGAGTTCTTTAAGAATAAAGCCATTGAATAGCACTCGGAAATGTATTAGCTTAAATTGCCCAGATACAACTCATTTTAACCGCTTCCCATATACAGTTGGTGATCACACATATGTAGAATAAGTGATCTCTTGTTTCTTTATCTGCTGAACAAAAAGGACAGGAATAATCAATATTTAAATAAATGAGTCTATCTGTAGTGTTAAGCTGGTTATAAATAGTTAGCCATAGGAGAAAAAAGATTTTAGGTGGTATGACTTTGTTCCAGATGATTCTATACCACTCCACTACTAGTTTCTTCAACCTTAAGTAGTCTCTTATGAATTTACTAGAAAGATGATGAGTACGTCAATTATGCCAAAAGAAGGTGTTTTGATTGAGAAGATTGGAAGAATATTGAGGTTGCAAATGACTAAGACTTGAAGGGAACTGCCAGTTGCTCTTGGTAATGAGTGAGTCCATTTTTATGTGAAGAGGGAGATTGATAGAATTCCTTAGTACACTTGAGGAGTTAATGAGAGCATCATAACCAGACCAATTTTCAAACCACAAGGATATTAGCTTCCCATTGCTAATAGAGCAAGACATGTCATCTTGGAAAACATTTTTCATTTGGAGCAGGAAAAAGGAATTGAATGCTTTCTTACTAACTTCCCATATGCTTCTGCCTTTGATAAAATAGGAATGAATCCATCTAATCCATAATGAATTTCTATTTTCAAGGATCCACCAAAACCTTTTCAGGATGAGTGTTTGATTGGTGAGTTTCACTGAAGACACTTAGTCCCCCTTCTTCTTTTGGATAACATATGTCTAACCATTTGACTTTAGCACTTCCCTTTTCACAATTAGAATGGTTCTATAGGAAGTCTTTGAAGGTTCTCTTAATTGTCTTATAAACATTTTTTTGAAAGGACAATGTGTAAGCTCCAATATATGTGCAAAGAGTTGAGAATCGATTTTATGAGTTAAAGTTGTCCTGTAAAGGATAGGAATTTATTTACCCAGTAGCTGATTCTTCTCTAAATTTTCTCTATAATAGGATTGCATTTAAGGAAAGTAAGTCTTTTTATTGAGACTAGAACACCCAAGTATAGAAGAGGTAGGGCTTTTCCATGATCCTAGTTATGGGAGCAATATATGAAGTCATATTAGAAGCACCTTTTGAAATTATGAGCTGAATTTGGTTGAGGTTGATTTACAGTCTAAAGAATTTTTTTAATTTATGAAGAGCCTTCATATAGCTATGGATGGATTCCACTTTTGCATTACAAAAAAGAAGCAAGTCATCTGCAAATGCAAAGTTAGTAAGTTCAATTTTCTTACACTTTGAATGATATTTAAATCTTGGATTTGAGTCCATTTCAAGATTGATTATAGAATTGAGTACATCTATGCATATGATGAAAAGGTAAGGGAAAGATGGTCCCCCTACCTGAGTCCTTTCCCAACTTTAAATACTTTGAAGGGCTCTCATTTATTAGAATTGAATAACTAGTAGTGGATATGCATTCTCTGATCTAGTCGATGTAATTTCTTAGGAATCCATAAGCTTCTATCATCTTCCAAAAAAAATTTCATCTAATTACTATCATAAGCCTTGTGAAATTAGACTTTGATAGTGCAATTGGGAGCTGAATTAACTCTTGAATAACCTTTAAGAACTCTTACACAATTAATATATTATCCATAATGTATCTGTTGCAGATAAAGGCACCCTAATTGTCACTTATGAGTGGAGCAGTTACCTTTTTCAGTCTTGATGTAAGAATCTTAGAGATGATTTTGTAAAGAAATTTTTATAAGTTGTAGCCCCCCATTACCCTAGGATACGCACCGGAACGCCCGTAGGTCATTCCGACACATAACCTAAGATAACGGAGCGCTACGTGAATTTACTATCGAACTCCACATGGCATCACATACATTAAAAGAATAAGAACCAGTAAATGAAATTCACAATATTTTTAAAACCAAAATCCGCTTTATATTACTCCAAAACATC
>JAOQML010000195.1:7059646-7083803 GCA_027568935.1 Erythroxylum urbanii | reverse complement strand
CCAACAAATTAATCAAATTAAACCTCAAAAAGAACTGAGCACAGGCTTATTAGTAAGAAAAGAATCGGGGTCCAACAATACTAGAAGCACAAAAGTTTGAACTGGCTTTTGTTGAGGTTAATCTACAGTCTAGATACTTCTTTGAATTTATAAAGAGCCTTCATATAGCTGTGGATGGATTCCACTTTTGCACTTCAAAAAAGAAGCAAATCATCTGTAAATGTAAGGTTAGTGAGTTCAATTTTCTTACACTTTAAATGATATTTAAATCTTGCAATTAGGAGTTGAATTAGCTCTTAAATAACCTTTAAGAAGCTCCTAAAAAATTAATATATTGTCCCTAATATGTCTGTTGTAGATAAGGCACCCTAATTATCACTTATAAGTGGAGCAATTACCTTTTTCAGTCTTGATGCAAGAATTTTAGAGATAATTTTGTAAAGAAAATTTATATCAGAAATGGGTCTGAATTCATTGAAGTTGAAGGGATTAGAAGCTTTTGGTATCAATCATATAAATGTATTCTTGATTTCTTTGAGTACCACACCTTTGGAGAAGAATTCTTTCATTGCATTTTTGACAAATATACCCATGATGTCCCAAGATTTCTGGAGGAAGAAACCTCTCAATCTATCATGACTAGGGGCTTTCATGCATCCATATTGATTACTACTTCCTTAGTCTTCTTGTCCTCTACAACTTTTGTTAACAATGTATTATCATCAAGCTTAATTTTCTTCAGATTGAGATCAGAGAGATCTACAGTAAAGATTGATGCTAAATTTAGGGTTCCAAGCATATTGTTGAAGTAATTCATAGCTTTATTTTGAATATCTATATGGCTCTAAAGGATGAACCCCTTATTATTGGTAATTGAGCAAATTATGTTTTTGTTTTTACGAGCTAGGATTGAGTTGACGAAGAACTTTGAACATCTATCTCCATCTTTAAGCCAATTCACTCTAGCCCTTTGCTAAAGTAGGGAGTCATGATTTCTAGCAGTAAGTAGATAGTTTAAGAGAGCTTGTTTTTCTTTTGTAGGGAGCTAAGGATTATATGGCGAAAGTGCAAGTCAATTTTGGCTTTCATAGAGATCATCCTTAGCTTTTAATAAAAATTCATCAGTGGATCCCCTTGAAGAATATAGCAGTTTGAGTTTTTGTTTGGTTAGCTTTAGTTTTTGTACAGATTTAAATTGCTTGGTTCCCTTAAAGAAACATTCAAAATAGTTCCTACAAGCATCATTGAATCTAGGATCTTTGGCCAACTAGTTCTTAAATCTAAATGGGTGGAAACTAGTAGCCTTCTGAAATAGATTCTCAATTTTGATGAGGGTGTGATCCAAAAATAAAGGATCTTAAAATATAGCATTGTTACTAGGGAAATGTGCTATCCATTTGGCATTCACCAATGATTGATCGAGTTTCTTTTGAAAGCATCAACTTGAGAATTGTTTGTTTGACATATAAACTTGTGGCCTATTTATTTCAAGTTTGTCACCCTCAATTTATCTACATATTGCTTGAAATCTTCTGAATATCTATGAAAATTGCAATTGCCTTGAGCCTCAGACCTATAAAGAGTGGAGTAAAAATCCCTATATATTAACCAAGGAAAATCTAAACCTCTATTGAAGTTGATTAAATAATTACATAATACTAATTTTTGAAACCCCAGGTTGCTTACATAAATGAAAGAGACAATGATGTCAATTTTATCATACAAAAAGGATACTCTAAGATACATAATATAGTTAGTGGAGTTGACAATTTCCTCTCTAATCTCATCATCCTTGCAGCATATGGTGATTCTCTTATATGTCTGGTGTGAATGATTTGTAATTTGAATCAAACCAAATCCCAATATATTAACTTGCTAACATTCTCTAGCTTTATTTTTTTCTCAAGTAGTCCTACTATTAGAGGCTTCTCCCTCTTGACAAGATCCCTTCAATTATATTACTTTATAGGGTAGTTAATCCTCTGACATTCCACACTATGATTTATATATTAAGAGTGTTTATTTATGGAGCCTTTACTCTTACTCCTCTGTGATCTTCTCTTCTCTATTGTTTGAAATGGCATTACTCAATTCCTCATGAACAATGTCAGCATCCTTTTTAGATTGGTTACATGGTGATTGATTGTTTGCTATAGGAGTTTTAATACTGGTATGAAGGATTGGTGAAGAATCTATTATATTTTTTTCACTAGAAGGTTTTGTTTTAGTTTTTTCAATAAAAAAGAGTGCTCAACTGTGGGATTTGCAGGTGATGAATGTAAATTATTATGAGAAGATACTATATCTGCATCAAGAGTAACAACAACTCTTATGTTATTAGGACTCATTGGTTTTATTAGGGGTTCAATAATTGCAGTTCCCTCAATGATGGTGCTAATCATTTCTTCCTTAGTTAACTTATTCCCTATTAGCTTAAGATGGCTTCTTGTTTTGAATATTTTTCCCTGTGGCTTTCCAAAGTTTCCCTTGATGTTTTGGAAGTGATTTCCATCAGTAAGAGACAACAACACCATCCTCCCATAGTTTTCTTCCCTCTCCTAGTCTTATAATAGGTATTTTATTTGGAAGTTCCTTACTGAGTTCCACACTTACATATATACGAGCATAACCTACTCTCCTTTTCTTAATAGTAGTATCATCAATACAGAGGAGTTTCCCTATGAAGCTAGCAAGGGCACTCAATCCTTGAGTGGTCTACTATTCAAGGGGTATATTGTAGAAATTAATCCATAGAGGAATTTTCTAAACTTTGATAGATTATAGCTTCAAACTAGGTTGCCAATTCTAAAAAAATAAAGTTTGATTCCTAACATGCCAAAGACCTTCCTCTAATATTTTATGAGCTAGAGAGGTTGAATTGAAAATGAATAAAATGATATTTTCCTCAGTTAGAAGCACATTTTTCAAACCTTTGCTATGTCATAATTGGTGAGCCCATTTATGGATACTTGGGGAGGGGTATCGTTGGTCAAAGAAGAAACCAACTAGTGTAGCTTCCCATATACATGCTCCCTCATCTAGTAGTTCATTCTCTAGACACACTATGAGCTTTCCATCTATTTCCTTAGGAGGTTTAAAGTTAAGACTCAAAGCTTAGTGATCCCCAACTACTTGCTTCTAGCTTTTCTAGGGGTTCAACACTACTGGTGGATTAATAAAGGTGGTGTCTAGTGGGAGCTCAGCTTATTTAGAGTTTAGGAAAGATGTGGGTTGGCAAAGCTGGGAATTCATCCTTTCCTTTTTCAGGTAAAGTCTGCATTTTTAGGATACAAAGCTAGAAAAGGAATCGAACAACTTTGATAGGTATAAAATATTGAAAAGGTAATGGTGTAAAAAGGAAAGGAAGGATGGCAGGATAAAATATATGTTATGGTGATATTAAAATTCCCCTAGTAACATATAGTTACCTAAAGAGAAAATAGTAGAAGAGAAGAAAGAGAAAGTCTAAAGAGTATACAACAGATAAAGAAGAAGAGAAGGAGAAAGAGTAAACATACCGCATTTAAGCTAACTAGTTCTGCATGAATCTCCATACCTGGACATAGTCGAGAGCATCTTCATAGTCGAAAGCTTCATTCCCATAGTGCTAAATTGGTCTTCTCCTTCTCAATATTTTTTGTTGCTAATTGATGCTTTCATGAAAATTCTTGCTATTTACAAAAGATCTGTAGGATTTATTTATTGTAACACCATTGTTTTTAGATTTTCTTTAACAATAACCTAGTTTTTTAAAGTAAAGACAAACATCTTGTCATGAATGTCCCTCGGTTACTCAACTAGCTTATATTTTTTATTTAGCATGTTTAGAGTGTCATTCTAGCCTTTTAATGTTAAGACAAATATTTTGTCGTGAATGCCCACAGTTACTCAGCTATATCACAACTCTCAATTACCTACCAGCTCTATTCTTAACCCAATTTTCATAAAAATGGCCAAAAAAATAGTTATTTTATTTATTTTTATTTTTATTTAATTTTATGGCCTACTTCATTTTTTTAGTTAATCATTCTCATGAAAGGGTATTAATAATACTAACCAATTTGGTTGACTTATAATCATAAATGTATACAACCAATTTCCTAAAGTGAAATAATATGGGTCATATTCTAATTAACGTGCATATTCATTCAAAGATAAAACATAAAATTCACAAGTCAATATGCCTTTACAAATTAAATAACCATGTTTGAAGCTAAACTAATTCCATTTAATTCTTTTCATACAAATTCACACAATGCACTTATCACAATGCTAAAAAATGTTCACACAATGCCAATCTAATAAAAAATATATACAATTGTAAATTTATAGACAATTTATATATACAAATGCAAAATTCATGCACACATGACATGAAATTGTATATACATCCCCGCGCTTGAAAAAACATTTTCCTTAATATAGAAAACAAAACAATACAAATAAAGATAAATAGAGAACAATAAATACAAGGTTAGAGCAAGAATTCTTAAGGTGATGGAATTCGGAGACGCTTTATACCATAAAGTTCTAACAATTCACTCCCTACAAACTAAACTTAAAAAATAGAAATAATAAAGTACTAACAAATAAAATAAAACTAAAAATTATAAATAAATAAATAATTTTACATCTTGGGTTGTCTCCCGAGTAGTGCTTAGTAACGTCATTAGATTGACGTGATTTTAACATTTATGCTCAATATGGGTCTATTATTAATGGCTTACGTCCACTAGTCTCGCCCAATTTTAGTTTCAGAGCTTGTAAATAAGCTACATATTGCAAGATAAGGAGATGGACAAAATTAATCAAATTAAGAAAACCTAGTAAGTTTAATAATGTCCTTTTTTATAACAAACTATCAATAAAATAGGGAATGATGAAACTCCCTAAATCTTCTATTGAATCCAGTAGTTTTTCCTCTAAGAAGGTGAATTGCTCTTTTTCTCCCTCATTCACCCTTGTCTCCTCTTCTTCTTCCACTTCATGAAAAGAGACCTCCTAAGATGTTTCAACCTTTATAACCTCTATCCTTTATTCTTCATTCTCTTCTTCTTCTTTTAAAGAATTGACTACATCAATTCTCATAAATGAGTTACCCTCATTCAAATTCTTTAATACCTTATTCATATTAAATTTCACTTATTCATTACCAATTCGAAAGATAAGGTTATCATCATGGAAATTTACCAAAGCTATTCTAGTGCTAAAAAAGGGTCTACTAAGAATTAGTGGACGGCTTCAATCCCTCCAAAGTCTAGCACAACGAAATCTATAGGAATGATAAACTTATCCACTTTTAAAGGCACATCTTCTACCACGCCAAATGATTTCTTTATTGATTGATCCACCAACTGATTAAGCATGAAAATTGGCTTCACAGAGCCTAGCCCCAATTGCCTAAAAGATTAATACTTATACCTAAGTCACACAAACATTTAGAAAACTCTAAATTACTAACTACACAGGGTATAGTAAAACTCTCTAGATCTTTCAACTGTGAAGGCAAGTGGTTGGTAATTAAGGAGCTACAACTTTATGTTATTGAGATCGTTTGATTATCATCCCAAGTCTGCTTGTTTGATAAGATTTCTTTGAGAAATTTCGCATATTGAAGTATGTTATCTAAAGCAGCCACAAAGGGCAACGTAATTTATAATGTCTTCAACTTTTCCACAAACTTTGAAAATTGTATATCCAATCTATTCTTTTAAAGTCTTTATGGGAATGGTATTTTTAGTGCATAAGAAGGAGGAGGAACATAGGGAGGATCCTTATTCTTCTCTTCATCATTTTCATTCTTCTCTTGTTCTTTTTACAACTAGGGTTCAACTTATTATTTTGCTAGTTCTTCTACCTCTTTCCTACTCCTAAGTGTGATAGCCTTAAATTTCTCTCTTGGATTTAGTTCTATATTTCTCATAAGACTTCGCACATTTTTTATAGAGAATGAATTAGATAAGTGACTCAATTGAACCTCTAAATTATGAATAGAAGAGGCATGATCCTTTGTCACTAGCTCGAATTGCCCTTCCATACTTGTCAGCTTGTCTATTAACTTATCCATCTTTGAATCTCATAAACTAGACTCGTCTTATTGACATCCTAGTGAATCTTGATTTCTCAATTGAGTTCCTATAGTGTTAGACTAAAAGAAATTTAGGTGGTTCTACTACCTAGTATTATATGAATTTGAATAAAGGTTACCTCCCTGACCATATTGTTCTCCCATAAAGTTGGATTACTGTACATTGTTATTTTCCATTAGGAAACATTAAGCAATTATAAGGCTTTCTTATCCACATAAGTCACATCTGCGTTTACTTACACTGAATGGAGAGAAAAAGTGGTTGTTAGCCTGCTTAATTGCTTAGTGAGTTGGCAATCTTAGCCTGTAATGTTATCATTGAATCTACAACAATCATTCCTTTTAGATTTGAGAAGGTTGATTGCTTTCTACTTCATTCCAATGTCCAAAGACAACTATCGTTCACTAACTCCTCTAATAGGTTGTATGCTGCTTGCACTGGTGGTCCTGTAATTCGTTGATAATAGTTGTTGAACCTTACCTCATTAAGTCTATAAGGTTCTTTGATCTTCGTGATGTATTTCCTCCATGATCGTTCTTTCTATCTCTTATTGATATTTAACTCTTCAGAGTTCTTATTCTTGCCTTGTGGTGTCTAGATTGACATGTATTCTTTGCGTCTAAACTTTCCTCTTTTTATTTTTCTAAATTTCTTAGGAATGGGTACCTCAATCACACAAAAGGGGTAACAATTCCTTAAATCAAAGGAATTCAAAGTTTCTTAATGTTTAAATCCCCAGTAATGATGCCAAAAACTTGTTGAGCAAGTTTTATATGTAATAATAAAACTCTTAGTACTCGTAAATATATGGATTGTATCTAATAGTATAAGAGGTTATCATTCCCATGAGGATTATGCAATAGCTAACAATTTGAACTAACTTTGTCTAAGGTAACACGAAATTAATTTGAATTAAATTAGATAATAAAATTTAAAACAAATAATAAAATGAAAAAATCAAACAATTAACAAATGTCGTGCTCGTGAAAATTGAGATTGATCAAGATTGAATATTTAGAAACTATTGTTCTCTATTTCATTTCCTTTACTATTGTTGATTCAATTTATGTGTTTAATCCTAGATTTCCTAAGGTATTGATTACTCTCTCTCAAGATCTAATCAATTAACTCTAATTAAATTCGAATTTCTAGATTTTCAATTTATTATTTAACAAAACTTTCCCTAACTTATTCAATTAGATTTTAGGCTATCTATTGGATAATTAATTTCTCAAACAAGATCTCTCTTTGAATGATTGTTAAATTGATAATTATCTTTCTATAAACTACCAAATCTAATTGTGTAGCCAAACACTGATTACTTTGACTCACTCTCTCAATTTGTTGTCAACTATATGCATGAACAATTATCACAAAAGCCCAAGTAGATATTGAAATCAATAATAATCAAAAGTCACAAAATAATTCAAGAATAAATCTTAATTTGAATTTTAGAACTCTATAGACATGCTTATCATCTTATAATTTAGATTATACTTCAAGGATAATGAAAGAATTAAAGGAAAAGAAGAAAAACTCTATTGAAGCCTTAATCTGGAAAGTTGGAATTCCTTGAGCTCTTCTTGATCTCACCACATTTGATCCATTTTTTATGTTAGTTTGCATATTTTTTTGTGTATTTAACATTCCTAAATAGTTCTTAAGGCTATTAGGGTTCTTTCTAAGAAATTCCCACTTAATTTGGTTCCAAAAATAGCCCGAAATGTTAAAAGAAAAAAATAATCATGCTTGGAAAATCTCTGGCACAATCGCGTCCTTGGAGGCATAACTATGCTCCTACTATTTCACTCTCTAGCATGATCATGCTTCTTGAGGCATGATCATGTCACCTTCAAACCTCCTCCATCTTCTCCATTCTTCAATTTCCTGATTTTTAACATTTACAATCACATCAAATACCTCTTGAAACATAAAATTAAGAATCAATTCTTACTCTAAATAGCGCAAACACTTAGAACATAATCAAACACTAACAATAACACAATTATAAGCCTATACATATGATAATCATCTAAGAAATACTTAAAAACAAACTTAAACATATAGCAAAACATATTATAATCTACACCTATTAAGGATGAATTAGATTTTAGGTGTCAAGAACTTGGATCCAAGTGGTTTCAATAGTTTTCTGGTTAAGCTACTGGTCATATTAGCAATTGGTTTCCCTTTTTAATTGTAAATATCAGGTGAATAAGCTAGTTTGTATCTTAATAATTCTTATGGGAGAACCATATTATTAACCTATATCAGCTTAGAGACCTTATCATCTAAGTTGCTAAGTATTATAGCTTCTGAATTTAGTGGATTAATTGACCATAAGTTGTCATCATACCAAATTGAAGATTTCTCACCATTCCCAACTCTACATAGTATATTAACTTTTACCTTGTCTTAAAAATGCAAGATCTGATCAAGGAACCATGGAACAAGATGAGCTCTTATGCACCTTCCAAATGCTTCTACCCTTAAGGAAATATCCATGAAACCACTTCATCCAAAGTGATGTTTATCATCTAGGATTTGCTATAATCATTTTAGAATTAAGGCTAAATTAGTTACCTTTAGGTCATTGTCTCCAAGAATCCCCTGATCTTTAGGATAACAAATGTGTATCCACTTTCCTTTAGCTAACCCTTCTACTCCCTCTAGCTAGCTCTATAGAAAGTTCGTAAACATTTTTTCAAAATTTTGATCTTTTTTAAAAGAAAGAAATACGAGCTCTAATAAATATATAAAGTTGATAGGATAGATTTAATCAATTAAAATTTTCTAGCAGACGAAAGCGATTTTTTGACCCAACAAGAGAATCTAATATGTACCTTTTCAATTAAGGGAAAACATTTACAAAACTTCAGTCTTCTTATAGAAATAACGAGGCCAAGGTACATGAAAGGAGGCTTCTGTCTACACATTCCGATCATACTTGTGCTTTAAGATTCCAAACTTGGGGCTGGTTTAGATATCAAGAAATAAATCTTACTAACGTTTAGTTCTAGGCCTAAACTTCCTCTAAAAAACTGAAGAGAATCTATAAAAGTTTGTATTGAGGCCAAATAAGCTTTGTAAAATAGAAACAAGTCATCAGCAAAACACAGATTCACCAAGGATAACTTTCTACATTTAGAATGAAACCTAAAATTAGGATTCACACTGACATTATGCTTGATAAGTAGGGAAAGAGCTTCCATACATAAGATAAAGAGGTATGGGGAAAAGGGATCCCCTTATCCTATACCTCTAGTAATTTTAAAACACTTGGAAGGAATGTCATTTACCAAAACAGTAAAGGGGAAAGTTCAAACACATTTTTTAAATCCAATTTATGAATTTTTTATGAAAACAAAACACCTCTAGTATATGAAACCAAAATTCCCAGTTAATGCTATTAAATGCTTTGTTAAAATCAACATTAATAGAGCAATTTGCTGAAGATCTTTTGGAGTATCCAGTAATCAACTCCTAAAAATGAGAATGTTGTCCCCAATCTATCTATTTTCTATGAAGGCATCTTAATTTTCACTAATAAGAACATTAACATTCTTTTTCATTTTTGTAGCAAGCAACTTAGAGATGATCTTATAGAGAAAATTTGTGCAAGAAATGGGTCTATAATCACTAAAAGTTGATGGATTATTAACATTAGGAATCAAATAATTGAAAGTTTTATTAATCTCTTTCAACAGCTTACTAGTTCTAAAAACCTCATGAGCTGCATCAAAAATCATTCTTCTAATAACATCCCAAGATTTCTAAAAGAAAATTTCATTCAAACTATTTAGCCTAGGTGCCTTTGTTCCATTGAACATGACAACCATACCCATAATTTCTTTTTCTTTAATGGGTGCAATTAAATCAGAAGTAATATTAGTAGGGATTTTCTTTCAGATGAATCTGTTTAAAAGTTTTGGGGGAAGAGTCAAAATCTTTGGCTGATCCCATAAAATTTGAGAAGAAGTTTGAAGCTTCTAGAAGGATGGACTTTTGGTCATGTAATTCAGATACATCACTTGAAACAACTGTGGAAATTCTATTCATATTCTTCCTTGCCTACATTGTGTTAAAAAGTAATTTATGCAAAGATCTCTATCTTAAAAGCCCAAAAATTCTAAACTTCAAATAAACTAGATTTAGCAGCATCTACTACTTTTTGTATGTTATTCAACAAAGACTTATTTTTTTGATTAAGTTCCTCTTTGATATCACTAATTATCTTTGCACAACAGTATTGACAAGTACCAATAACTGATTTCTTAGCCTCTTTCTTGCAAGCCTCCAAGAAATTAGGCTATTGGGTTAAATAATTATTGAATTTGAAAGGATGGTGTTACACAAAATTAGCAAACAAACCAGTTAGCTTGATAGGCAAGTGATTAGAGAATAAGGGGTCTAAAAATTTAACAAAGTTGGTAGGGAATTTGGATAAATAATTAGGATTTATAAGAGCTCTATCTATTTTTTATGAACCTATTTAAGCCTTATTTATTGTTACAAGTATAAATATGACCTTCAGCTTTAAGAATAGTAACCTTCATGTGATCAACACACTTGAGAAGATCATCTGAATAGTTTCTAAGGCAACAGTTCCATTGAGCCTCTGTTCAATACAAGATGGAGTTAATATCACCACGTATGACCCAACACAGGTTACAGATATCACCCAAATCCTATAGATTATTCCATAGAATATTCTTCTAGAATACAAAGATACTAACATATACAATAGTGAGCAAGATGGAATCATTTTCAAGTTTAAAGGAGATCTTTAAGTGTATAAGTTGATCAGTAACACTTAACACATCTAAAACAATTCTTTTAGAATTAAAAAGAATGATAATTATGCCAAGATGATGATGAGAGTGATTAGAAACAAATCTCCAGTTGTTCCCTATAAAGTCAAGCTTCTTAATACAATTCATCTTTATTTTTGTCTCCAACTGGTCTAGGAGAAGTGGCTTTTCTTTGGCAACAAAATCCTTCAATGAGACCTATTTTAGAGCTTTATTTAAACCTCTTATATTCCAGACTATGATGGACATCATTTAATTTTACCTTAGGAACTATAGCCTTTGTTCCTCTAGGTTTTTATTCTATTAGAAACAACTTAGAAGGTGTCCTTATCTGTTTGAGATTGTAAAGCTTTAATGAAATCAACCCCCCTAAACATCTGTAGTGTTTACCACCTCACTCTCATTCTTATTGGATAAGTTGTCTCTTTCCACAAGCTTTAAAGTGCCATTATTAATAACGGTGTTGACAATTTCAACATAAATATCCCTAATCCCCACTGAATTATTATCTAGCACTTGTCCAATCTCATTCGATACACCAAGAATTGGATTATTTTCTTGTGAGTCAGATTCATAAGTAAAAACCACTGAGTCCTCTTGAATCTCCTTATTCCCTATTGAATTATTCTCTAGCACTTTTTCAACCTTATTAGATACAACAAGAATAGGAATGTTATACTGTGAGTAAGAGTTATGAATAACCACAGAGCCCTCTTGAATACTCTTTAAACTAGGTATTGATTCCATATAATTAGCATTCCCTTTTTCTAGCACATGATCAAATTGTTGCATGTTTTCTTGCACAAGTTCCTTATAAAATCCAGTTACAAAGATTCTGCCTGTGGCTTCCAATAATAGGTTACTCTTAGTTTGTCTTCCATCAATTCCATGTTATCATCAAATCTTATTATTTTTATTTCTTTAGGTAATTTATCTAATGACTCCACAGTAATGCATATTCTTGCAAAAGTTATTCTTTTGGTCTCTATAGTTGCTTGATTAAGGCATATTAGTCTTCTAATTGAGCTAGCAAGGTAGCTAAGACCCTTAGTGGTTTAATGTTCGAGTGGGATGTCATATATACATATCCATAAAGACATATTTGATTGTTTCAAATCTTAAATTCTAGTTCTGGGTCTCCAAGGATAGACAAAAATGGTATTTGGTTGAAATGCCATAATCTAGCCTTTATGATATCAATGACTGCATCAGGAGAATTAAAATGAAAGAAGAAAATATCCTCATTATTTAATATAATATCTAGCAATCTATATTTTTTCTAATTAGTAGCAAATCAATTTTTTATAATAGGAAAAGGTACCCTCTTATCCAAGAAGAATCCAATAAGAGTGGATTTCCAATTTTTCACACCTGCATGAAGGATGGATAAGGGTATGGAGATAACTCAATATTCAAGTGTAGGACTTGGGTGGAAGAAAGTGAGTTTGGAGTTAGGGTTACATTTCCCAGCTACTTGCACCTATGTGCACTAAGAAGAAGGTTCTATGTTAGAATATGAAGGATGCACAGGTGCTGGATTCAGAGTTACACGATTGGCAAGTAAAGAAGGAGAGGGAGGTAAGGGCGAGAAATCTTTTAAATTATAATGCACGGTTAATAAATGTAGGTTAAAAGGAGAAATTGTTGGTCCAAGATAATTTGTAAGGAATGATAGGTCTAGAATGAGAGGTAGGAGAGGACCAAAAAAGAGTAACATAAAATAAGCCAAAAATAAGAAGAAAAAAAAAGGAGAAAAAGAGTAGAGGTAAGAGGAAATGTACTAGGAGGAAGAGCACATGTATAGCACATAGAATGAAAGGTAACAAAGAATGAGTATAAGTTATGTGTGGTTTATAGGAGGATCATCTTCACGGTAGGAGCATCTTCACAAGTTGAGGATCCATCTTAAAAGATGCTTTCTACATTTTAATTTTGCTTACAGAGAGGTTTTCCAACCCTACTTTCCTACTTCTTTCCCATCACCTTGACAAATATATTTAGTTTTCATACTTGGATAATGCTTTTACACCTATAATTATATAGATGATAGATGCATAATTAATCATATTTATACCCCATATTTGATGTACTTTTGCATTATTGATCATATTTATACCCCATATTTGATGTTTTTTTACTTAATATTTTATACTTTTATTGTATATGTGGTACTTAATTCGCTTCAAGAGTGTTTATTGGTTATAATTTCATTCATAGACTAAAAGGATAATCAAATGAAGATTTGACATAAAATCTCAAGCTACGTAGATTTGCAAATTCTAGAGATTTTGTGCTATGCATGGTTTGATGCACGACTATACATCACCCCATACATCTTCCAGAACCTGAAAATTTACTATAAAAATACGTGCTCAGAGGAAAAATGGGAGAGGAGACATTAGGGTGATTACAAAGCCAGAGATCATTTAAAAGTGACAATTTTGAAGCAGAGAAGAGAAAAACACAAAGAAATCATCGAGAGATCCATCGGAATACAAAATCAAACCTCTACCTTGTAAGAATATTTAATTGAAGACAATCAGGGAGATTTTGGAATTATGAATTTGTTATTTTGCTATTTATGTTTGATTTTGTATTCTATCAGGTGTAACTAAATTCTTTTAGTGTCTAGGTTAGATGAACCCTAATTTTATGCAATAATATGTTTTGATTCTTTTATTACTGCAATTGTTTGGATTGATATATTATAATTCAATTACGTGTTTATTATATGTTCTAATAAATCCAAAATATTAGTGTATAATCTAATTTTGTAACATAAAGATTGAAAAATTTTGTGTGTGAATAGACCTATCGTAATTGGAAGGAGTTGAATGCAACCCTAGAGATAGGATGACATAAATCATCCGGATTAGGATCAAACCTAATAGTTGGATTCATAACTCGGTAAAGCAATCCTATAAAATTTATCCTAAGTAATTCAGCTGATAACCTTAGGATTAGTTGTTATTAGACTCAAAAGTGATTGTAAACACACCATAAAAGTCTACATGGTCTAATAAATCAATAAAACAATTACATAATAAAAGATCAATCAATTAAGGTATCTAGGGGAATTCAAAACCTAGACACTAATTCTTGATATCGATAATTTCTTAAGTGATTTCTTAATTCTCTGCTTAATCTTGCTACCTGTTTTGTTTAATTTGCTTAAGTTTTATTTTCTTTAATTAAAAATCACAATCAAATTTATAGACTAGGTAATAGGATAAAGGTGGCTACTAGTATTCATTGTCTTAATGGGATCGATTCATACTTGAGATACTAGCTACAGTTATGCGTTGCACTAGTGGTTATTCATAATTGACACTTAGAAAAAGTAAATCAAGTTTTTTGGCATTGTTGCCAGGGACTTTAATATTAGGAACACGTAAATGCTATTACTCTAGTCTCTATTTATTTTTATTTTTATTTTTATTTTTATTGTATATTGTTGTATTTTTTTCTTATCATTTAAATATCTTTTGAACTTGTCTACATTAACAGTGTGTTTGTGGTTTATTTAAGAATTAAGATTTAACTTCATAGCCATAACTCACAATGGAAGGATTGAGTGGATAATACTTTTATGGGAGCCAGAATATGTCTTTGTAATCTATAACATCACCATATGGGAGAGAAAGGATGTCACATGTTTTCAAAAGGTCAATTGATATCCAGACCATATTGTAACATTGGTATGAATAATTTTTACAATCATGAATGTTAAGCACTGAACTCTATATGGGCAGGACCGAGCATGTACAACCAATATCAAAGTGCACCATACGAGAATGGTTATAATTCAAAGTGCAGGAACTCTTATGTTTATGGATGGAATGATTACACTTTAGCTTAATACTTACAACACCAAGAACCTCCAGTTAACGAGCCAACTCTGGAGCATATGATGGCTGATTTCATTCAAGAATCAATCATAAGGCATCAAGAAATAGAGGCTCATATACAAAATATGGTGAATTAGGTGCACAAATCAGCAAACAAATTATCTAACAGACCCTATAGAATGTGCAATGACAATCATTCTTAGTAGTGAAAAAGAGTTCCTAGTAGTAGAAGAAGAAGAGGATGAGGAAAAGGAAGGAAGTACTACTAATAAATTAATGAAGAGGGAAGGAAGTACTACAGATAAATTAATGGAACTCCTTGTTCAAATGAAAGCTAACTGATGCAAATTCGAAAGTGAAGAAAATAAAAAGGTTAGCTTTATGAATGGAGTGACATTCTAAGAAGAGCTTCCAGAAGAAGAAAAACTCTCCATCTAAGAAGAGGAAGTAGGGAAGTGATAGGAGGTAATTGAAGAAGATGATCTAGAAGCCTTTGTTCAGGAAGAAGAAGAGTGGACAGAGGTGGTTGAGGAAGGACTAGAAGAGGAATCATATAAGTAAACTACTAATGAGTTGTTGGTAGTGACTTTAAGTACAGAGGGTTCCCACTTCCTCAAAGACAGAATATTTAAGTTAACCAATGATTCATGGTCTTTTTTTTATTCCATATATTTTTAACATTTTGTCATTAAAAAGGGCATTAATGCATGCAGTTGGACTTATTAATTTGATAAATTATGTCCTTATTATTATCTTGTAACAGGTTGCTTACTTATAAGTTGCAAACTCTTATACTGAGAAACAGGTGGAATCGAGCCACTTATTATATACCTAGGATGAGGATAACATGCTGGATGCATCAAGCTAATGACGTTAAAAAAGGACTACATAGGAGGCAACTTATGAATTAGGATAAATTTTATTTTATATTATTTCATTTTCATGTTTTTTAATTATTTTCGTTATTTTTATTGTTATCTTTATTTTCCTTTATCCTTTTATCCCTTTTTCTTTTATATTTTGTAAGGATTTAGTTTACTATTGAAAGGATTAAAAATAAAAAAATTGTTATATTCAAGAAAATACCATAACCCTTCACACTTATTTTATATACTTTTATTGTGTACATTTGGGACAATGTACAAATTAAGTGTGGGGAAGTGATTTGTGATTTTTAACAAATTCTTTAAGCTTATAATAATCCTTCTTATAATATTTTATAAACTGATATCTTGACTTAATTGAAATCTGTTTATAAATACACTATTTCATTGTTGAATAGCAAGTTGAATTGGTATTAGAATAAAATTACTTTTCTAAGTCACATTTTTAGTATTCATTGAAATGATCAAATTGAATAATATTGCATATTTTTACACATATATAAACCCATCCTTTTTCATGATCTTTGGAGCCTAAGAATGAAATTTTCAAAATTTTTAAACTCTTTTTACTCTTTCATATGTGTTATCACGTTTAGTAGAATGATTATAGAACTTGTTTTTATTTTGCATATTGAGAGCATATTAGAAGCATTGACATGATAAAGACACTTAGGTTCAACAACTTGTTTTAGTCTATTTCTTTGATATTTACCATATCTACAATTTTATCCCTTAGGAATAATTAATTTAAGCCTTATCCTTTTCATTGTTATTAACCCACATTATTAACCTTTATCCTATTATTCTTGAGGACCTTTTAATTATTTTGAACCTTGAACATTATTTACTTGCTTGAGACTTGAAATTCTTAAAAGCTCCATTATTTCTTTAATTATGGTACTGAATGCTCAAATTAGTATGTTTTGATTAATTAAAAAATAAAAATATGAGCATAAGAAAGAAAAAAATGTGAATAAGTATATGGTACCAATAGAGTTACACTAAAAGGACTTATGTGTTTTGTAAACAAATCTTGTAATTTTCCTTTAGGGAATTTGCTTTAAATTCACATGTTATCCCATCCATACTGTATCTACGCCCCATAAAAACCACAAAAAGACCTTTTGATTTTTGTTTCTAGTTTATACATAAGTGGTGGAGATGTGATTGCAAGCCTATGGTAAGAATTTTACTGTGCATTGTTTGAGAGTTTGGTACTTTTCACCCTAAACACTTGAGCGCATTGAGTGAAATCTTGGTGAGGGTGTAATGCTTTATGATTTTGACTTCAATGTGATTATTGATGTGATTATTTTTAATACTAACTTAGAAAGTTAATTTCAGGATAAATTTGATTCTAATTTGATTCAATAGGATGTGATGATTTAGTGTATGAAGGGATAGGTTGATTAGTAAGGGATTGATGTTATAAAATGGATAATTTTGATTATTGTTTGCTTGATGATAAGCAAAATCTTCACTATGGGGATGATTGATAGATGCACAATTGATAATATTTATATCCCATATTTGATGTATTTTTTCTTGATATTTTATAATTATATTGTATATTTGATCTTAATTCGCTTCAAGTGTGTTTATAGGTTATATTTGCCTTCATGGACTAAAAACAGAAGAATTTGGATGAAAACATGGCATAAAACAAATATTTGAAGCATAGAAGGGATACAAAGTCGTGCATCAACCCGTGTACTTCTCTTAGGCCGTACAAATTTGCTAATTCTAGAGATTTATAAATTAGAATACTATGAAAAAAGACATTTTCAAGATTTACCATGATAAAAAAGTAATATTGATGATATTTTCAAGTATTCATAGATGGATAGCCATCAAATCAAATAACTGGATAACTGACAACTAAAAGATGGGTTATATGGTGGTGAAGACACATTACATCAACAAAACTAGACTTTATATAATTAAAAATAAAACTATTGAGGTAAATTATGTTCTTTAATATTGTTTTCATTTATTAATTAATTATATTATTATTTTATTTATGTTTTTAAATGCTAGGTTTATTTATTTGCCTTTGTTACATATAAGTGAAAGGATGACAACAGTGATTGATACTGGAGTGTTTAATAAATTGGATTATCAACACCAAGCTCTTAATCATAACTCTAGACAACTAAAACATAAATGACTTAATGATGGAAATATTGAAAAATAAGTTATAGGTTAGAGTTTGCTAATTAGTAGAAGGTTATTTTAAACGTGTTGTTTTGAACATATCATGAATTTGATTGTGAAAGATGGGTTAGAGATATAAAGGAAGTAGTAGGGGTGATATAGCATAGTATATACTGGATCAAAAAAAAAAAAATGCTTGGTTTGGCTAAATGGTAGATGAAATTAAAATATAGCGGAAGCGTAAACACCAAATCAGCATGCTTTTAATCCATACATAATCTGGCATTTATAAAATAAATAAAATAAGAACTAGATCAGAATATTTCCGACTCCTCACTACAGCTTTGACTTCTTACCGATGCATCCTCAACCAATCCGATCAACCACTTATTCTCTTTGGACAACTTGGTTATCAAAATCCCTTTGTGGGAAAGGAGAAGAAAAATAATGGAGATCTATCCTTTGTTATATTTGGCTAATTGAAAAGCAAAAAAAATGAGACATTCTCATTTGCTATAGCCCATAGTTTTGGAGAGCTTGGAGAGAGACAAAATTCCACATATGTTAATTTTTTATCCAAGCTAAATAAAAATGTGTCCTTATAAGTCCAAACCCTTGACGTTTGGGAGAGAGTGAAGATAGATAGCAAAAAAAAATGCACACTTCCATTCTTTAATGAAAAGAATGCAAAGAGGGCTGTACCAAAACATTAATAGACAACTACCATTCATTTAAAACCATTGGTTTTGCTTTGGAAGGGAGTGGAGAGTTTATTCGAGCCCTTTTTTCTTACCTTTGGAGGTCAAATCAAAAAATTTTAATTCCAAAGATTACAGTATAGAATGCAACCTCGAGTCGTTTAACTTAATCGGAACCTGATGAATGGAACTAAGCTAGCTTATATGTCATGATATGCAAACAAAATTAGCAAGGAAGAGGTGGGTTTAAATCTTTGGAAATTTGGATAAAAATAAGCAAATTGTAAAAAAATATAATGAAAAGTAATTTTTTTTTGGATTTCAGGAATAGAAAAGCGATAAAATGAAAACAATGATCAAATGATGATAGTATCCTCTTGAAAACAAGCTTTGGCTATCATAGTTTAAAACGAATTTTTATGGGAGTGAATCACTAAGTTTCAAATGGTAAACCTTAAAGAACTCTTTAAGTCCACGGTTTTAATCAATGAACTCCATTTCTTAAAACCTTGTTGAATACTCTTAGTGTGTGCAATGGGTAAGTCAATGCAATAAGTCATTTTAGGATCTAGAATCATCTCAATATCAAGCACAACTAGGTAGATAAAAGAGAATTAACCAAATCACAAATAGACATATATGAGAGTTCATATATTCAAGTTCCAAGTTCTACATCAACAAATCCCAATAACATATTGAATGTCCAAAACTTGATTAAACTTTAATCAAGAATATTCAACTACAAATTACAAATCCTAAACCTAGGAGTTCATAATAATGTAGCTGAACATGGAATAAACTACTCCCCTTTGAAGCTCATCGAACTCTAGCCGTCGCTACATTTTCAAGAGGAAAGAGGTACTTAGCCAAGCACTACTCCAGGAGAATTCACAATCGGAACCCATTGGAAGCATCCATGGTAGCAGCTGTCGGTGAAGTGGAGGAGAGTGGATGATGGAGTGTCCGAAGGTTTTTTCAGAGAGTGAGAGTCTATGTCAATTGGGCCCCCAGTCATCAGAAGGTAAAGGTACAGGGCTTATTGTTTCATTACGTAGGCTAGATGGGAGGTTGGGATGATGTTGTTAATAACAAGGTGGAGCCAAGGATGAGCTTCGGGTCAGAGATCAGAACATTTTAGATAATGTTGATAGATCCTTGGTTGATGCCAGACAATGCCCTTGGGACAAAGCGTATGAATAACATCATCCTATGGATAATGATGAATCAATTGATCATAGTGGCAGCGAAAAATAGGAGGGAGATTATAATGCTCACAGATGCTTGCCGTGGTGAATGCATTAGGGGCTTTCTCACCACGAAAATTAATTTCTAAGGTGTTGTGGAGTCGAGCATAAGTGTAGAAATGGCGAACGAATTTATCGTTACCCTAAGCCCTTAGTTGGACTAATCACGTAAGCTGAGAGTGTACCAGTTGACGGACAAAGGGATTGTTGGGTGAAGTCAAAGGAAATGAGCGCTCTTTAATGAATGGCCTAGCGTCAATCTTTTCGGCTAAGTCGAAAAATTCAGAATCAGCGCTATTGGGAGGAGTAGAATTACTGGATGATCCAGATGAACTAGATGAGACGATGGGGGAATGACGGGTAGGGTTTTTATTTCGAGGTATGTTCCTGCAGAAAAACAAACACAGAAAATAAACAAATGGACTAAACAAAATTTACTGAAAGTTAAAACCTATGAAGTTCGCCATAGTGAAAGCTACACTTACCACGCCGTGGCGAAAGCTACAGCCTACCATGCCGCGGCGAGAAAAATTTCTTCGTCACAGTGAACATGCCCTAACTTCAACAAAAACAACGAGATAGGAAGTAGAATAAAGACGAGATACTTACGAAGGAGACAGAGAGATGCACAAATATGAACGAAGAATGCCAAACGAATTGAGGAGAGCAAAGGGAGAGGGATTTGGTGAAGGATAGTTCAGATGGCCACGGCGAAGTAGAGAGAAGTATACAAAAATGAGGAAGGGAACGGTGGGTTGATAAAGAAGTGAAGGGAAATTACAAAGAAGGACAAAGGGAAGATGAAAAATCATAAGAAAAATAAGGGTATAAATGCAATTTCACTCAGTATCTTCATGCAGATAGATATTGCGTAGCATCGAAGGTTCCCTAAAGTGAGCTCACCGCGGCGAACTCCTGATTTGGAACTATCTCCATGGCAAAGTTTTCCTAAGAGAAAAATGAACAAGACAGACGATGAAAAATTCCACTGAAAAAGACTAACTGGATACTCAGCTCATACGCAAAGTCCTTATGCATTAGAAAATAAAATGCAATTCATCCATTTACACCAGTTTCCTCAATCATATAAGATGGGTCATACATCAAGCTAAAACATAGTGAAGATAAAAGAGGAGATCAATTATTAAATTAAAATTGCATAAACTGAAAACTAAACTTATGTCCTACTGAAGTAGTTTCTCCCCCACACTTACTCAACACACTCATGCATCCACAATGTCATATTCAATCACAGAGCAGAAGTACGTGGTAAGTGAAGGATGAAAAATGACCTAATGCCTATAGTGGATCCTGGATCTCCTGGTAGACGTTTGGCTGATCGCTATGCCGCGATGAGGCAACTTGTCCACTTGCCACTTCGGTGTTAACATCCACAGTCTTTGGTTTACCTGAAACATTAGCGAAAAATCCTTCTTCCAAGGAGTCATCAGTGAATGAGTTCAGTGTGGAGTTAGAGTAAACATGCTAGAGTTCAAACTTAGAGCATGCATCATTAATAACAATATCAAGCATGTTAACTCCTAGGAGAAAATAATCTTCATAGGGGTGTTTCATAGCCTCATACATGTTAAAACTCACCTGTTGATCTCCTACCTCCATTGTGATTGTACCTTCTTTCATGCTAATAGCAGTCCTTAAGAAGGGTTGACCAAGAATCAAGGAAGTATCTTGCACAACTTCAGAAGACATATCAAGCACATAAAAATCAATTGGAAAAACTAAACCCTTGACCTGGACCAAAATATCCTCTATAATGCCCACAGGATGCCTAATAGACCTATCAGCCAATTGGAGAACTACAGATGTAGACTTAAGATTCTTGACTCCTAATGATTGATAAACAAACTTAGGCATAACATTAATGGCTACCCCTAGATCTAACAAGGCTCCCCTTATAGTAATTTTACCTATAGTGAAGGGATAGTGAAAGATCCAGGCTCTTGACATTTTACAGGGATTTGAGGCTTGAATAAGGCGGACACATTTGAGCTTACTTGGACTCTTTCATTTGACCTAAACTTCCTCTTATGGGTACACAGGTCTTTAAGGTTTTTGGCATAAGTAGGAACCCGTTTCACAAGATCAAACAAAGAAATATTGACTTTTACTTTACTAAACAAATCAATGTTATTTTTTTCATGCTTAATGTCAGTCATTCGTTTGCTCATCAAATATGAATTAAGAAAAGGAAGGTCTTGAAGATTTACCTCCGTACCATTAGCTTTATTGGCTCCATGCTTGCTTGATTCCATATACTCCCTTGCTATTGCTTGTTCCTTATAGCTCTCTAAATTAGCTCCCTTGCTCCTTGATTCAGACTTCTTTTTAGTCAAAAGTGATTTTTCTTTAAAGCTTTCGAATTTCTTGATTTTGTCCTTTGGTAAAAGCAATTCTTCACTCTCAATCTCCTCTTCACCTACTTTCTCATCTTGATTTTTGAACCTCACTTGTTTCCCACTTCGGAGAGCTATTGTGATTAAACTTTTGGGGTTAATAACGGTATTTGAAGGAATAGCTCCATTACTTCTCGCTTGGCTCTCACTTATGTTATTGGACAATTGGGTGACAAAGGAATTGATATTTTCAGCTTTTATTTCCCATTGCTCCATTCTCTTTTCTAGAGCATTAAACCGAGCAACATTCTTTGATGAGTTTTGCTGAATTAGAGAAGCTATGGCATTGAACTGATTATTGTTAGAATTCCTTTCCTCCTTCATCAAAGTCATCATACTGTGCAGCAGTTGGTTGGTGTCCTCCTTGGGTGGGACAGTCAGGGCTTGTTGTTGGTTGGGAAACTGGTTAGTGGAAGTGCCAGCTCCTCTCCCTTGTTGAAATCTATCTGGTGCCCTTCCCTCTTCATTCCTCCAACTGAACCTAGGGTTTGCCTTCCATCCCTCGATATAAGTGTTAAAGTGAGGATCCCATTTCTGGTTTATCCGCCCCAGATACACTGCAAACACCTCTTCATACCATCTGGGGCAAACACTGGATATGTGCATGACTGACCCACAAGTATCACAACTGCGTGCAGTAAGATCCATAGAAAATGTTGGGCAATGCACATTCATATTCTTCAGTTCTGTAATGATGAAAGATAATTTTAAGGTCACTCTACTCTCCAAACTTTTGACTCCAAACTCTCCATTCTTTTGGATTGGGTTATTGTGGCGCCCAACTCATACACTCCTCTGGTCGCCCTAACACTGTACTGTTGATGATTCAAAGCCATCTTTTTGATCAAATCCTATGTCTCTATAGATATAAGATCAATTAAAGAACCTCCCGATGCTGCATCCAACATACCTTTAACTTGACTTTTCAACCCATCATAAAAGTACTTCACTAACTGCTCATCAGGTATCTGGTGATAGGGACATCTAAACAACAGATCTTGGAAGCGGTTCTAATAATCGTAAAGGGATTCATCATAATCCTGCTGTGCTGAATAGATCTTCATCCCCATCGATGAAGTTCTAAAGGCTGGAAAATATTTTTTCAAGATTGCTTTCCTCAAATTTTCCCAACTATGGTCGGCATTTGCCACATGTCTCGGAAGACTCATATGCCACTTTTGGGCTTTTCCTTCCAGTGATAAGTGAAAAACCTTCCATAATACTTGATCAAGTGAGGCTCCCATTGGCTTCATACTCTGACAGATCATAGACAAAGATTAAATGCATGTAGGGATCCTTTCCTGTCAAGTCATAAAATTTAAGAAGAGAGTTAATGAGTAATCCTTTAACTTCAAAATTAACATCAAAATTAGGACAAGCAGCTGTAAATGGATCATAATTAACATAAGAAGTAGTTGCTTCCCTAATGGTTCTCCTTCGTTGATTCCCATTATTCTCTCCAACCCGTTCATGTTACCCATTACCTCCATTATCACCATTCTTAGGTTGGTTAACATGAAAGTTACGGTTTTGCAGAAAAGCTGGGTTCTCTGCCATGATCACTCTGTCTATTGACTCACTCTCACTCCTTGGCCGACTAGACTCTTTTTCTCTTCTCTCCTTTCTAACCTTTCACAAACGTCTCTCAATTTCAAGGTAAAAAGGTAGAAGTTTGACTATCTTGGGCATACACAAAAACAATTTTAAATGGAACTAAAATAAAATGAAAAGTAACAAAAATTTCTTGCAAGCACACAAAGTCAATTAAAAAGGCGAAATGTGAAGGATGAAAATGTATGGTGTATCAAAGTGTGTGTAACAGTAAAATGTGCAAGTAAAGTTTGTATGTATGAAAAAGCAACAAAGAAATGTTCAAAACTATGTGGTGTAAAATTGCTAAGCATGTAGCATGCCAAAAGTTTGGTATCCTATTTGTTTGAGTTTTTTTAAAAGACATTATGCTAATAAAATAAAATGAAATCCTATACTATTGATAAGTATGGCGCTAAACTATC
>JAOQML010000195.1:7021736-7055756 GCA_027568935.1 Erythroxylum urbanii | reverse complement strand
GGTACCGGGTTACGATCGCGACATTCTCGCTTCTCTCCTGAGTCGCGATCGTACCACGTTACGATCGCGACAATTCATTAATGTTGCGATTGCGACCCACACCCATCCTAAACTCACTATCCTTTTTCTTCCAAAACACAGACTTTTCCAAACTACATAACTTCTCATTCAGATCTCCAAAATTCACAAATTTGGTATCAATGGAAAGAGGACAGAAAGACCTACAATTCCCATAAAGGACTCATAGAAAAATGCCAATTCTATAGGGGTCAAATTTCACTGCAAACAAGTCTATTCTATCAATCATACCCCAAAACAACAACACAACTTTTAAACATTATAACTTCCTATTCCATTACTCAAAAATTCCATGCTTTATAGCAATGGAAAGATCAGAACATGTTCTACACTCCTCATGAAGCACTCAGAAGCAAATTCAACCTCTAAAAGTGTCAAATTCGCAATCAAAGTTTTTGCCCTGTTACATTAGCACCTAAACCATATCCAAACTTCAAAATTTCATAACTTTCAATTCATAATTCCAAAAATAGCATATGACACATCATTAAAAAACTAAGACATTTCTTTACATCTTTTCATAAGGCCACTTGAGCTAATTTAAACCATAACAGTCCAGAATTGGTTGCAAAGTATAGTAACCACAAAATCCATACTTAGAGACATTTCCACACACACAAGGCACATTATCTTAGGAATAACATCCAATATTCAACACATCATAACTTTCAACCCTTATATCGATAAATGTCATACTTTCAGGTGATAGAAAGCTAACAAGAAAAACTATAACTTTCATGAAGACCACTTTCACTAAATCTGTCTCATTCAACCCAGATAAATTCACAAAGTTTTAGACCACTAAAAATAAATTTTTCTCGAGCTACTGTTCATCCTGTACATACACTACCACCTTCAAATCGAAATTAAGAACCTTTCAAGCCAAAATTGGACAGCACCTCCTTCACAAGAAATGTAGTCAAACTTCTCTAGTTTAATTCAAGCCAAAACTCATCTTAATTGCATAACCATATAAAAAGTTATGATCAAATCTTTGATACATGTACAACTTCAATTTTCCAGATTCTCAATCTAACTCAATTCCTACCTCTTCCATACCATTTCTAAACCAATTCTCACTCAATTCACTTCATATATCCACCATAACTAACTCACAACCTATCCTTGAACTTAGTCCACAAAAATCTGCAGCACACACACTCACTCATCTTCATTTAATATCCTCTTATCTTTATTCACAAAAATCAATCTAAACTACTCAATTAACCTATACCATATTTAACATCATTCATTAGCTTCTACCTCATTAATCATAAATCAACCAAGAAAAGAACATACCCATATGCACCAAACACAATTTCATGCAATTAAGTGAACAAACATCACAAATGATTGAATTAACTCCAAAACCATAATATAAATCATGGTTCTTACCTATTGATCTTCCAAAACCAAAAACTCTCTACCTCCCTTCTCCACACACGATCATCACCCTCCAAGACTTAGGTTTGGATTTTTGTTGAACAAAAGAAGAGAAGGAAAGTAAGATATATGAGTTTTTAAGTAGGTATATAAGTAGAAGAAACTATCAAAGAAGAAGGGGGAGAGGAGCTACGGATGAAGGACAAATTTTCATGCAAAAGCACTAAAACCTTACTAAGAAGAAGACAAGAACAAGAAGTATCGTGAATGTCCCAAAAAGCAAGATGTATTTATTGAATAAATAAGTTGGCATCTAGGCAAGTGACATATGTCACTTGCCACATGTCAACCCCTCATTCCCTCACTTAATTTCCTTCCAATTCAATTCCAATTTTTCTCTAAAATTTCAATGGCTCAATTCAAAAATTCCTAAATTCATAGGTCTAAGTTTTCAGTGCCATTGGACAGTCATTTCCTCTACTGGTAAACCCTTATTCTATTGCTTGGCAGTTTTTCTGTTCCGGAAACGACCCCGAAAAATTTCTGAAAAATTTCTAAAATTCTTTAAAAATCAGAAAACCACTATAACCCTCTCCAATACAAATTTTATACACAATTCATTTTTTTTATAAATCACATTTATTCACAACTATACCGAAAAAATGTCATGAATGCATGTACAATTATTTTTCATGTGCAAAAATCACTGTTCACGTGTATATGTATATTATATAATGCATGAGCATGAGATGTGTTTTCCTAATTTCTCTGATTGCTCTCCCATGTACCAATTTCCATGGTTCAACCCTTTGTATGGAAACGAGATGTTACAATAAAGCCACTGGAAAAGTTTATAAAATAGGTATAATTCTTTTTATTAGACTCCTTGTGTTGCTTATTACATTGATATGATGTTAGAAAAAGTAGAAGATGTTAGATACTTTTCGATCATTAATCATACTATGTAAAAAGCAAGAAAAGTGTTCAAGTTCATTTACAATCATATATGGGTTCCAAATTTGATGAGAAAGGGTTTCACCAATGTAGGAATTTGTATCATCTTATTGTTATAAAATTTGAAATTTCTTATTACTTCAGTGTTTTATTCTAATAAATAAGGAGCTAAGACAAATGTTTATAAATGATAAGTAAGTTGCATCCTAGTATGTCATGTCTAATGCTAAAATGGAGGTTTTTAGAATTATACTTAAAGATCATTAATTTTAGTCCTAATTTCAATTTGTCATGTAAGTTTATGATCCTTTGGTAAGAGTATTTCATTTGGATGATAGTGATGAAAAGGTAATAATAGGTTTTTTTATAATGCCATGAAGAGAGAGAAGGAAGTAATAAAGGATAATATGGAAAAATACCTTATCTTGCAATCATTAATGAAATATGGGAAAGCCAAATTTGCCCTCCTTTGTTTATTAGTAGGGCATTTTTTGAATCCTAATGTTTATTTTAAACTAGGTTTTACAAAGAACGCTGAAGTTCACATGGAATTTTATTAACTATCATAACAATTGTTTTCCATGAGATGATATGAGCTCTCCTTAGCTTACAAATAGAGACATATAAGGATGCGTGGGGTGATTTTGGGATGCTTACTGTAATTCGTAAAAGAGACGAACTTAATCTTGGTATATATTTCTTCACTTTTGTTACTTATTTGAAATTAATCATTAATTTATTTTTTATAAGGTTACTTTTATTGTCTTATAGTTGTTTGGTAGGAAAGTGGTGTTCTTGGATTGCGAAGGTTTTATTCCAAATTCCAAGTCAATGTGTGAGCATAACTGTGTATGAAAGGAATTAGAACACATTGGAATTCATATATTCTAAGAAAAGAAATAGATTGGAACACGTAAAATTGAATGATTTGGTCTTTGTTTTATACAAACATGAAGCTTCGAGAAAGGTATATTATTATCATTATTAAGCTGAATATAATTTCTTATAATGTTTAATAATTTTATTTTATTTACTTACTAGGACTCTTAATAGAACAAGTAGTTCTATAATCTAATTTGCCATGACCACATCAATCTTTTAACGGGTTGACCTTATGAGGAACCAAGTTTCATAGATGAGAGTGACTTAAAAAATAATCTTGGATACGAAAGTATCGACATTTCATTTGGTGCAATACATTTGAATGATGAAGATGATGAGACTTCTCTTGATGAGAATTTTATACTAAATAAAAATAAAGATCATTGTGATTTGAGAAGATATGCCATTGAATGATATTCCAGGTTTTTTTATGTTTTCTCTTTTCTATTAATTTTATTTGTATTTGATGTATAAGTTAAAATTTATATATGCAATATAAATATGAAACTTTTATCTATAAGTGTTTCTGTTTCTTGTTTCGCTTGTGTTTTCTTGTGTTCTTCACTAAGAACTCTTATTTTAATGTTTATGGAGTCATGAACGTATATTATTCTTACCATATGATGTTTTGATAAGAATAAGATATTTTGACATAATTATTCTTTACTATATGATGTAAATTATAACATTTAAGTACTTTTATCATTCTTAGCTTTTATTTCTGTTTGATAATTAAATAATATTTTTTATATTAATTGTAATTATTGTTTATATGTGAACTATGAGTAATATTAATAAAAATAAAGAGATAATTGTTATTTCAAATTTAAATTATTTTGATTTTTGAGAATTAATTGATGTAAAACTAGAAATCATATAGCACAACATATTGAGGGACTATTTTATAATTTTAAAAAATTTGAGGTTCGTTTTATAATTTTAAAAATTACCCAAAATAGTACTCTGTATTGATCGATTTTATTATTATACCGTACTAGAACTAAATCTTGTATCGATATTGGTATGCTATTCATAACATTGAAGAATACACGCTCAAGTACAAAACTTTTTAAAATATCAATAAAAATTTATATCATTTATTAATATAATATGATAATATATTTGTACTTATAGTAAAATTTTATGATTTCCACAAGAGCCTAGATTAGACCTCATTAAAAACAAAAGAGAAAACTTTTAGACAATGACGCAGAATAAGCCAAATAAGAAATATATTCCAAATGAAAAATTCCAATTCATTTCAATACAATATGGTAAGGAAAAATAAAGAACCAAGTTACATGCCTTAAAATAAAAATATAATAAAAATAACTTTAACCAAAAGGTCCATTGATCACTATATTTTTAATCAAAATCTTTGATTGAAAAGAGCTACATATTTTGTTACCAAAATAAAAAATCAATTGAATGAGAATTAAAAGGATAAACTGATCTCTTTTTCTAATTACTTATTTTAATATTGTATATCCATAAAATTTTATTGTAATTTAAATAGATAAGTACATGTTTATTTAAAGTCATATTAAAATTTTTTATACCTTTCATTTGAGTTTAATTAGTTAAATCTAAAATTGCCAATAGATAATACAAATAAAATTAATAAAAATGTGTAAGTTATAAGTATCTCCCATTTATTATGTAACATTTGGTTTTCCCATACTAAGGCTTAGAACCCTAGATTTCTATAAATGAGAAATAGCAATGAGAGATTAGAAAAATGCATTTCATACTCATGCATAATATTAGTATACACACATTTGAATTTGATTGTATTGCACACATTACAATGACTGTACATACACTCATTTGACATTTTTCAGTTATAATTGATATTTAATGTGATCATAATGTGAATTGTAGATTATGTGTCTTAAAAATTGAGTTGGTGTGTATAATTAATGACTTATTGGAAAATTTTGATAATTATGAGTATTTTTGGACTAGGAAAAATGTCAAGTGGCAGAACAATTGATAAATGGTAGTAGAATTAAGTGTCAAAGGACAGTAGAAATTACTAAAAAGCGGCATTAGGATTTAATGACAAGTGACATTGAAAATTGAGAGACAATTGGATTAGAAATTAGATGACAAAAGGACTAGATATTAAAGAGACCAAATGAAAACCATAAGGTAATGACATGTGGCAAGTGACAAGTCTCACTTGCCATGCCACACACCTCACTCTCATATTTACCATTTGCAAGATCAATGTCCCCTTGTTTTCTTCACTTTGCCAAATTCTCTCTTTTCTCCTCTTCTTCTTCTTATTTTCTTCTTTCTTCTTCTCCTTATCACGACACTCTCTTCTCCAAGCATCAAAGTTGAACCTTGCTTTCTTCCATGACTAGCTACTTCAAAGTTTTTGCTATCTTTTCTTCTTGATAAAAACCCACTTATTCTACCTTGGCAAGATGATGATCATGTGATATTGGGAAGCTAGGGTTAAGAGAGATTTGAAGACTCTGAAGCTAAACAAGTAAGTATAAAGCATTACTCTTCTTGATTTGTTAAATGAAGCATTTAGGATGATAGTTATAAGTTAAATGATTATGAAATGGTAAGGTATGTATGCTGAAACATAAATGAGTCACTTGGATATGTTCTTGTCTTGCTTTTACATATATGATGATTGATAATTCATAAGATGTTATAGTGATGATGTAGAGATAGAAAGATCATCAAAATGATGTAGAAATTGTGCAAAAATTTCATGAAGAGATGATATGCTCATATTCTATTTTTAATGTTTAATCACATGAATTTTTAGGTATTTGTTATATGGATTAACTAGAATGATCTTGAGATTAAAAAAAGGGTTAATATGGTGTCTTGAAATGAGGTAAATTAGAATGATAAGTTAGAAGTGAAGTGAAGGTGGAAATGAAGTTAAACACGTGCAGAAAATTGAAGATGAATGTGTATATAAATATGTTCTATTTTTGGTGTTTATGATCAATTATAGATTTTGAATTTTGTGTGGATGATATGGGGCTGAAATGAAGTTAAGAATGAAGAGGAAATGAAGAGATTATGAATCCTAAGTGATAAACTGTGGAAATGAATTGTTGATGTATTATGAATGAAATATATTATGGAAAGAGTTAGGATTTTATGTATGATGAGATTAAGTTAGAAATGATGAGAAATTAAGCCAGAAATAATAGACTGAGCATATGAGGTGTTGGATAAAACTTGGAATGGTTGAAAGAGCTGGAAAAATTGGAGAAAATGGTTGGGAATGGGTTAAACGTGAATATGCCTTTTTGATGTCTGTTAGGCGCACTTTAGGTCCACTGGGCAGACATTCTCTAGAATTCTAGCATCCTAGCTTTGCGTATGTCCTTTTGGAGGCACATAAGTGCACTGAGGAGACGTTCTCTGGAATTCTAATGTTCCAGCTCCGTTCATGTCCGTTTGGAGGGACACATGTCTGCTGGGCAGACATTCTCTGGACACCTATATAAATGTGAAATTTTGACCCTTTAGACAGAAAAATATCTCCTTAGAGTCTTCACAAAAGTTGTAGGACTTGAAGTCCTCTTTGAAAATGTACTTGAATGACTTTAATTTGACATCCACATCAAAAGTTATGTCATTTTTCCAAAAATCATATATATAAGTTATTGACTTATCAGTGCTTAACTATGATACATTTGGACTTCATTAAGCTTGAATGAAGCTTGAATTGAACCTAGAATGATGCTTGGATTAAGTAACTAAATGTGTGATATGTGTGAGGTGATAATTGAGGTTATAAATTAGTGAATGAATTTTTGATATCAAAGTACCAAAAGCATGAGTATAATGGGAATGAAGATGATCATATGATTGTAGTTGTGATTCAAAGGAGTTGAGAAATATGTATTAAGTAAAGGTGAATGAGAATTGGATATTATGAGAGCATATAATGCTATAAAAGAAATGACGAGTGATTGATTTATGATATTAAAATAACCAATTGTTCTTGAGGTGTAAACCTAAGAATAAGCTATACACATACAAATGATAAGGTTTGAATGATTAAGAGACGTGAATAAGGAAATATACCCTGAATAGTCAATTTGAGCATGTATTATACATTACACATATGCATATGTGTATAATTGAATATTTATGTGATTGTGTAATTAATAATATGTGTGCAATATATGTATTGCATGATGTTGATATACAGGATAAAACGTCTGCATCCAGACGTTTCCGGATCATGGAAGCAAATGCTAATCTAGAGCGTATTGTGAGTAACCTAAGATGGTCTCACATTGAATTATTGTTTATTTACATTCTGTATTGAATTATTATGTGATGTGAATGTATTGATTCCGGACATTGAATGTCGGAGGCGTTTGATGCATGAAAATTTTGGAAGTGCTCATTGTATGCGAATTTGACTGAATAAATGATACTTAACTTAATTGTTGAATGCCGAACCAAGCTCCAAGGATAAATGTGAATGTGGAAAATTGTGCACAAATGATTAATTGAATATATGTGAATGTGATGCATGAACAGATAAAGGTTGTTATGACCGCCGAAAAAGAGCTTAAAAGTTAGAAAGTGAAAAAGAGTTTAAAGCTCAGAATGTGGTAAGAGCCTCTAGCTTACTATGTAAAATGAGCCCTGTATCCCCAACAGATTAGGGACAGTTATTAATGAGCCCAGTATTCACAATAGATACGGGACAGTTATAGGCACTTGGTCACAACCATAACAATTGAAAGTGAGTCTCATGAGCATTGCATATACATTTAATATGTATGTTTTGAATGACTGAAATGTATTATTGAATTGTGTTGAATGAGAAATGTGAAAATTGTGAACAAAGAGTTTTGTGATGCTACATGATGATAAATGAAATAATGTGAATTATGTGATTATATGAATTAATGTGTTATATGATATGAGTGAATCATCGAGGATGGTTAACTCACTGAGTTCGTAAAACTCACCAAAATTACAATGTTGACTTTTCAGCTTAGGGATACCCCAGTTAGACTAATTGGAGTATAACCACTGCAATCGAATAAGAGATAGAGGTCGGGATCAGTTACATCTGCACAAGTCTTTAGTGATTTTTGTATATATCTTAATTATATTTCGCAAATAATGTACCTTGTATATGTGACAAATTCTATCATGTAATAAATTCATGACTGGAAGTGTTTTGTAATTGTAATAGGCCCAAATGATTACTGGAATTATGATGATATGTTTATTGTTTGTAGCAATTGTAACTGAAAGCGTTTTGAATAAAATAGGCCATTATTGATTATTGATTTTCCAAAATATGCATGTGATGAGTGAAATTTTTTTATGTATGATGAGTATGATTAACTGATTATCCTAGCATGCCATCCTTGTAGAGTATGTTCTCGAATATCGACAGTATATATGGTAATATACACTATGAGAGTGAGGTGCTACATATTAGATAAGATTAAAATTAACGTGTCTTAAACTTCTATTCTGTTGTACTTAAACAAATAGTTAAAATAAGATACTATTGATGGGAAAATATTTGTGATCAACTCACAGACATAATGGAAAATAAATTTTTATAAGTTTTCGATCTGATCTCTTTGATTGAAAAACTTGAAAAATATAAATCATAAATGAGAGGGTTGAAACATACTTAATCTGAATTCTTACATAAATTTTTGGCAAAAGGTCTAATTTTCCCTAACTTTTTAGCCAAAAGTCTAAGATGGCCCCTGCCATTATCTATGGCATCAATTTACCCCTTAATATTTCAAAATGGAGCAATTTACCTTAAAAATTGTTCACTCAATTAAATAAACATAACATCCTTGTTAAGTTTGGTCATCTAGTTATGCCATATAAGGTCAGCTGCCATGTATATAAATATTAATTTCTTATTTTAATTAATTATTTAATTTTAGTTTATTTTTCCAGAAATTAAAAATAAAACACTAAAAAATAAAACCCAAAAATTTTCCTAAAACCTAAGACAATTGAATGCCTAATTTTACCCTTATTTTCATATATTTTCCCTAAAACCTAATAATTCTTTTTACTTCTTCTTCGTCTATCTCCTGGCATCTTCATTCTCCACTCACTTTAATTAAGTCTTCTAGTCCAAATATCTTCTTTCTTCACTCACTCCAATCACATCTTCGTTCTTCAGTCCAGGTATCTTCATTCTCCACTCACTCTTATTGAGTCTTTGTTCTCCACTCCTTCTATTTTTAGTTTTTTTCTCCACTCATTCTAGTCACAACTTAGTTCTCCAATCTAAGTGTGACTTTGGTCTCCACTCAGATATTTATATTTTCTTTTGGATTATAAGATAAGATGCTCTCATGCAATGGTGCTATACATACTAAAGCCATGCACTATGACTTATATGCACTATAACATATAATTATACTTCAAAGTTTAAGCCACTTATTTTGAACCCATTATAGAGATACAAAATCAATGAATTTATATGACTTATATGCCATATTTGTATGGTAATTATGTATGAAATAGTGAAATCAATAAAATAGAAAGTGCTATGAAAATCTAGGAAGTTTTAATTCATCATATCATAAAATGTCTAGCTATTGATATTTGACTTATGTTGGAAATGACATGAAAATTAAGGAAATTATAACTATCCATTTATGTTTTATTTGGCTGCTAGTTTCTGTATGCTTTGATTGGTGTTTTATATGTGTAAATTATAAATATATGATTCATTAATAAGTTACTGAGTTTAACTCGGAGCTTCTTTATCCATTCCTCTAAGACTTTGAGTACTGACTTGTTTTAAGCTTAGCGTTAGCATTCTTAGTTAGTTTGAAAGTGTAATTGTTTGAATGGAATGACTTTTATCTTTGAAACAATGAATGAGTGGCCATTTGTGGGAATTATGACATGCTTCTAAAATTTTGGTGATTACTATAATAGTCTAAATTATTAATTGTTAATAATGGCCATAAAGATTCTATTTTCTATTTATATGAGCATTTGGGAGTTAAAATAAGTGTTTAACATGTGATGCATGACTTTATGCTTGTGCACATTATTATAAGTGAAAGAGAAGGAATGAAAGTAGAAATGGGAGATGGAATTGAACTTTGGATTACAATTTGAATTCTATTTATTTATATATTTTGGATTATATTTGAATGTGGGATGAGATCAGAATCTTGTCAAACATGTTAAGATATTATGGTGAACAATTTCTCTTTGTTTATGCAAATAAGCAAATTCTAGACTTTTTGTAGTGCTAATACATGTTCATCAATAGTTTGTAGAGAAACACATTTTCACTAATAGTTTGGCTCAAATTATAGATCTTCTGTAGTGTTAATTGTGATAAATGAAACTAAGTTTATATCACAAACTAGGCTAGTAACATCAAGGATAAAATAGACATAACAATATTCAATATTGGTTTTAGTTGTATCTATACACTTTAGATAAAAATGAACAAAAAATAATTTTAGAACATGTATAATGATACACTATATTTTTCAATGATATTTTCATTTGGATCATGAAAATAAGGTTATTATGAATGGTCAGGAATATACCTATTCTTTGTTTTTTTGGTATTTGATTGACCTTTTTCGTCAGTGATCAATATTTAATACTTCAAGTGCATAGTGTAGCTGTAGCTAGTACCCACAAATATGGGTTGATCTTACGAGGATGACAAGTACAAGTAATTACTGTTGTTCTATTTTCTAGCCTATGAATTGATTGTGGTTGAATTAATGAAACAAAAATTAAATAATTAAAGTAAAGAAAGCAACATGATTTAAATAAGAATTGGCTAAGTCACTAAATTATTTATCGATATCAAATGATTAGTATCTAGGCTTTGAATCCCTATAAACCCTTAACCGATTGATTGTTTTTCATACAATTGAGTTGATGAATTGTTAGATCGTCGAGATTCCTAAGGTATACAAGTAGCTAACCTTGAGTCTACTAATAACTAATTCTAAGATCTCTAATTGAATTACTCAGGTTAAAACTTATAAAATTACTTTACCATATTATGAATCCATCTATTAGGTTTGACCCTAATTTAGAAATTTTATGTTGTTCTATCTCTAGGATTGCAATTAACTATTTACAATTATCGTGGATCTATTCAACCTAGGATTTCTCAATTATTAAGTATGAAATCATATTAAATTCTAACAAATCAGATTAATAGACAATCATAAAATAGATAATTAGATCACAACAATCAATCAACTCAATTGCATTAACAAAACAATCAAAACATGTCAAAGTATTCAACTAGGGTTCATCTGACCTAGACACTAATAAAAAATTAGCTATAAATTGGTGAACACAAAATCATATCCATATATACAGAAAATTGAAAAGAAAACGTTGGAATCATAATTCTAAATCTCCTTGATTGTTCTCTATTGTGTATCTGACAATATAAATGATTGATCTTCTATTTTGATGGTTCTCTCAATAAAAACTCCACACCTCCTGCTCCTTAAGCTCTGAATCACTTCTATAATCACCTTTGAACGTCTTAGAACAGTGCCAGCTGCTTCTTTTCTTTCCTTTGCCTCTAAAATGTCACTTTTCTATGAAAATCTAACTTTTTAGGTTACACATGATCGTGTGCACGGTAGTGCACAGGAACGTGAATAATTGGAAATCGTCAGATATCAAAAGTGTATGGGTGGGTAAAATTGCACAGCTGTGAACTCCTCCTAGATTGCTGATTTTCTGTTTTGCATTGCGTTTTTGTCCGAATTCCTCTCCTTTAAGTCCATGAAGGCAATTATCACCTGAAAACACACTTGGAGCATATTAAGTACCAAATATATGATAAAAATTATAAAATATCAAGTAAATTACTTTAAATATGGGTGACAAAATATAGTTAAATATTCATCTATCAAACATCCCCACACTTAAGTTTTTGCTTGTCCTTAAGCAAACCATAATCAAAATTATAAATTTTACAACATCAATCCATCTCAACCTGTCCATTCATACTATATATCATCATATGCTATTAAATCAAATTAACATATAATTAGAGTCAAGTTGCCCTAAAATTAACTTCCTAAGCAATATTAATAGTAATCATATCAATAACCGTATTGAAATAAAAAAACATATGTCATTATGCCTTCACCAAGATTTCAGTCAATGTGCTTAAATTTTAGGGTGAAAAGCATCAAAACTCTCTCAATCAATACATAGTATAACTCTTACTATAGGCTTGCAATAAAATAACATCTCCACCATTTATGAACAAACTAGAAACAAAAATCAAAATGTCTTTATAATGTTGTAACAGGGTTTAGGTATGGTACGATTGGGATAATAAAAGGGTTAAATTGAAGGAAATTTACTTAAAGAAATAGTACAAGACTTGTTTACAAAATACATAGTTCTTTTCAATGCAACTCTATTGGTACCATAAACATTCTTGTCATTTTTTATTTTTTGTTCATAATGAACATTCAGTACCATAATTTAAGAAATATTGGTCCTTTCAAAAATTTCAAGACTCAATAATTAAATAATGTAAATAACCTTCAAAGTTCAAAACAGTTAAAAGTCTTTAAAGAAAAATATAATAAAGGTTTATAATTTGAGTTTAAACAATGAACAAGGCTAAGACTTAACTTGGTTATTCCTAGCGGTAAATTTTGGGTATGGTAATTTCAAAGAAATAGGCTAAGCAAGTTGGTGAATCTAAGTGCCTTTATCACATCAATGCTTCTAATTTAACAAATATGGTCTCAATAACATAATAACAGCAACTTCTAGAATTATCTTACTATACACAATAACACATATGAAAGAATAAAAGGAGCTTTAAAAATTTTATGAAAATTCTCTTTAGGCTCAAAAGTTCACGAAAAAGATGGATATATATGTGTGTAAATAATATGCAAATTTTATTCAACTTAAAATTTTCAATGATTACAAATAATATGTCATAGAAAATTAACTTCATTACCCTCATCTTATTGCACTTTAATTCAAATCAATATTCAACAACAACATATAGTATTCATGGACAGATCTCAATTAATTCAAGACATCAGTTAATAAAAATTATAATTAGGATTATGATAAAATTGAAGAATTCAATTAAAAATTCTGAATTCAGTCAACCCATCCCCACACTTAAAATTGGACATTGCCCTTAATGTTAACACAATTAAATATGTAAGTGAGAGGGTTATTTGGTACTTTCTTGATTATGGTAATTTCTTGATATTGATCCATTCGATGTTAACATATCCTTGCAAAAACAAAAGAAAAGAAAAGGAGAAAAAAATAGAGGAAATAACAATGAAAATAACATAATTAAAAATAATCAAACAATAAAAACAAAATAAAAATACTAAAGTAATATAACAAAATAAAATCTTAAATCTTAAGCTGCCTCCCAAGGACCGCTAGGTTAATATCTCTAGCTTGACGTACTTCTTTTGCTTAAGGTGTTTTAAATGATTCATGTGATTGTAGCCTAACTACAGGTTTCATAACCTATAAGTAAGCTACCTGATTGTGCTTTCTACCACCTTTCTTTCTTGGTTTATTCTTTTAATTATTCTTTTGAATTGTGGCTTCTCGGGTGGCTCCTTGCAGGTGGAACTTTGCAACACTCTATCACAAATTTTCTGTCTTGATAGTATCCATAATTTCAAAAGGATTTTCCTTAACTTTAGAGACTCTAAATGTAATCCTCTCGTCTCCCATTCTCAGAATTAACTCATCTCTGTCAATGTCTATAAGAGACTTGGCGGTCGCTAAGAATGGTCACCTAAGGATAATGGATATCTCTGAGTCTTGATCTACGTCCAAGATGGTAAAATTATGCCCCCAGGATGGTGAAGTGATCTATTAGCCATTTGCAAGCATATACTAGTCAATGTTAGTTAACCTAATTCCATCTTTTTGTTTAAAGTGTAAGGCATCATACTCATGTTAGCTGCTAAATCTGCAAAAACCTTATCCACTTTAACATTATCGATAATACAAGGAATATAAAAATTCCATAGGTCATCTTATTTCTATGGTAGTGTTGTTATCCTGTTGGAGCTCTCCTTAATTAATGCTTCACTCTCCAACTTCTTTAGTTCCTCTTCGTTTAATAACTTCTCTTTTATAGATTCAGCAAGGTCAGGTCACATCTTCAGTTGTCCTGTTATATCTTGGACCTCATTCAACTCTGCTTCTTTTGACATTCCCTGCGCTAAGATAGGGTATAGAATTGCAGGTTGATACTCCTTGATTTTCTTTAGATTATATTTACTTTGTTTGAACCATTCACTAGCACTTTTATGATCTGTAAATCTTTCATTTTCTTCTAGAAGCTCTCTTTAAAATGTCCCTCCATTCATGAAACCAACCTTTTATCTTTTCTTTATTCTCAATTTTGCGTCGATTAGTTTTCATTTTAGTAAAGATTTCCATTAATTTGTCTTTAGTTCTTACTTCCTTTTCTTCTTCCTCTTGTTTCAACATCTTTTTAATGGCCTAAGTGATTGCCATTATCCTTTCCTTCGGATTTGTTTCAGTTGTGCTCAGCAAACTCCCTTTAGGTCTCTCCACAACAAATTTGGCAAGTTGGTCAAATTTTATCTCCAAGTTTCATATAGATGTTCTGTTTTGCTAATGTTTCACCTTTAAATCCTAAATGAATTCTAGTATTAGCTCATCCATCCCTAGTTTCCTTGGTTGTGATGTTTGTGCTTCAAATCCAATTAGAGGGTTGTTCCTTTGTTATCCTTGATTTTTCGATGAGAAGTTGGGATGGTTCCTTTATCCTAGATTGTATGTGTTACTATAGGGGTTATTTTGAGATCTTGGAGCATTTCCCAAATAGTCTATGTGTTCGGGTTGATTTGATTGACAATCTTGTCCGAGGTGATCTATCCCACATGATTCACATTGCATCACTCTTCCTTATGGAGCTATAGTAATGTTATCTATCTGCTTGCTCAGGGCATCCACTTGACTTTCCAGTCTCATTACTGCATCTACTTCGTATACTCTAAATGGCCTATTAGTGGTTCATGTTCTAATTAAGCACCATTGCTAATTATTTATGGCCATATCCTCTATCAACTCTTGGGCTGCTTCAGGTGTCTTGTTATTCAACATATCTCCAACTGTTGCATCAATTGATTGCCTCGTATTCTGACTTATCTCGTTATAAAATGTTTGGATTTGCATCCACAGAGGTAATCCATGATGTGGGCATCGTCAAAGCATCTCCTTAAATCTCACCCAAGTGTCGTATAATGATTATCCTTCAATTTGGGAGTATGAAGAGATGTCATTTCTTAGCTTCGTAGTCTTTACAGGAGGAAAATACTTTTGCAAAAAAATTTCTACCATTTAATCCCAGGTGGTTAGTGATGAACGTGGCATAGAATTGATCCACTCTTTGCTTTTCCCCTTAAAGAGAAATAGAATAGACACAATCTGATGGCATCATCATTTGCTCCATTTATTTTAAAAGTATCACAGATCTTTAAGAAGTTAGACATGTACGCGTTAGAATCCTCATCTCAAAGTCAGTCAAATTGGATTGATTGTTACACCATCTGAATAATGCTCGACTTGATCTCAAAATTGTTTGCTTGTACAGTCGATCTCAATATGTTAGATTTCGTGCCATTTAAATATAGCCTAGCATAGTCAAACATTGTTCGTGGTTGGTCCGCCATATTATGTGATTCGTCGATGTCTACTTGACCTTACAAGTCCTCTATTCGACAATCTAGTTTAAATTCCCTAAGGTTTGTTTTATGATAATTCCTACGCACAGTTCTTGCTATCTTAGGATCTACATCAAATAAGTTCTTAGTATTACTCTCGGTCATAAACTGACCTGTAGTCTAGCCTATACCAAGGAAATAACCTATCTAACAAAAATAAATTAACTATCATAAAATAAAAATAAGAAATAAAGCAAAACAAACTAAATCATGTAAAGTAAAAACAAATAAATAAAACACGACAAACAAACAAAAGTATGACTAGATTAACAAAAATAAAGTGTTTCTAATAGCACCGTCCTTAGCAATGGAGCCAAAAACTTGGTTGACCTTTTTCGAGTGATAAATATTTAATATCGTAAGTGCACAATGTAGTTATAGCTAGTACCGACAAGTACAAGTTGATCCCATGAGGACTGTAAATACTAATGATTATTGTTGTTTTATTATCTAGCCTACGAATTGATTGTGGTTGAATTAATGAAACTAAAATTAAACAATTAAAGTAAACAAAGCAACACGATTTAAGCAAGAATTGGGTAAGTTACTAAGTTATTTATTGATATCAAATGATTAGTATCTAGGCTTCAAATCTCCATAAACCCTTAACTGATTGATTGTTTATCATGTAATTGTGTTGTTGATTTATTGGACCTTGGAGATTCCTAAGGTATGCTAGTAGATAATCTTGAGTCTACAAATAACTAATTCTAAGATCTCTAACCGAATTACTCAAGTTAAAACTTATAGAATTGTTTTATCGTATTATGAATCCCTCTATTAGGTTTGACCCTAATCTAAAAGATTTATGTCGTCCTATCTCTATGATTGTAATAAACTCTTTCCAATTATTATGGATCTATTCAACTTGGGATTTCTAAATCACTAAGTATGAAATCATATTAAAGTATAATAAATCAGATTAATAGACAATCATAAAACAAAAAATTGGATCATAACAATTAATCAACTCAATTGCATTAACAAAACAATCAAAACAAGTCAAAGTATTCAACTAGGGTTTATTTGACCTAGATATTAATCGAAAAATTAGCTATACATCAGTGAACATGAAATCATATCCATATATATAGAAAACTATAATAGAAAACATTGGAATCATAATTCCAAATCTTCCTTATTATTTTATATCACGTATTCTAACAATGTAGACAACTGATCTTGTGTTCTAATTGATCTCTCAATAAAAACTCCATGTCTCCTATTCCTTAAGCTCCGAATCTCTTCTGGAATCACCTTTAAACATCTCAGAATAGTGCCAGCTACTTCCTTTCTTTCATTTAACTCTGAAATGTCCCTTTTATATGAAAACCTAACCTTTTGGGTTATGCACGATTGTGTGCACAGTCATGCACAACAACGTGCATAATTGGAAATCGCTAGATATCGAAAGTGCACGGCTGTGTTTTTGTCTGAATTCCTCTCTTTTAAGTCCATGAAGGCAATTATCATATGTAAACGCACTTAGAGCATATTAAGTACCAAATATACGATAAAAGTATAAAATATCAAGCAAAATACATCAAATATGGGTCGTAAAATATAGTCAAATATCCATCTATCAGTATTTTTAAAGGTATATTGCTTCTGTAATAACAGTTTCTTTTTAAAATTTATCTATATAAGATGGAAGAAAATGGAAGAGATAGTATGAGGATATTTCATAGTGGACATTTTATACTAAAAGGTACACTGAAGTATGTTGGTAAGCCACCAGAAATTTTTGCCAATGCGGACTTAGATTATATGAGTTTAAGAGAGGTATGAGAAATGGGGGCTATTTTAGGATATATAATTATTATTAGTTCGTGGTTGTTGTTCCCTAAGAATGGGTTGGAAGAAGGTTTGAGAGGTTAGAATCCAATCAGAGTGCATTGGATTTGATTAAATTGTTAGAGATGTACGGTATAATTGATGTTTATCTAGAGCATATAGATAAATCCACACCATCTATACATCTATACTAATGTTAATATGGTATGATAATTGGCATAAAAATGAGATGGTTATGGAATTGGGAGGTGGTACTAAAATGGATTTGATTTTTGACAGTAGTGTAAGAGTTAAATTGGGTTATGATAGTGGAGTAGGATTTGATTTAGGAGGTCACAGTGACACTGGTGTTAACTTGGGAGGTAATACTAATATTGGAGTATATGTGGGAGGTAATATTAATATTAGAGTGGATATGGGAGGTAATAATGATGTTGGAGTGGATGATGAAGGTGATTTAGAAATTGTAGAATCAATTGGTAGTGATATTGAAATTAGTGATGATGGTGCTTCTAATATGGGTGCTCAAGAAAGAGGAGAGTTGGGTGGTGATTTAGATTATAAAGATATGGACGAAATGGGTGCTCAAGAAGGAAGTGAGTTGGTTGGTCATGGTAGAAGTGAATTTGACTCAGATTTTAAAATTAGTGTTGATGAAGATTATAACATAATGTATATTGACTCTTATAATCTTAAGATTTTGTTGGTTGTGATGAATATCCTAATGGTTAAAAATCAAATGCTATTTTGAGGTGACTCGGTGAAATTAATAAACATGTTCCTAGATTTATTGCAAGTGAATGAATGTTAAGGATAATTTTGATAACGCTAAACACTTGAAGAAAGTGGTTATTGATTATACAGTAATCATAAGATTTAACTTGAGTTTTAATATGCTTCATATGAAAGAAAAATAAATATTGGAAGCTAAAAACTTACAATGTAGAGCATATATACAATCCAACAAACAAGTAATTATATGGAACTTTATCATGAGACACATTAAGAAAAACATCTTAGGCAAGTCAAGCATTAAAATCAAGAACGATGCATATATCATAGTTGGGTAGGGAAATCGAAGGGAAAGGACTTTAGGAAAGCAATATGGAATTATTTATGGGCAACATTATCATAAGAATTTGATTATAGGCTCATCAAATTAAACCAACTTGCATTAGGATGTATACAAACTTACTTGAATATCCAAAGAAAATATGAAGTAAGGCTTTCCAAAGCATCAAGTCTAAATGTTCAATTATGGACAATAATATGAGTGAAAAGTTCAACTATTAGATTTTGGTGGATAAAGATTGCCCTATCATTAGCATGTTGGAGACTATTAAAACCATGTTAATGAAAAGGCATTTTGACCTTAAGGAGCAATCTAAGAGATGAAAGGGGGATGACGAAAAGATTGAACAAGAATAAAAAGAATGCAATAAGATGGAGAGTTATTTAAAATGGGGATTAAAACGTATAAAGAGACTAATGGAGATGACACACATGTTATTTAATTAGGGAGGGAACAAACTTGCATTTGTAGGCGATGAGAACTTTATGGATATCCATATAGTCATGCAATTGGTGCCATTTTCCATGTCAAATAACAACCAGAGGCGTAAATGGATGATTGTTTTCATGCATAGAGGTTTATGGAAGTTTATGAGAATGTCTTGCAACCAATTAGAGGGCAAAAATTCTAGCCACCATACACCTATAAGGAAATACATCCACCTTCGGAAAGAGTTATGCCTAGTAGGCTTAAAAAGAATAGGCAAAAAGATAAAGATGAATCAAAGCGAGTGAAGAATCCTTATAGGCTATCACAAAAAGGGAAATTCCAGCCATATGTCAAATATTGCCAAAGTGGTCATAATAAGAGAAGCCACAAATCAAGTCTGCTTCCTTCCAGTTAAGATGCACTAGAGGTTGTTATTTAATAAAACTTTGTAATTTATGTGTATCTTAGTAACTACTAATTGATATATTAATATTGAATAGTCATCTAGGCCTAATGAAGATCTAATAACAAAAGCAATTTTATCTCAACCACATTCTACCAGACAACCTTTAAAAGTTGGTGGAGTTAGGTTAGTTTGATACAATTATCAATTATCATATATTGTTATTAATGTATATTATTCTTTTTTATGTATTGGTTAAATGAATAATTTTATTGTTTAAACCTTATTTGTAATAGTTATCTGTAGCTTTACCTCCACTATAGAGGAGAAAGAGAACATTTTGATCAATTGATCCAAACACATTTCAACTATCATTCTAACCAAGAGGGTTGAGGTGGAAGGGAGTCTTAAGTATCACATCATGAGTGAGCTTCCAAATAAAGAGTTGATAGAAATTCAAACTAATAAGTTTATAATATTTAAATTGGAAGTCAACAAATTGTAAATTACAAATAGTTGTGCATGAGTTTATTATAGAGAATCTGGTTAGATCCAATATTTTTTTATTTCTTACAAGCGTACTAAGAAATCCTACAGAGATTGTAGCAAAGCTCCAGGAAATAAAATTTGGTTTCTTTACCAAAAACAAAGAAGATACTATAAAAAAAACCCAAACCAAATTGAAAATATATGAGCAAGTCTCAAAACTTCCCTTTAACATCAAAATTTAGAAACATAACATATTATAATTGCAACAAAAAAGGTTGAATAGCCAAAAATTTTCAATTTTTAAAATTATAACTAAATTTGAATATTTATAATTATTAGTAATAATTCACTTCAAAGCTTAGATTTGGACCAAGAAATATTAATGATCTCTAATAATAAAACCTCTAATGATTATTCTGACAGGGAATTTAACAATGAAGCATTAGGATTAGAAACTAATGGCGCTTTAAATAGTAATGAAACAATAGATAATAATCAATTAGAAAGGAAAAATAAATCAATGTACTAACAGAAGATCAAAGATACTTTTTATAAGTCATAAACCATATCCTAAGCCCCCACTTTCAAAATGAATACTTAGTGAAACCATAACAATCATTTGAAGCACATAATTAAAGGAAGACATACTCCTCTACTTACAACTTAACAAACATACAGATAAAACTAAGAGAAACAAAAATTCACAATTAACATTATCTAGTTTAAACCATATGATAAAACAATAACTGAAAATACTCGAACAAAACCAAAAGGAAGATAGTGAAACAATAAAAAATTCACTTCAATAAATAAACAGGGAAGAATGTGATTCAGATAATGAAATCAATGAAAAAATTAAGTTTAACAACGCTAAAAAATAACTCGAAGGCTTTTTGTTCATACTCAACTAGTTAATGCCCCGAAAATATTTAATTGGGATAATCCAAAGGATTAGTGAAGATTTTCATATTAAGACAAATGTGTTATTTGACACAGGAGCTTATTTGAATTGCATTAAACAAGGGATATTCACCAAAAAATTATTACAAAAAACTAAGAAAGACTTAAAGTTACTAATAACTTAAAGTTTGCTAATGTGAGTTTTCAGTCAAAACCTCTTTTGTGATAGTTAAGGATATACACCATATGGTCATTTTAGGAACACCTTTCATAAAGTTAATAACCCATTAAATAGTGAGCCATGAAGTATTTCAACAAAAATCTACAATAAAAAACTTTTTCTTTCCTTTTATAGAAAAATCCAAAACTAAGATATCAATTTTATAAAAGCCTATTTAATTTATAAAAACCAACTGAATAGCATAATCAGTTGAAAAAAACAATTGAAATATTTAAAGGAAGATGTAGTGACTGAAATAATAGAGAAACAAGTATAAGGAAAGAAAATAAATCAAAAAATAAATAATTTTCAAGAAGCCATTGAAAGTAAAATATGTACTGATTTACCCAATGCCTTTTTGGAATATAAAATACCATGTCATAGATTTTTCATATGAAAAAGATGTCAATGAAAAATGAATTCATAGAAAAGCCCATCCTATACCAACAAACAAAGATTTATGGCATTTTTTCAAGCAAGAAATCAATGATTTGCTAAAGAAAAAGCTAATCTCTCCCTTTAGGTCTCCTTAAAGTTATGTAGCCTTCTATATAAATAAAAATTCTGAAAAAGGAAAGAGGTATGCCCATATTAGTGGTCAATTACAGGCCTCTTAATAAAGCCCTAAAGTGGATTTGGTATATTCATTCCCAAAAAAAATATTTACTTCAAAAACTTTCAATTCTTAAATATTTTTAAATTTTAATATGAAATTGGAAGTTTAGATAGACCTAAAAGATAGGTATAAAACCACTTTTATTGTTCCATTTGGGCAATATGAGTGGAATGTGATGCCTTTGGATTAAAGAATGCCCCTTCTAAATTCCAAAGGATAATGAATGAGATATTTTCCACATACTTTGAATTTTTCATTGTTTACATAGACAATATCTTAATTTTTCGCTTAACACTAGAGCTATATTTGAAACACATCAAAACTTTCATCCATATCATTAAGAAGAATAGGTTACTAATGTAAAAAAACAAAACTTAGCCTTTTCAAACTAAGTTTAGGTTTTTGGGATCCTATATCTGCAATGGAATAATCATACGAATTGAGAGGATCTTAGAATTTAGAAACAAATTCCACAATGAAATATTTTATAGAAAATAATGGCAAAGTTTTTCAGGTAGCCCAAACTATATTATGGATTTTTTATCCTAACCTAAATAAGCTTTGTAGACCTCTTCATGATAAATTAAGAAAAAATCCAAAACCTTAGATGGAAGAACACACTATTTTAGTAAAGTAAATCAAAGATATAGTGAGAGGCATCCTATCTTACATATAGCTTACCCCAATGTGTTTATAATTATAAAAATGGATGCTTATAATTAGGGATATGGAGGTATCTTAAAATAAAAGGTTAATGACAAAGAGAAAATTATACAATACACTTTAGGACATGGAACCTATGCAAAGTAATTATTCAATGATTAAGAAAGAAATTTTATCTATTGTTATATGCATTTCAAAGTTTCAAGGTGACTTATTGAATTAATGATTTCTTCTTCATATTGATTGCAAATCTAACAAAAAAATTTTATTAAAAGATTTTTAAAACATTACATTTAAAAAAATTTTCAAATGGTAAACAATTTTGAGCATTTGTATTTTAATATTGAGTTTATTAAAGGTGAAGCAAATTCTAACCCTGATTTCTTAACCAGAGAATCCTTGTAATATAGAAAATGATACTAAAACTACTCCTTCACCCAAAGCCAATAAGAGCTTTAAAAACCAACACAACCCATCTCCTTCAAATCCCATAATTAAATGCCTAGTGAAAACCCGAAAAGAAATATTAAAAGAGGGAAGAGGAAAAGACAGTTCCTTTTCTGGTTAAAGCCCAAGGTGAGGCCTCAACATCCTCATCATCTATCATGTTCACTTCTTGGGAGCTACTAGTTTAACCTTAGCTTGGCTCTGATTTTGAATGGTGTTTAAAGTTTAAGATGTTAAAGACTTAGGATAATCAAAAACAATATTTTCATTAGTCCTATTCAATTGTCTTTGTTTGGCATTGAGGAATTCTTCATTATTTTTCTCCCTAAACTTATCTAAGTTGCTACTGGACACTTTGTAAGGCTTGAATGTTGGATTCTTTATTACATCTTTCTTTGTTATCATAGTGGGGTTTCCAGAGTTTTCTTGATCTTAGATAGTTATCCTCCTATCATATGAAAATAAGTATTAGTGTTTTGGCATATAATTTTTTTAATCATATCTTTTGGGTTCATCTTTTCGCTTTCATTTTTTATTTTCAAAAGGGACTCTATAACTACGTTTTGTTTGTAAGGAATCCTAATTTCACAAAATGAATTGCAATTTTTCTCTTATTTTAGTTTTCCATACCTTTTTTTGTTGTTGATGATGGATCTAAAAAGATATTTTATGTTATATTCAATGTATGTTTATTGACAAACTCATAATATCTTTCCTGAATTTGTTTCCTTTGCTTTAAAAAGTTGTTAAAAAATCATTACCTTTTTTCTTTATTTTCTAAAGAATAGAAATCATCATGCAAATATTTTTTTAGCCTCGAATTCTTTCACTAACACATATAACTCATTATTCTCATTCTTTGTTATTTAAGAAAAAGTTAGAGACATTAGGGGAGATTGTTATTTACTGGTGTTTTATAAATAAGTTGAGGAATAGTTTTGTTGTAATCTACACCTTGAAGGTTTGAAGATAGGATATTAGATGTTGAGTGCTTAGGAAAGTCTTTACTAGGAATGTTAATCATAGAAGGGATTTTAGAGACTCTTCATAGGTTAATAGTTGACCTTAAGACACTGTGATCAATTCTAGAGCTCATTAATTTTCTACTAAAGGACAATTTCACCTTGTCATCTTTATATTGCTTTATTTGTTTACTTTTTATGTTTAGGCTCAAAGGTACAATTGGACCTAAATTCTTTGCACCTTTAAGTATCCATTACTTAGGTAAATTAATCAAATCTATTTGCAAAAACAGAGTTTCACCTTTTTGGCTATAGATTAGGACTTTAAATGCTAATGCAATGTTCATTGCTTTATAATGGAATTTGTAAGTCAAAGCTACAGGGATTGGACCTGTGTTGTTTTTGTAATTCTGGGTTCTGATTTGCAATACTTAAGAATTTAAGATGCTTTTTATCCTTAAGGTAAATTGTTAGGTTTTGATAATAGTAAAATGATATATGGTATGGGAAAAGACTAGACTCATTCAAACTTAACATTGAATCCTAAAAGTCGTAAAACCTAGCATCCTTTAATACCATCAAAATGGATATGTTAAACCCTTCGTTGGTAAGGGGCTGTACTCCTATTTACATTAATCCCACGTGGATGAACATGAAGTTTTTATATTTTTGATTGTTCATTGAGCTTTGTTCATTAGGTGAATAGTTTCAAAGGATTTGAAAGAAGGATGTTATGTTCTTCGATTTTAACGATATAATCCATTTTTGGAAAGAGTTTGAATTTTGATTGTTGATAAATTTAGTCTTTTAAAAATTTAAGATTTTTTTCAATTATAAATAAACTTCTTAAAATTTTCAATTATTATTTCGTCATTGTTTACAATCCTTTCATTGGTTCTAGAGGTAGATATACTAGAGATAGACTTATGCACTATATGTTTATTGATGAACTTATACTATCTTTCCTAAATTTATTTCCTTTGCTTTAAAAACTTGTTAAAAAACCATAATCTCTTTTTTTTAATCTTATAAAGAATAAAAATTATCATGCAAATTTTTTTAACAGCAAATTCTTTCTCTAACACATATAAATCATTGTTCACATTCTTTATTATTTGCAAAAAATTGGGAGATACCAAGGGAGATTATTACTCACTATTTTTGTAAACAGGTTGAGGAATAGTTTTGTTGTAATCCACCCCTTGAAGGCTTGAAGATGGATATCAAATGTTGAGTGCCTAAACAAGTCTTTACTAGGAATGTTACTTATAGAAGGGATTCTAGAGACTCTTCCTAAGTCAATAGTTGGCTCTGAGACACTATCTTCAAATCAAGAGCTCAATGATTTTTTGCTAAAGGACAATTTCACCTTACCGCTTTTGTATTGCTTTATTTGTTTAATGCTTGTGTTTATGCTCAAAGGTATAAATGGACCTGAATCCATGGCAACTTCAAGTATCCATTCCTAGGGTAGGCTAACTTCCTTTTACTTAATAGACTCTAATATTACAATCTTGGACTTTGTTAAATCTATTTACAAAAATATGGCTTCAACCTTTTTATCTATGGGTTGGAGCTTTAGAGGAAAATGCAATATTTATCGCTTTGTAATGGATTTTGTAAATCAAAGCTACAGGAATTAATCTCGTGTTCATCTTGTAATTATGGATTTTGATTTGCAATATTAAAGAATCTAAGATGTTTTTATCCTTAAGAGAAATTGTTAAGTTTGGATAACAATCAAATGATATAAGGCCTATGCAAAAACTAGACTCTATTAAGCTTAATAATGAATCCTAAAAGTCGTAAATCCTAGCATCTTTAAATACCATCAAACTAGATGTGTACTTGCACTGATCCTATATGGATGTACTTGAAGTTTTTCTCTTTGTGTTTGTTCATTAAGCTTTGGGTTGATAAATGAATGGTTTTAATGGGCTTTGAAAAAGTGAGTTGCGCTCTTTGGCTTTGATGATGTAATATATTTTTGTGAAAGTGTTTGAATTTTAGTGATTGATAAATTTGGTCTTTTGAATTTTAGAGACTTCCTAATTTTCAATAAACTTCTAAAAATTTTCAATTATTATTCAATCATTGTTCACGATCCTTTTATAAGTACTAGAGGTAGATGTACTAGATATAGACTAAGATCTCGTAAAGAAATTCGTTTCTTCAAGAATATTAGTTTTCCCAGTTATGAGTAAGTTAAACCCTCCTTGGCTTAAACTATCAAGACCACCTACCCTTAGATCTATGAAAAACCGTTGTCATATAGCAATATACTATGACTACCCAAATATTACTAATGTCAAAATAGTTTAACTTAACTTGTTTATGTATTATTATGATGTATAATTTAATCATTTCGTCATCCAATGTTCTAGTTGGATATAGAGTATGGATACAGTGTTTACTCTTTTAAATCCAATCATGTTCATTCTTGATAATTAGTAATTTATTTATAATTGATAATTGAAAACACCTTTTTAACTATCAATTCTCTCTGATCAGAGAATTCCTTAAATAATTACTAATAAAAAATAGTAGAACATCCTTTATTAACTTACTCAACTTTCTCTATATAGTTCATAATATATCTAATTGCTACTGACTGAGCTTCTTTAAATAAAATAGATCACAAGTAGCATCAAAATATAGTAATTCTCCTATGAGATACTATGATAATCTTAAGTGTAAGGATTAATTATACAAGCATCATAATGCGTAAATACACAAAGCTATAATTAATATGCCATTTGGGATCCTCAAAATCGGTCAATTTGGTGAACTTATTTTTTAATAAGCACCCACACATTTGTTTAAATATCTTCATAATTTAGTTTATCAGATAAATTACTTTCTTATTAAGAAAGAAATATAACTTGTGTTGGTTTTGCCATTATGTCATTATTCCATCTTTATGAAACTATAACTAAGAATCATTTAGGAATAATTTACAAATGCAAATTGAATCTCATTATTATGAGCTCATGTTTCAATTGCACAGTAATTATTCCAAGATTTTACCTTTAGTATTAAAACATCAAATGTAATTAATAAAATGCAAACAAGATAAGAATGCCTTTATTAATTAAAATAATAATATCATACATAAAATTGAAACCAACCAATTAGATAAAAGGACATAAACTAATAATCTCCTACTTACATTAAAGTCAATCACCTATATATCTAATACCATAACCATTCATATGTCAATCACGTCTCTTTTGAGACAGTGGCTTAGTTAGAGGCTCTGTAAGATTTTCCTTAGTGGGAACTCTCTTTAATGTTATGTCTTTCGCTCCACTATCTCCTCGATCAAGTGAAACTTCTTAAGTACATGTTTAGATCGTTGTTGAGACCTTGATTCCTTTGCTTATGCAATGGTGCCATTATTGTCATAATATAATACTATTGACTTAACAATTATATGAACTATTCCAAGTTTGATGATGAACTTCTTGATCCAAATTGTTTCCTTTATTGAAATGTACTCTAACTAGATCATAGAATCTGCAGTGGTTGATTGTTTCAAACTCTTCTAACATAGCACACCATCATTCAAAGAGAAGATGTGCCCCTATCATTTGGATCAGGCTAAAAATTAACATCTAAAGACTTCTAAACTCTTAGTTTAACTCCTTCTTAGATTAGAAAAAAAAAACATCTTAGTCCTGTTTAAGTTCTTTTTCATAGTTGTCTAGTGATCATCACTAAGTTGGCTTGAAACTTGCTTATTATGTTTAAAGCATAAGAGACATTTAGTCTAGTACATGAGACATTTAGTCTAGTACCCTATTAAAATGTACCTTATTAAAATTTTGGTGTAATTTTTTCTTCTCAAATTGTGAACTACAAGTTATTTATGTGTCTAGCCTCTAACGGTATCCACAGGGTAGAAAAAAGAACTCAACACTTGAGATGAAAAGACATGAGTGTTATTTCTCATATGCCTTTTTTCTTTTTATAGAAAAAGACACTAGGGTTTTTATCTTATTAAAATTAAAATTTTTAATTACAATTAAAGTTGAATTATAATTATAATAAAATAAAATACCTCATATTTAACTTTTGAAGTTTCTTAAACTTCACAATTAAATCTAACTTAATTCAAACTGATTTTTTCTTTTTAATTGTTCTTTTATATGTGTCACATTATGTTCCTAATACGTTGATAATGATTATAAATTATAATTATAATTCATAATTGGAATTAAATAAATCAAAATTCTTTTTAATTTATCTATAGTTCTATAATTAAATAATTTATAATCATAAATCAAGATTGACGTATAGCAATATTTCATGACTACTCAAATGTTGCGAATGTCAAAATGGTTTGATTCAACCTACCCATATGTAGTTAAGAAGTATAATTTATTCCTTTTATCATCCACTGTTCCAATTGGATATAAGTATATATATAATGCCTACTCTTTTAAATCCAAGTATATTTGTTCTTACTAATTATTAATTGATTTATAATTCACTTTAACCAAAGAATTCTTTAAATCATTTCAAATATCAATTCACTTTACCCACCGAATTCCTTAAATCGTGGAGTGACGATATTTTATTAACTTACTCAACTACTTCATATGGTTTATACTATATCTAAATATTATCAGTTGAGCTGCCATAAATAAAATAGGTTATAAGTAGCATAAAAAATAATAATTCCCATATGAGATAGTTTGGTATTTAATAATTGTAAAAGATATAAATAAAATATGTAATTTATAGACAAAAGTATTAAAACTTTCTTGCATTGAAGTTTGAGGTTTAAATGTTCTAATTCAAGTTGAAGGACCTAATAAAAATTTGAAAAATATGAATTTTATAACATTCTTTTTACTATCTTTGTTGGTGCAACTCTTCCTTTTTTTTTCTTTTTAATTTCTTAGAGGTATTATTATTATATGCGGACCATATCAAAGCTAAATATATGTGCTAGCTGTCTTGAAAATATCCTCGGAACGACGCTTCGTACGATCAAATCAGCAAACCTAAAACCCTTCCCAAACCCTGTTAACTTCACCATCGTCCGGTCCCTCAGAAAGCTCATCGGTGTTATTCCTCTCTCCGTGATTCCACTCGTCGCCGATTACGTAGTTATACCTTCTTCCTCCTTCCTCATGTTATTGTTCATATTGCTCTTGTATAAAAGAAATCATTGAGATTTTTTTGCTGGCGGTTACTGCTGTTGTTCAGTTGCAAAGTTCGCTGTTGTTTGTAACTTTTACCTCCAGCCCAAGTACAAATCATCTGGGATCATTTAATGCCCGAACTATTTCTTTATATTATGTTTTATTCTTGCAGCATTCTCTTTTCCTTTGACCGGTTGTACTTTATCTGGACCTGATGTCTCTTTTTATTGTTTGTTTAGCGCTCCCTTAAAACTTCAAATTTTGATCTGGTTTCAGTTCGTTTTACTCTTTCTATGATTCATTGTGAAGGTTAAGTGTTTGTTATTAAGAAAAAGATTAAGAAGGGAGGGATGGGGCCGCGATATGGGGTGAAAGGGTACAAGCGAAAGAAGAAAGAGAAAAAATATGATAACGAGGACGATGAAGTGGATGAACAAGTGGAAGAAGAAAGAACGAACAAGAAGACCAAATCCAAGGAGGAAGAACAAGAGGAAATAACAAACAAGAAGACGAAAACTGGGGTGGAGGAAGAAGAAGCAGAAGAAGCAGGGAAAGGACAGTTTGAAGTCCATGAAATGGAAGGAATACCAATTGTCCCCTGTGATACGAATTCCAGGAAGCCTGGAGTGATATTTGTACTTGAGAAGGCCTCCTTGGAAGTTGCAAAAGTTGGAAAGGTGTGTACTCAATGTCGTTATGAATTTTCTAAGAGTCACATTTTTCTTTTGATGTATTTGTACTTTGAAGTGTTGGTTTTGATACTTATTTCCTAGTTATGTTGGATTCTTCTTGATGGAATATTTATCTTGTTCTACGGTTGTCTGATCTTACCAAGTATAACAACCCAAACAAGTCATTGGCTTAAATAGCAATGACCCTCTGGGGCTAGAGAAAAACAATTGAAGAAGGACGAAAACCTACATCACTGTGCATGCTAGAGTGGTATCATGAGTAAAACTAGCTATTTAGTATACTTCGTAGTTTGCGTATAGATGTGTTTCACTTTCCATTCCCAATTTCTTTGTAACAGTTAATTGATGAGCTAAAGTTTCAACGTATGATGTGCTGTCTATTGTTTTTGAGTAGATGAGCTGCATCTTGAGATACGGTTTCAACAACGATGTTTACAAATAGTCCTCCTGAACTATTGCCTGAACTTTTTAGATTTCCCATAACTCTTGCTACTAGCCACCAATAGTCCCAGGATTAATTACAAAACCATTGGTCATAAGACCCTGAATTGTCTTCATATATACTTTATGCATTTTCTAATTTACCTTATGTCTCATTGCCATCAGTGCTTGGCCATCCTCAGGGAGTTTGCAGCTTGAAATCAACTGCTCTCCTCTTTTCATTAACTGGTCCCTGTTTAATATCCCTTTTTCTAATCTCTATGCCTTAACCCTTTGAATGTTCATTTCAATTTGAAAGAGCTATCTGAATTTTTACCTTGCATAAGAAGTTGGCATGTGGTTTTATAATTGTACTGTTTAACTATTGAAGTTCTGTTTCTTAACTGCCTGGGTTTCTAGTACCTTTTGCATGAAGTTTTCTTCATCTGATGAGTTGTTTCTCCTCAGAGTTACCAAATCTTGAATTCTGAGGATCACGCCAATTTTCTGGGAAAGAACAAAAGAAATCCTGCGGAATACAGACCTGACATCATTCACCAGGTTAGCAAAATTAAGTCATCATATATAGACCACTTGGTCTCGCAGTTATTTGTACCTTTTAGAACAATACCATGCCTATAAAAAGATAACAAATTGGTAAAACTGTACAAGAATTAATAGGTACTTTTGGATCTATCTTTCAAAGATGAGATGTAAATGCATTGCAATTTCTCATGTTTTTGGAAATCTTATGGAGGAGTCTGAATACTATTCTATATAAAACAGATGTTGTTATATCCCTTTGCAAGTCAATGTTCTTTCTAGAGATAAAGATTTCAAACACAGATTGTATGTCACTTCTGCCATTCCTATTATATTGAAATGAATAATGCATGTTTTCAGGCTCTCTTGTCAATCTTAGATAGCCCGGTAAACAAGGCTGGAAGATTGCAAGCTGTGTATGTGAAAACCGAAAAAGGTGTTCTTTTTGAAGTCAAACCACATGTGCGTATTCCAAGGACATATAAGCGGTTTGCTGGCATTATATGTAAGTTTTGCTCATCACCCTATTGCTTAAAATGTATGCTGGCTATTATGATTCTTTCCTTGGCTTGTATGTACAGTTTTCTCAACTTTAGTTGCTTACTCTTTCAGTACAGCTCCTTCAAAAACTAAGTATAAGGGCCGTGGGTAAAAATGAGAAACTTATGAATGTGATCAAGAACCCAGTAACTAAGTACCTGCCTCTCAACTCTCGTAAAATAGGTGAGGTAATTTTAATGTCTCCCTGTTGATGTTGCCTTCTAACTCCTTGTTATGCAACGTGATACCAATCTCATGTTCTTCTCAGGTTTCTCCTATAGCTCAAACAAATTGATTAAAATGGGCAATTATTTATCAACAATTGATGAAGACAAGGACCTGGTATTTGTGGTATGCTCCGAAACAAATGATGCTTTCTGCACAAAATGCTCACTGAGTGAAAGTGTTTTCAATTGTTCTAACCATTTTCTTGTGTATCTGTAGGTTGGTGCTATGGCCCATGGGAAAATTGATTGTGATTACATAGAAGATTTTATTGCAAGTAAGTTTTACCTTTTATTGCTTGTACTTTGTTGGCTGGATTGCTTCATAGAGATGATTAATTATCAAACATGCAATTTTATCTAACACATCAAATTTCTCTTTTCTGTTCCATTTTATTTGTGCATTTTAAAATTACTGCACCCACCATTTTTGACCTATTATATATTCAAGCTTAGAACTAGAAGATTTTTGAAGATATCCTAGCCCTGCTTTCTTGATCCTGAATTTGATTGCATTATGTTCTTGATTGTGATACGACTCTTGAGCTAGTAAAGTAATCAACCATTGAGTTTTACCAACTCCCATGCCACAATAATTAGATTGAATTTGTCAACCTTCTGAGTTTTAAACCATTGAGTTTTAAAATTACTGCACCCACCATTTTTGACCTATTATATATTCAAGCTTAGAACTAGAATATTTTTGAAGATATCCTAGCCCTGCTTTCTTGATCCTGAATTTGATTGCATTATGTTCTTGATTGTGATACGACTCTTGAGCTAGTAAAGTAATCAACCATTGAGTTTTACCAACTCCCATGCCACAATAATTAGATTGAATTTGTCAACCTTCTGAGCTCCAGAGTAAATCTTTCCGTGTTGAAAGTAAAATTAGTCCCTGTTGTCTAATGGTGGTGTACTGGGATACCGAGAATTCTTATCTAGTTGGGGAAGTTCTGGAGTTGGACTTCGGTTACTGACTCAGAACCGACTAGCCAAAAAAAGAACGAGGCAAAAGCATTCAATTGTGTTATTAATGCTCTTGACCATCGTTCAGGTGTTGATTAGAACTGGTCCTGGTGGATAAGTCATTTTCTTGTGCTTGCAGTTTCGGAGTATCCACTCAGTGCTGCGTGGTGTATCGCGAGGATCTGTGAGGGGTTAGCCAACAAATGGAGTATTCTTTAAACAGTCATTTCTTTTGCTTTGGATCAATAATTAGTTGCTGCTGTAGTTAACCACATGTTTAAGATGAACTGTGAGTTTTTATCAAGATTGTTGTCTGCTTAAGCTGTTAACCATAGACGTGGCTCCTACTTACCAGTTCATGTTTTTTGATAAAATGAGATGATGTGTAATCAGTCACTGAACTTTATTCAAAATTCCAATTATGCCCCTTATCTATATTTTTGGCAAATTAGACTTTGAACAACAATTTTTAGCCAAGTTGACAAAACAGGTTCTCCTGCACACTTGGAAGTAACATCAAGACATTAAGCGCAAAATATTATATAAAATACAAAATTGCTATCAATAAAAACGTGTCCTTCCTTAGACCAAAGAGGAAAAAGTTATGAAAATTGATTAAAATTGAATGATGAGAAGGAAGAAGAAAACTATAATTCTCACGCTTAGCATCATCGAGACCTGTCATACGTCACAAACTGAATCAACAATAGATTTATAGAATAAATCATGACTATCAATAAGCCAGTAGACCAAAGTGTAACAATTCAGACACCTTATACAGTTGACAATTGTCCATGGATTCCATGGTATTGTAAAAGCTATAAGTGCCTTCCATTATTTGGCAAAATTTTCCCTACGCAAATCCTACTGTCAAATACTCGGTGAAACTTCAAACCAGCAGATATGCACCAAGTAGTTCTACATTTAAAGCATTTCCCGCATTAATATGATACCTACTTTACTCTTCCTAAGTTACTGTAGAACCTGCAATAACAAAAATACAATGATAAGTGGTGTAGTATACACAACAGAAAATGAAAGAGTTTTCTACATTTCAATTTGATCGGATTCATAATCGGAAGTTATTTTTGAGTCAAACAACACATTCCTGCCTCAGTTGATACACACGATTGTGCATCAAAGAATACACATGTGCCTGAGGTTGGGTCCTTCAAATGGAACCGTGTGTGTAAATCAAATTCAGAAACAAGATTTCTGATGGATTATCAATATGTTTCGAAGAAAGCTATCAACACATAACCTAACCAGAAATGAAGAAACCATTCATAATTTTAACATAAGCTAATACTGCTCATATTTCTGTGCAGTTGAATTGGAGAATCTTTTAGCACGCACCTAGTTGAATTTAGGGTAAAGAATATATTTCTGTATTTATTGGAATTGTATGATAATACAAGTATGTACAATGCTGCCT
>JAOQML010000195.1:7002213-7014567 GCA_027568935.1 Erythroxylum urbanii | reverse complement strand
TTATTCTTTATGTTTTTCATATCTTCTTTTTCTGAAATTTTCTTTCCTAATTAGTAACCTATTTATCCCGGGTTAAAATTCAACTTTCATCATTATCATCAACACCTAGTTAAAGTTCCGCTGAAACGTAAAGTCTGAAAATAAATTCAACTTTATGAACTAAAACAATTTATTGAATATAAAACAGTTGACCAAAAATCATCTTTTTGTTATTAAAAAATAGATAAAAGAGAAGCATTAGCTAAAAAGTAAAAAGTAAAAACTATTGATGCTTCATAAATTTTAATTATTAAATAGAGCTTCATCAAATAATTAAGAAAGAAAAAGATATTCAACTAATCTGAGTTAGTTGAATTAGTTTCAAAAAATAATTTGACCAACCCAAACACTATTAATAAGCTCAATCCCATCTAACATATCTTCTTCAGCAGACTCTAAGCACAATAAATTTAATCCATCTCGTACTGACCTTAGTTCCTTCTACCACGTTCTCTACTAAGTAATACCCATAATAACACTCTAGACAAAACAAAACCTGTGTCATAATATAGATTGAAATTCAGAAAAGCTGGAAAGAAGTTTCAATGGAGTTCATTTCAACATAATAATTGCAAGAGAAGATATTCTAAGATTACAATGATGTTTAAATCCCACAAAGTCGTCCAACATCATGAAAAAGTCAATGCCAGTCGCAAGATTTTACACAAGATTCTACTCATAGCAATTACCAGAAGATGAAAAAATTTTGCAAAAACCTAGTAAGATACCAGATTTCATCAAGGAAGCTTCATTACTGCTCCTGCAACAATATTAAAGTTTCAATACCAACAGAACATCAGCATTGGAGCGTTGATCATGGTCGTGAAACGGGCAAACCCACTCAGGAAAGGGACAGCGACATGCTTGTCATGCTCCACTTCTTGCAATCCCAGGATCAATTGTTCGGCAGTATTGCCATCACTGTTTTGACTTCATAACAAGGACAGACCACTTTCCATCTCGATATAGTGTTCGAAGACCTTGTACTATGTTCTACATTAAAAGTTACCAATGTACACGACATTACAGAAATATGCATTACCTGAACCAGTTTATCAAATAGGACATTCTGACAACCACAATTCTATTTTATGAGGATAAAAATCAACACAATGCCACTGCTGCAAATCATCTCAAAGGGCTGTACCAAACAATGCACCCTATTAGTTAGAACCAATGAACCATCACCAATTTGGAAATTGAATTCAATCAGGAACTTATCTGAGGAGACTTGATACTGTAACTGAAGAAGTTTTGATGTACATGCATATTTTTGCATGATACAACCCATTAACTATTAACTTTATTTCCAATCTAGTTTGTGAGGAAAGCTTCATACAACATTCAACCAGAAACAATAATGAGAAGATCGTACAACAATTATGAAAAATGGAAGGATCAAAATCTATTGAAAGAAAAAGGACTTATCAAGGATTCTTCAAGTTCTCGAAATCCTCTGTAAACAGCCTCCGTTTTGTTCTGGGGTAATGGCAACCTCCTAACCTCTGTCATAAACCTGCAATCAAATTTTCACAATGTGAATGGAAAGAATGCAGCAAAATCAGCCACTCATGCAAATCACTATGTTCGATCAATGTGGAGAAAAAAATGTAAACTAGTGCAACTAAATAAGTCAGATCAATTGGATAACATTAGTGCTAAATTCTAACTCATTATGTTTAGAAGATTCCAAAATTTGAGTGCAAAGCATAATATCCATTTCACAAGTTAACATAAACTCTCACTTAAAAGTGAGCACACATTGCCCTTTTTGGGATTGCTCAAACAGAATGAAGACACTTGAAACCACTTAAGATTTAGCCCAAGTGATATAGATACAGAAACATCACACCATCCAAGGCTCAGACCTGACAGGTGCCGAGGGGAGGGATATTCTTGCCCCAAAAATGGGCCCATCTAAACATAACAAAGTTTAAAGACACTTGGAAAGGCTGCATTACAACGCAGCTACCAACTACTGAATGGAGATACAAAGAAATGGAGAACTGTCGGATCTCAGAGCTTGACCCAGTAACCACATAATAATTGATATAAAGCTTCCAAACTAAGCACAACAAACCTATCAGGAAATATCTATTTTACATAATTGCTATCCAAAATCACATTTAAATACCCCAAGGCTTAAACGCCACGGAAGTTTCAACCAAATTGCTCAAGAGATGCTTGGAGAGTTGAATAACCCAAAAGAAAACATATCAAATCTCTACATTATGGGCCCTTATGTTGGCATTCTAAGAAAATCCTAACAACCACTTTCAGAACTATTTCAATCCAACATCAAACAATCAGATAAGTAATCTATACTTGTAAGCTAAAAAGTTGTAACAACAATTGAAAGCATCCAAAATATCAGCCACAATTTCAACACTCATCATAAACCCAATTCCAATCAACCTGCTCTCCCATCTTAATTCAATTGCATCAATTGAATTCATGGACAATTTTGAAAACCTTAATGTAGATGTAATGCAAACATGACACCACGGATTGGAATTGCATGAAAGACCAATTAACTGAAAAGATAAACTGACCTGTTTGCAGCACTTGAGATCTTATCGCAAATCCCTTGATTAATGATTGTCCTCTGCTCCAGTGAGAATGCTCCCCCTAATATTAAAGAAGTGCCAGTAGCACTTGTACCCATCCTTTCAGCAAATACGGACATAGCCCACTCACGGAGCACCAATAACACAGACTGAAGAAGGCGTAACCTAAGGTTGGGAGATGGCAAAATAGCTCCATTGGATAACAACTGATCATAAGCATTCAATACTGGTTCAGCTGCACCCTTGCAAGCAGCAATGAGAGCTCTTGCTACATCTTCATCACCAACCATTTCAATCTGTGATTCAACTCTCTCCTAAAAAATGAAAACATTAATATACAAATCTTAGGCATGAAACGAAAAATACAAGGGCGACAACAATTCTGTCACAAAAAGATTCATGGAAGGTTTTTAACAGGAAAAAAAAAAAACTACCACAATGACATTGCGGTACAAAGACTTAAGGCCAGAGAAAAAGAACATGGAAGGAAGCTGAGATTCACCAAAGCAGCCTTCTCGAGATGAAGGCAGAGAGTCTCTAAAGGTAAAACCGCTCCATCACCAGGATATAGGCTAGAACCAATCCTTTTAAGTACTGAACAAGCTTCAGCAATGCCACCCCTTGAAAGAGCTTGATCAATCAGTCTAGCCCAGGTTTCTCTCACAATGCTGCTATCAGCATCACCCGAATAATTTGCAAAGTAAAGCATTTCCAGACATATCTGAAGGAAGAAAAACAAAAGGTTACAGAAAAACTCAACCATAAAATAAAAAGAATTATATAGACATGTCAGCAACAACTGCACCGACATATAAGGGCAGACGTCAATCCACTTAAAGCAAATGCGTCCTTTCAACGTAAATTTAAACTTGCAAAAATTGGAATTGTCTAGAACGGGCACCTTAACTTAATAATGCAACTGCTATTTATTGTTATAATTAAAGTGCATTTTATCATATCCAATCAATACCTTTTATAAGTTTTTCCTAAATAAACAAAAAAAAATTCAAGAAAAAGAAAACAATAGGGCTAGGTAGTTATTGTACCAGGTATACCGATTTTTATAGGGAAAGTCAATAATAGATCAATAAGAACTCATGAACCCTGCAATAAAACTTTTTGTCACCACTACCTTATTTGTAGTTGCTTCTTCTCCTCATACTCATACAAGCTTTTTACTAAATAAGGCTTATCCATCCAGAACCAAATTCTAATGAGACTTTAATTAAGCTTATATTCTAACATCTTACAAGTTGCTGAAGATGTAAAATCTCTAACACAAAAAATCAAAGTGTTTCACTTGTAAAAATAAGCAACAAAGATACCAGAAAAAGATAATATCATGATTAATTATTCTCATAGAAATGGAAGGGCAGTTAAATAGCACTGGAAAAAGTAACAGGAGCTGAATTATCTTTTTATTATTCCTATAATACCTCTGATGGCTCACACAATAAAGATATTGGTTCTAGTATTAACTTAAAAAGCAAACATCTTTGAAGCAACTAACCATAATGCCTTGAACCAGCAAGGTCAATATGAGTAAATACTTCAACAGCATGGTGTTCAACTAAACAATTTCAATCCACTTTCCAACTATTTAAACATGCAAAAAACAGAAGGATTAGGAACAGAAATACCTCCCAAAGTTCAAATGGAACTGCATATTCATTGTACAATTGAGTAATACTTTTCAGATCTAATGACAGCTCTTTGGCCTTTTCTCGTGCAATTTTTGTATATTCTGTATCACACTCCTGATCAGTGCCTCTTTCATTCTGGTTAGCGTCAGGCATGTCAAGTGAAGATTCTAATCTAGAAGCAATAGATTTCAGTTCTTCTTTTATTTTAATCTGAAAACGAAGCACGGCAAGCTTTCCTTCAAGCAAATCTAGCAACCCACTGTCGAAAGCCCCCCTTGTAGAACCTACCAAACCACCACTATCACCTGCATTCTTGGCCTGAACAACTGCATTACTTAGGTATTGGCGCCTGATTTGATAACGAAAAGGTAATATCAGAAATGAACCACATCAAAGAAATGTAAGAAATTTTAAAACAGCATGAAATAAGCACACATAAGATATTTTAAAATAGCATGAAATAAGCACACATCCAATGAAGGGCTTGGTTACTTTATAATTTCTACATGCAATGCGAAAACAAATGTAGATTGATGATTTTTTTCAGTATTGCACTCATTGGCCTACAAGACTATAAATCTATCATAGTAACTAGGGAACTAACATGAACTATTTTTGAATATGAATTGGACATTAAAATCTTCCTTCTAGAACTAATCTTAGAAAAAAGGTAAAAGCACTGTTATTATGATTAATCAGGAAAATCAGAACTTTTGACAATTTTGGTACAGTAAAGAAAAGATTGGTTAAGATCATGCATCAATACCATATCAAGCAAATTCTAGAGCTAAACAGAAGGTAAGAACCAAATTATATCAATATAAGCAACAGTAGAAAGAGAGATCTGTTAACCTCTGCTCAAGGCTCGGAGCATCTCCCATGTCAGTTGAGCGTCTTTCAGCTAGCCTTAGCAAAGCATGAGCTGCAAGCACATGTTGCCTCTTTAAGACATAATACCGTGCCAAAAGATCAAAATATTTGGCTTGATTAGAAGACATAAGTGCTCCTGAATGGCCAATTGGAGATGTTGCAGATATCATGGCAGAAATTGCTCGAACCTGGGAGAGACAAATAAAAATTTCAGCTGGTACTAACTAATTCAAACTTCCTTTCCAGACTTTTACGTTCCAAATGTATACCTAGTGCCTTATATGGATTTTTATTACTTTTATATAATTTTCAAACAGCAGAACATCAAAATGTATTACCTCTTGTGGGGGTTCACGGCCAGCACTTTGCAGAAAAGGCACTAAATCAGAGCCTCCAAATTCTAACAGCTCATCTTCAAGGCCTAAATCGATCATAGTCCTGTACAGGTACTCACGAAATGCTCTGTCAGATGATTGGACACCAAGTTGAACAATCTGGGAAATATATTTCTTTCGCGAAGCCTGATCGAGCAAAGGTCTCGTGGAAACAGGCCTCACTGGAGACCCAAATTCCTTCTGGGAAGCATCAACTTTCAAAGAGCGTAAAGCACTGGTAATTATCTCATAGCACTGTATGCGACGAGCAAGTGCATGTTCTCTAGTTGCTGCATCAATTTGGTCATTAAAAGCATCGCCTGCCGGGTCAAGTGCCTGTGCCTTCTGCAGGGGTAACCGTACCACAGCTTCGTAGAATCTACACAATCACATTTACATTTAAGCAATAATACAAGTTTTACATTTTTGCCTCTGTCATGAAACAATGAACTCACCTTAAGTCCTCAAAACGCTTGCAAACAGTTCTTAAATCTGCGGACTCTGGAATTTTGCTCAAGAAATTGAAGGCCTCTCTAGCAAGATTCTCCTTCTCCACAGGGTCAGAAGTTATAGCAGCTCTTTCAAGACATTCCACAGCTAAGAAGAACTTGTAGTCAGACTCCTTAAAGTAGCTGGGACAACCCTCACGTAATCTCCCACTAATGTCATTTACTGTTCCCCTGCCATCAGGACCAGTATAATACTGGAGCAAAGGAACAGTATGAATTCAGGAAAATGTTTGAATACGGAATAGTATTACCAAATGCGAAAGACTTAAGGTCCTAGGAAGCAATATATATGATCCTATCATTTGTACCTCCATGATTGCAGATATTAGCATTGTAGCAAGACGGTCACCCTCCTCAGAACAAACAAGCTCGTGGAATGTCAATTGAACAAGAGCTTGCCTCAGACTAGCATCAAACTGCTGAATCAAGCGTGTAACATGGTGCTGAGAGAGTAGCTGAAGCAGAAACAAAGCCTCACCAGATCTCATAAGCAACTGTCTGACACACTCCATTGCCCTCACCTGTAAACCCATAAACATTAAGCTTGGACATAAAATATAAAGATAAGCCAGTTATAATTAAGCACCCACCTCCATGGCAGCCAACTCAGCAGGACTATAAGGTAACCGCTGCCTTTTATTTGATGTAACACTACCATTAGAATCAACGCTCCGTGAATAAGAACCAAATAAGTTTCTTACCATACTCCTGTCACCGGTACCAAAGTCAGAACCAGCTGCATATAATATCGAACCAGTCAAATCTCCCAAACCAGCAACGCAACCATAAAGGCCTCTTCTCTGGTTCCTTCTTGACCTTAAAAACTTCTCTAAAGAGCGGATTTTGCTCTCAAGAACTTGCATAGCTCCAACAGATAGTCTACAGACAACTATTCCATCCGGAGATGTAGCATCAGATGGACCCAAACTGCCTTTTGTCATAAAGATGGGGAGTTCCCATAGTGGAAAAAGCAACCTTGTTGTGCATAAACAGAGACCTTCGTGTGCACCTGAAAATACAGGCTCAGCCTCTTGCACAACTTGTCCCATGCTAAAACCCCCAGCTGCTGATCTAGTACTTGCCAATGCACTACTGCCCTCAAGTTGGGGCATTCCAACAATTCTTGGGTCTTCATATGCTTCAGCTGCCTTCTCAGCCACAGCATTGCTTATAAGATTTTCATAATGTACTATCCTTGCAGCAAGCATTAAACACATTGCAGCTGCCTCACCAGCCCCAAATCGGTTGAAAAAATCTTCCAAGATTGATCTAGGTGAATTGGACTCAAACAACCTCCTGAGAAGGTCAACAGGTCTATTGAAAACAACTTCCATCATTCCCATGGTACTGAAAACAACAATTCTTCGCCTTGGCAAAATATGTTGGGTTGAGAGTTCAGCTCTTGCCCAAAGTTTACCTGATGCCTTCTCACAGGATTCCCTTGAGTTTTCAAATCCAAAAAAAAGTTCCGAGTATAGTGACTGTATAGTGGCAGCTGTATCCGGTAAGGGCAAAACATCTGCCACAAAAAGCATTCGACCTTCAATAGGTAGGGAAGAGACAATTTCTCGCAAAGCTCGAGAACTCCTTGTGCTTGTTCCCATGCTACCTGCTGGTTGGGAGCTCGAGTCCTTGCTCACAATTACAAGAGAAGACATGCTTGGTGGTGATGAATCAGAAAGGACAAGAGTTCCAGTAGAGTAATATGCTGTTTCAACCTTTAGTGTGGGATCTTCATTTGGGGTTCTATTAGCAATAGATACAGCTCCAAATGTAAGTCCACCACTAACTCCTAAAGGAGGAGAGGGTCTAGTAGTAACAACTTTTAAACAATTTGCCTTCTGAGAACTCGTATCAAACCCCCCCAAACCTCCAATGGCACTATTACTGCCACTAGATGGAGAAGTGGAAAAGTACATCCTTCTGCCATCTGATAAAACAGCTACAAGATGCAACCATTTGGATTCCAGAGTAGATAAAGGTGTGATGCAGACTACAGATGGTTTTGTTTGTCTATTTGGCGTTCTTGGTCCTGTCAAATATCTGCTTGCATAATGCACATCTCTGTGACTAAACAAATTTCTCTCTTCAGCAACCTTCTTCAATGGACCATCTCCATTTGGCCCTAAAAGAAATGCCTGAAGTTTCATCTCCTCAGTTCGCGCATACAATATCTGTCTTTCATTGTCAACAACCATTTCCACAACAGGGTCAACAGATCCAAACTTGAATACATTAGGTACCACCCACCTAAGACCAAAAGAAGTTCTTAGTTCTGACCTACGGCATATTAAATGTAAGATAATAATTGAACTTTATATTGACTTAAAGAAACCCAAAAGTAGGTACTTAAATCATTGAAATAACCACTTAGCTCTTAAAATGTTATCAGGTAGGATCTGTCCTTGGTAAAAAGTCAATTGTTGTTATGTTACATAAGTTAAAGCCATCACCATGAGACATTCGGGATAATTAATGGCCATGTACCTCTCCAAAATAAATGAAATAGCATACCTCGATATGACACTACTCAAACCAGCAGTGAGGCAAACTTTTCGACATCGTTTATGCCAGCCTGAACCAGTGGTGTAGTGCAACTCATAAATGTGGCCATCTCGCCCAGCCAGGAATATACGGCCCTTTTCAGTACATACAACACAAGTCATAGTAACCCCATCAGATGGTATGGCATATTCTGGCAAAGGCTGCAATGAAAGCTCTGCATATGGATCAGTACCATCACCACCACCAGAACAGCAGACTCCTACAAGAATTAACTGACAACAAGAAAAGTTAATGAGAACCAATCAAAAAGTACATAACTACTTATCCAAACAGAGTCTCACACAGAAGATACAGCAAAAGAGTCCTCAATCCTATTACAGTTCTCACATATTGCTTGCTCATTATCTAAGTTTTAGCAATAAAGAGTAGGAAAGAAAAAGGAGAAGGGTCCAAGATTAAAAAGCACAAAACATTAAAGGTAAATTGTCATCTGAATGTCTTCTTTGATCAACATGATGCCACCATAAATTAGGCTCACTTCCACAATAAGAGTTTCAGTTCAGACACAAACTATGAACCAAACCAAACTTATTGTTTAAAACTCAAAGCCTGCATGTCAATTTGACACCATACATATCAAGTTCGTCTAAGGAGGAAATAAGAAAAAGATAGTCAGAATAAAATCTTCTATGTACTTCAAATAACATTTAACATTTATTCCTAAACTCTTAGCATAGCAACCAGAACGTGTAGACCACATGTAACAGAACTTGCAACATGGATAGATAAACAGAGAAGGAGACAGCTCCTAACTTTATTGCCATCAGGCTCTTGTAAACCTTTTTTGACAACTTCCATTTATGAAATAATTAATATCTAACAAAATGGCACATTCAAACAAAACAACCTGTTTAATATACCAGTAATGTCAATAGTTATCACCTCAATAGGAGTAGCTAAAACTAAAAGATATTGAATAGCTTCAATAAAGACACCGGGTTTAGATTTGGCAAGTCCAACTGCACAAATGGCCTGTTCCTCCCCACTGCATTCAGGACATTGTCCATCCCTGAAAAAGACAAGAATATTAGAGATAATTAGCACTTAAATTAACAATTGAATTAGAATAACATAAGGAAGAAGAAAGAACTTTAGCAATAATCAATCTTAAAATATTAAGCTTAGAAATCTTTCTAGATTCAGTATCTGACTGAATCTGGCTGAATTCCACATTATCCAGCCAAAAATCAAGAAATATTGCATTATTCTTTTTAAGTACTGAGTATTAACCATCAGCTTAATTTTCTTCTGTAGATATAACTAATGACCAGAAAGTCAAGATTGGTCTTGATCCATATCAGAGAGCAGGAGAAGACCTCACATTATAAGGAGTAGAAAAGGCCAACTAGAATTATAAAACAATGAAGTTGACAACTAATCGTGATACAATTACAGTCTTAGTCTGATTGAAGAGCCATAAAACAATAGATTAAGATGTGAGCCAAAAAAAAAAAAGTCATGAACACTACGTATCTCTCCCAACATTATCAAAAAGATTAACAAAGTGAAAGAATTCAATATACTTGTCTTTATTTAGCCAAAACCACCTGAAGACCCCAACAATCCAAACTAGATATACAATAATTAAACAAACTTCAAGAACATGGTGGAAAATTTTATTGAGAGCAATATGCACCTTTCATTAGTAATATCAAAACTTTATCTTCTAGCAAAACTGTCATCTTACAACCCACATAATTTTTCCAAATGCTTCTCATAAACTAAAAAAAATTCTTCCTTGACTAACTCTTGAACAGGAGCTTGAATTAAAAGAACTTCAGAACAGGGTATCTTCGAGATTTTCCAACCCATACTATCCACACCATGCCAATTAATATTTTCCACCATGCAGCAAATAAATGAACTTTTGTTCTAACTCCAGCCCATTCTAAAAGGAGACACAACATAGCATGCTCCTTACTTTAAAGATCGATGCAAAATTTCACTAAAGCATATTAACACCAAAAGGAACACTCCAACAATTAAAAAGGCAAGGAACTTCAAACTTTTAGATGTCTGTCAGAAAAGAATTCACACTAAAGACCAAAAAGGGAAATCAAATAATTACAAAGAAATGCTTTTCCTTTATTCATTTTTAAGATACCCATCTCTAATTGCTACCTATGTCATAGCCTGGTAGTGCTGCGAAGATAAACTCACCACTTATCAAAACGCCATAGGAACAATGAATTGTCAACAGATGCCCATGCTCTGCGTATCTCAGGAAAAATTCCACATAGAGCAGTTCCTTCCCCTCCAGCTGCATTATATCTTTCAATGAGAACAGGAGGCAACTCCCAGGTATCTCCTACCTCAATCAGTGGAGGCCACTGCAAAAAAAAAAAAAGAAGGGATAATAGGACATTAGGCATTTGTTAGTGAGGTGTGTCAATGGCTATCCAAGAAATGACTGAAACTTTTTTGATTTAGAAACATTAAAATGGTGAAAAGAAGGTTAAAAGTTTTTGAAACTGAACTATGGAAATTTGATTATTTCCACTGAAAAAGAGTGCCACTTTCACATCAATCTATGACGCTGCAGACTACACATCGATTTACCAAGAATATCAAGATACAATTAAATGGGAGATGCAATACCCTGTGTATGAAGATGTGCAATTCAGATACATTATCTTAAAGAGAAGAAGAACATAATAAAAAACGAGAGAGGCACAAAGCACCAGGAGAGAAGCCATGTGGTTGGATACCAGCCCAAAGAGCAGTCAATCAAGAGAAAACAAGAAACCAAATATCAAATATTAGGAAAAGAAAAAGAAAGACATCTGAACTGAAGATATGACTAACGTATGATACCATCCTACCTAATCCAGATTAAAAGTTCTGAGAAATATATACTAGAAGATGCACTGTCACTCCCTACCACAATTCAACAACCCACGCCATCATTAATTTTCCCCCAATGCATCTTCTCAGTCACCAAATAGTAGCCCAAAAGCAATCAGCGATTTAACATTGCAATTACAAAGGCAAAGACAAGCAGGCACATAAAATTATGGAATTGGGAAATAAAAAAGAGAAGAAATTTCGGACTAGTACATCTCTCGGGTGACTGGAATAAGGATGACTAGCATATCTAGAAGCTTCAAGAGCCTCTTCGAGGTCGAGCTGGGCCGTCACTTCCCGCCCAATCCGGTCACTGACGACAAGACCCGCATTGGTGACGTCACGGAGAACAATCTCCTCCTCCCACGACATGAAAACGCGGAGATGAAAAGCTCTAGGATAAAGAGGCCGGTTGGGGGTTTGAACTGAAAACCCTAGGGGGTTTAAGGCGTGGGCTTAGATTTAGTGAAATTGAAACAAGAAAAACCACTCCGAGGATTTAGATAGGTATGTGATGATTTCAATGTTGTTTGGATTTGGGAGCAAAATCTTTGAAATTGATTAAAACAGCAGCAGTAGAAGCAGCACCTTGGGGTTGAGAGAAATTAGGGTTTTTGCTTTTCTTTTTTTTTTTTTTCCCCTGTTCAGTGGCGGGCAAATTTTTGGGTAAATTTTCAAAACCGGGTGCGGATTGAGTTCGTTGTGCTCCGGGTCTCCCACCGGTTCAATCGACATCCATTTTATTTTCACATACATCAGTTGTATTGTATGAGAACAGTCCTTGTTATCATCACAAACAATTATAATAAAGAGTGAAGACTGAAAGTTGGGCAGTTAAATGGGTAAAATAAAAAGTTTAAAATATAAATTATTAAGATGATATTAGATTATTATAAAATTGATTATAAATTAAATAATTAAAAGATATTATTTATTGAAAATT